>JARQOC010000008.1:123593293-124004111 GCA_033576535.1 Allobates femoralis
ACAGGAGACAATTCAATCCTCTCCTGTTTATTTCCTATGTTGCTAAGGAGCGTTCTTAATTGGCTGTTGTGCTCTCCCTGCCAGGCTGGGACCTCAAGCGCTGTACAAGGACCCGCCACTGATCCCACCACGGATCCTTAGCACACTGCGTTCCAGCAAACACCTTAGACCCCCATTGAAGGGACCTGGGTTGGAATTAAGATACCTCTGGATCAGTAATCTTAACCTTTTTTGAGGTACCCAACCCACCAGTTTCATATTTTTAGTGATAAATCTACATGCAACCGTCAGGAGTGTGTTGACCTCCATGGTAGAGGTTCTGCCGAAACCAAGAGACCAACACATCGTACCCCTGTGGTTCGATCCACCACTGCTCTAGATGGACTGACATTCTTCCTTCTCGCTCCCCCCCCTCCATTGTAGGGGGAGCTGGGTTGAAGTTCCAATGACTCAGACTCCCCGACATTCTCATTCCTCGATTCCCCCATAACGGCGGAGCTCTGTTGCAATTCAGATAACTCACCCTTGCCTGACACTCACCTCACCTTCCCATTGTTCGGAAGCTAGGTTGCAGTGAAACACCGACATGCCCTTTCCTCGGTCCCCCAACGCTGGCGTAGCTCAGTTGCTACTCAAACTCACATACTCATCCAACACTACCTTTCCCTGGCTCCCACACAGATGGGACAACTGAGGTCCAGTGGACTCACTACGAGTTTAACTGTTAGGTTCCTTTCTCGGCCCCTCATGGTTGGAAAGCCCAGTAAAGTTGATGCAACCCCAATTACCCGACAAATCTAAGGCGTCTCGGGACTGTTCGCCAATCCTCTCCAGACCCCACAGCTGGAGTTCTGGTTGGCGGAGATGACAGTCAAGTCTCACAAGATGCAGACTGGAACACCGTGATCCACAGCTGCACGGATAATTCAGCTAATGGTCTCTGGAATCTACGACCCATAGCATACTTCCTCCTCAGCTCCCCACTGTTGCGAGCACTGGGCTGCAGCCAAGATTGCTATATGCCATATTCCTTCCTCAACATGCCACTGTTGGGTACTCGGGTTGAATCTGTGACTGCATAAGGCCTACCTGGCCTCCATCCCCAGCCTACAAAGACAAAACTCTTGTTCACAGAACGTGGAACATGAGTCCAGCTGCCAATCTCCTCACTGCACCTATATTAGGTACTTGGGTTGAGATAACATGTGCAAGCACTCTGCACAGCCTGCTCTGAAGCAGGACACCACAGACTCCCGACCGCATTAACCCAATGGAGTGGCCCTCCGGTCCCCTGAATGGCTGTGGCCCAAACCTTCTTCATAGTCAGTCCCTTCTCGACTCGGGAGTCAAAAAGATACCGTAAGGCCTGAAGCGCATAAAGACGAGGTTTTTTCCCAGGCTGAAGTTGGCCAGGTCTATACTGCATTCTAGAGGTTTTCCCTATCCGAACGACTTAACCACTACTGCATGATTTTCAGGGGCTACTAACACAGTGTCACTTTCACTGTACACGTCCAAAGACTCGGTTGGCGGATTAACTTCCACAAGTCTACAGCTCTAGTCCGACTTCCCCAGATGACGCACAGATTCTTCGGCTGGTAAGCCACAGTCTCTTTCAGTAGTCTCCTTAATCCTTCACAACTGTCAGGAGACTCCTAGACAGAATAGTGACAGCACGGAAGGCAGTTCCATCACAATGCATGCCAGTAGTCTCATCTATACTCGAAGATATCCCCAATCTATGTCTATTCAAGTGGTATTTCTAGTACTGAAATTATTCAGTCACCGTCTGGCAGTCGAACATGTCAAGATACAGCCAGGCAATGCCACAGCCGGGGCACACGTCAGCTACCAGGGTGGAACACGCAGTCTCCAAAGGATGACAGACGTTCGCCACATCCTTCCCCGGGTGCAATCCTTGCACACTGTACTGTCAGCTGTTCTCATACCCGGTGTACTCTTCTGGGAAGCGGTTTTCCGAACCCGTCACCGGATGGACTCAAGGAATGGGTCCCTTCCTCTACATGTCCTCCGTCCAGGCTGCCACCGCCAGGGAACTACAGATGTGGACCTGATGGTGTCACTCCTCAATGCTGGGTTTCTGCTCTTCTTGGCCAGGTCCTAGGATCCGCAGTCAATACTACAGTCACACTAGTCTAAGACTGGACTTTTTTTCCGGCTCCCCTGTATTCCTTCTCCACTACCAGGATAGTGCGGAAGGTCAAACAAGAATGTCGCCGGATCATCCTTGTGGTCTCAGACTGGCCCAGAGGCGCTTGGACGCAAATGTCGTCCACCTCATACCAGCAGTACCAAGAATACTAACAGATAGTCCATACTTGCTCTCCCAGGGCCAGTTCTCCCTCAGAAGTCATCAACTCTGATCTTAAGGGAACTTTTCCCAAGAGTTGTTTTCCCAGGATATAGTAGCGACCATAGTCACAGCGAGGGACCAGCCTTATCGACGATATGCCATCACACATGTGTATTCGTTTTGTTTTTCTTTCTGCCTAGGACTCCTCTAGAGGTCATTCCCCTTGGCCCTATTTCATACCAAGACATCTCTGTCTCTTCCTTTCAGACCTAGACTCAGGTCCGTCCTTAAGGTCCCTCACTCAGCATGTTGCAGTCCATTTCACCTTCTTCCAAACAAAAAAAAAAAAAATTGCCACCAACCTTCTACAAAAACCCTTCTTTCAATGGTTCTGCCGTTTATGTTCCCCATACAACACGGCAACTCCCGTGGGATCTGAAGTTCGATCTCACGGCCCTACAAGAATCACCTCTTCAGCCTCTATGGGATATTCCCTTAGCATTTCCATGCAAACAGTGGTAGGCTTCCGTGGCAAATACATTTCCCTGCAGAGGTAGTGGTCCTTACATTGCTCTAAGGTAATCCATCTTTTCTGGTTTTCCTCCTGAACAAGATTGCCATCCTTTTTTTCTAAGGCAGTATAATCCTTCCACCTACATGAAGACATCTCTCGGTCTTCGCTGCACCTGACTTCAGTCTATCCGGCCACTATGAACCTACATATGCAGCATCTTGTCAGGACCTTACGAATCTAGGTATCCGACACAGTGCTCTTCGAAGAGATTTTTTTTTTTTTTCTCTTCCTTCTTCCAGAGGTCAGGAATAGTCACGTTAGTCTCTAAAGTTCCCTAACCACGGGGATTTGTCTAACCATACAAGAAGCTTATACCTCAAACCTCATGCCTTCCGGCAGGGTCAAGGCGCATTCTACTACGGGCGTGGGGGACTCCTGGACCGTTTGGCACCAGTGTCTATGCAGAAAGAGTGTAGGCAGCCAAAATGGCCAGCCCACACATCTTTAAGCCACTACAGTGCTTGCACTCAGTCCTCAGCACATGCAGGTCTAGGTAGATACGCCTTCAAGGCGACAGCAGCCCGCCTGTCGGTGCATGGTTCTTCCCTGACCAGGTTCAGCGTTATTAATTCCATTGTTTCTTTCCACCCAAGGACTGCTTTAGGACGTCCCACGGTCCTGTGTCCCCCAATGAGGTGAAGGAGAAAAGAAGATTTTTGTGCACTCACCGTAAAATCCTTTTTCTTAGCCTCTAATTGGGGGACACAGCACCCACCCTATTGCCCTTATGGGCCTTTTCTACAGTTCTTATATAACTTCTCAGCTGTTACATGATTAACATGTTTACACGTGTTTCCCTATTATCACTCTAACTGTATTATCACTCTAACTGTTTATTGTTTAGGCGTCTGCCTGTTCGGTTACAGGCCTTGTAGTACTGTGAGCCTGTTTAGTTACAGGTCTCATTATACGATTATTACTCTGTTATCTCTTCACGATTTACACATATGCCTGCCTAATTGCAGGACTTATGTACTAATTTTACTCTGCTAACTCTTACATGTTTATACACTGTTGTTACCTTGTTAGCTATATCTGTTTTTAAAGTTGTTATCTGTTAACGCTCCTACTGCTTTAGCACAAAACTGGTGAGGCAATGCCTGCTCCAGGGGTGTATACTGCAGAGGAGGAAACACTTAACTCTTTTGCAGATTCAGCCTAGTGTCGCCTCCTAGTGGACAGCAGCATAACACCCACGGTCCTGTGTCTCCCAATTAGAGGCTAAGAGAAAAGGATTTTACGGTGAGTACACAAAAATCTTCTTTTTAATTCTGTATATTTAGAAACCATGTTTCATTTACTCAAATACTTGCTACTTAGTGAAGGTCTATTACATAAAATCCCAATAAACTACAATTAAGTTTGTGGGTGCAATTCTAATAAAATGTGGAAAAGTTCATGGAGTATGAAATCTTATTACAGGTATTCTATGAATGATACATGTGCTGCAATGTGTATGGATTTATCTTTGTGACATAATGAGCAAAAAATTACCCATATTATGTAGAGATTATTGTAATCATATTTTAGTTTTCCATCTACAGGAGCATGCACTTCATACACCGTTGGGTTTATTTGCCAGTGGCAGACCTTTGTCTTTTGTGGTCATGAAGCCATGTTAACAAATGTTTTATTATTGGACTTAATCTCTGTGAAAAAAAGGACACAAAATCAATTGTGATGTACTTACAAATGAAAAATTCGATCTATATGCCCCAAAGTGAAATTTCTATGACAGAAAATGCCATACATCTATGGTTTATGGAATCATCTCGTGGATAACGGTAAAAAATGCTTAAAAGAATTGTCAGAATGGCAAAGTATAAATTATCTTCCAGGAAAATGTGAGATATCAATTAGAATAGTCTTATTAGCTCTATTGATTTTTTTCTTTTCTTTCTGAATCCATATACCTTCATATATGTCTAAACTGTTATCCATCACGATGTATCAGACATACCATAAAGCAAAGCTGTGAAAAAATGTGTAAAACTGGAAATTATTGAACATCCACATAAAAGCACTTGTTAAATCTGTCAATTCTATCAGTCACATAAATAAATCTTCCAGATAAACAGACGTAGCACACGTGAGAACATATACACAGTATCTATAAACTGTCGTCCTTTTTAAAGTTATCAAAAATTCTATTGGGATCTACCAGCGCCCAGGCTTCTGTTCAGTAATGCTAAGAGATCCTAACTACGGTACTTTTAAAATTGACTTATAAGTTTTCTTTTGTGATCTAATATTAATGTTACCAGCATCCTGGTAGACAATTATTTTCCAGCATTCAGAAATATATAAACTAATGGCAGAAATAAAATAATTCCGGAATAAAGCCTAATCCGTATATGATTATGGGAATGACAATTATGTGGGTTTCTTTTCTACATCTCCGACATAAGGTCTCTCTTCAAATCTGCCTGTTATTGAATATATATATATATATATATACATTATATATATATATATATATATATATATATATATATATATATAGATGAAAAATCAGGCAGCACGCAAAAAAATTTGGAGTGTAAAAGGACGTTTTAATGAGCCTTAAGTGGCACGACGTTTCGGGGGTAACACAACAAGTACTTGACAAAGGTGGTGTTACCACCGAAATGTTGTGCCACTAAGGGTTCATTAACCCCTTCCCGACATAGGACGTTGTGCAACGTCCTGTGTTTCTGCCCGTTCCCGACACAGGACGTTGCACAACGTCCTGGCAGATTTGAGCTGCTGCAGCTCCTGTGAGTGGGGTCGCGCAGGTGTCACAGATGCTGCTGCTCTGTGACAACCTGTAGATGACCCCACAGGGGGTGGATTAACCCCCCCATGCCCAGGACCCCTCCGATCGGCAGTTTAAAAGTGAAACTGCCGATCGGAGGGAATCATAGGGATTCACCCCTCCAGATCTGATTGGAGCTCTCCAAATCAGATCTGGAGGGGCGGATCGGCAAGTGCCTACCCCTCCTCAGCCCCCTCCAGCTCCAGCACTGTCCAGGGGGCCCCCCCCGTTCCCCCGAGCCCGCCCCCCTCTATTATAATGTATCTGCCGGCGGGCTGCACCCACGTGCGCCCGCCGGCAACACTGCCTGGTCCCCTGCTCCAGTGATCCCCCCTGGCTGCCCCCACCTCCGGGCCCTGTGCCTGGCCCCCCCCTCACCTCCTGCGGCGGGCTGCACACTTCGGTGCACCCGCCGCTGCTGCCGCCCTGCCGCCGCCGCCGCTGCTGCTGCACCTCCTCTGCCCGGCCCACCGGTCTGTGGCCCCGCCTCCTCTCCCGGCCTCCTCCTGCTCATCGGTGGAACGAGGGAGGTAAGTATGTATGTATGTATGTATCTATGTATGTATGTATGTATCTATGTATGTATGTATGTATCTATGTATGTATGTATCTATGTATGTATGTATGTATCTATGTATGTATGTATCTATGTATGTATGTATCTATGTATGTATGTATCTATGTATGTATCTATCTATGTATGTATGTATCTATGTATGTATGTATCTATGTATGTATGTATGTATGTATGTATGAATGAATGAATTGATGGATGGGTGAATGGATAGATGGATGGGGGGTGCATGTGTGGACGTGTGCGTGCGTGGACGTGAGCGTACTTTAGCGTGCGTGGACGTGAGTGTGCGTAGATGTGTGCGTGCGTAGACGTGTGCGTGTGTGGACACGTGTGTGGACTTGTGCGTGCATAGATGTGTGTGTGCATAGACGTGTGCGTGGATGTGTGCATAGATGGATGTGTGCGTGGACGTGTGCGTGGATGTGGATGTGCGTGGATGTCAGCGTGCGTGGATGTGTGCATGCGTGGATGTCAGCGTGCGTGGATGCCAGTGCGCGTGAATGTCAGCATGCGTGTGTGGATGTGCGTGCGTGGATGTGTGCGTGCATGTGTGTGTGGATGTGTGTGGATGTGGATGTGCGTGGATGTGGATGTGCGTGCGTGGATGTCAGCGTGCGTGCGTGGATGTGTGCGTGTGTGGATGTGGATGTGCGTGCGTGGATTTGGATGTGGGTGCGTGGTTGTGTGCGTGCGTGGATGATGGGTGCATAGATGGATGGATGGGTGCAACAAGGGATCAAGTGTCCTCTTGTTGTAGTCTCAGGGATCATAGTCATGGTGCACTGTATGACAGGTCATTGTCATACAGTGCACCATAACTCTGACCCCAGAGACTGTAGGAAGAGGACACTTCATCCCTTGCTGCAGTCTCTGGATTGACCAGAGGCGATCGAGCGTCGTGGGACCTTCGTTGTGGACTACGTCGGAGGCGATCGTGCGTCGTGGGACCTTCTTTGTGGACTACGTCATAGGCGATCGAGCGTCGTGGGACCTTCGTTGTGGACTACGTCGGATCTTTATAATAAAGATGGAGTCCGAATTTTGTTTGTGTTTTTTTTTCAAATAAAAAGATTTTTCTCTGTGTGTATTTTCTGACTATTTACCAGAGATTCCTAATGGCGGGTCTAACATTGGCCCTATATTATGAATCTCGGGCTTAGTGCCAGCTGCCAATAAAAAGCTGGCATTAACCCCTTTATTACCCAGTTTGCCACCGGCACCAGGGCAACTGGAAGAGTCTGGGTACAGCGCCAGAAAATGGCGCTTCAATGAATGCGCCATTTTCTGGGGCGGCTGCGGGCTGCAATTCGCAGCATGGGGGGCCCAGAACGCTTGGGCCTCTCCATGCTGCGGATTCCAGCCCCCAGCTGCCTAGTTGTACCTGGCTGGACCAAAAATATGGCGGAGCCCCTTGTCATTTTTTTTCTAGAATTAGTTGTAGAAGAAAAAAAAGGGTTGGTGGCAATCCGTAGCTGCCAAATTGTACCTGGCTGGACCAAAAATATGGCGGAGCCCCACGCCATTTTTTTTTTTCTAGAATTAGTCCTGGAAAAAAATAAAAATGGGCTTTGCTGTCTTTTTGGTTGCCAGCCAGGTACAATGAGGCAGCTGGGGGTTGCTGGCAGTCCGTAGCTGCCAAGTTGTACCTGGCTGGACCAAAAATATGGCGGAGCCCTACGCCATTTTTTTTCTAGAATTAGTCCTAGAAACAAAATAAAAATGGGCTTCGCTGTATTTAGATGCATAGTGAACACTTTGAACCCCCAGGTGCTTCACAAATTGATCCGTAAAAATGAAAAAAGAAAATTTGTGTGAAAACAAATGTACTTTTTTCCTTATTACGGTTCAATTTGTGAAGCACCTGGGGGTTCAAAGTGCTCACTATGCATCTAGATGCATTCCTTGGGGGGTCTAGTTTCCAAAATGGGGTCACTTGTGGGGGAGCTCCAATGTTTAGGCACACAGGGGCTCTCCATACACGACATGGTGTCCGCTAATGATTCCAATAGTTAGCGGACACCATGTCGCGTATGGAGAGCCCCTGTGTGCCTAAACATTGGAGCTCCCCCACAAGTGACCCCATTTTGGAAACTAGACCTCCCAGGGAACGTATCTAGATGGGTTGTGAACATTTTGAACCCCCAGGTGCTTCATAAATTCATCTGTAATATTGAATAAGTACTTTTTTTTCCACAAAAAATTTCTTTTTTTATTTTTACAGATTATTTTGTGAAGCACCGGGGTGTTCAAAATGCTCAACACCCATCTAGCTAAGTTCCCTGGGGGGTCTAGTTTCCAAAATGGGGTCACTTGTGGGGGAGCTACAATGTTTAGGCACACAGGGGCTCTCCAAACGCAACATGGTGTCCGCTAACAATTGGAGCTAATTTTTCAGTCAAATTGTTAGCGGACACCATGTCGCGTTTGGAGAGCCCCTGTGTGCCTAAACATTGGAGCTCCCTCACAAGTGACCCACTTTTGGAAACTAGAGCCCCAGGGAACTTATCTAGATGGGTGGTGAGCATTTTGAATGCCCCAGTGCTCCACAAATTAATTTGTAAAAATGAAAAAAGAAAATTTTTATGGAAAAAAAAGTGTTTTTTCATTTTTATGGATGAATTTGTGAAGCACCTGGGGGTTCAAAATGCTCACCACCCATCTAGATAAGTTCCCTGGGGGGTCTAGTTTCCAAAATGGGGTCACTTGTGGGGGAGCTACAATGTTTAGGCACACAGGGGCTCTCCAAACGCGACATGGTGTCCGCTAACAATTTGACTGAAAAATCAGCATATGAGATATCGATGTACTCAGGAGAAATTGCCCAACAATTTTTAGGATCCATTTTATCCTGTTGCCCATGTGAAAATGAAAGAATTGAGGCTAAAAGAACATTTTTGTTGGAAAAATTAAAATGACCATTTTTTCCTTCCACTTTGCTTTAGTTCCCGTGAAGCACCTGAAGGGTTAATAATCTTCTTGAATGTAGTTTTGAGTAGCTTGAGGGGTGCAGTTTTTGGAATGGTGTCACGTTTGGGTGTTTTCTGTCATGTACACCCCTCAAAGGGACTTCAAATGTGATGTGGTCACAAAAAAAAATGGCTTTGTAAATTTTGCTGGAAAAATGAAAAATTGCTGATGAACTTTGAACCCTTATAACGTCCGAACAAAAATTTATTTTTTTTCCAAAATTGTGCTGATGTAAAGCAGACATGTGGGAAATGTTATTTATTAACTATTTTGTGGCACATAACTCTCTGGTTTAGCAGAATAAAAATTCATAATTTGAAATATGAATCGCTAGGATCCGTTGAAGCGTTCCAGAGATATTACCTCATAAAGGGACACTGGTCAGAAGTGACAAAAATGGCCTGGTCATTAAGGTCAAAATAGGCCCGGGGGTGAAGGGGTTAAAATGTCCTTTTTCACGACCAAATTTTTTTGTGTGTGCTGCCTGATTTTTCATCTTCTTATATTGTGTTATTGCTGGACACAGTATTTTCTGGATTTTTGCACCAAACATTGGGTTATAAAGTTGTGCTGTTCTATTCTTCAGTTTATTATATACTAGTAAAAAGGCCCGATGCAATTGCATCGGGAGCGCGGTGAAATGAATTGTGTGTATACAGGCGGGTGGGTGGGTAGCAGAGTATACAGGCGGGTCTGTGGGTAGCAGAGTATACAGACGGCTGTGAGGGTAGCAGATTATACAGGCGGCTCTGTGGGTAGCAAAGTATAGAGACGGCTCTGTGGGTAGCAAAGTATACAGGCGGCTCTGTGGGTAGCAGAGTATACAGCCAGCTGCGTGGGTATCAGAGTCTATACAGGCGGCTCCGTGGGTAGCAGAGTATATACAGGAAGCTCTGTGGGTAGCACAGTATACAGCCGGCTGCGTGGGTAGCAGAGTATATACAGGTGTCTCTGTGGGTCGCAGAGTATACAGGCAGCTGCGTTGGTAGCAGAGTATATACAGGTAGCTCTGTGGGTAGCAGAGTATACAGCCGGCTGCGTGGGTAGCAGAGTATATACAGGTGTCTCTACGGGTCACAGAGTATACAGGCAGCTGCATGGGTAGCAGAGTACATACAGGTAGTTCTGTGGGTAGCAGCTTTGTGGGCGTGATGGCGACCTTAATGGGCATCAAGGTGGGTGGAGAGGTGATCTGACGTAATGGCTGTCACCACCGACTTCTTCTATGAGAGCTGCGTACTTCTAGAGTGGAGGAAATAGGGGCGTGTCCTTGCTGTGAGGTAAATTTCATGAAAGCGCATGCGCAGTGATGGATGGTTAGTGCGGTCGTGCAGTGTGAATGGCGTTGCAACTGTGCCTGGTGTGACCGGGGGTCGTGGTGGCGCGCGAGCACGCCATCGCTCGTGGGGCTGTGAATGGCGACGTAACCGTTGGGGACGTGGCTGTGGCTCGCGGTGGCGCGCAAGCGCGCCACCACTCGCGGGTCTGAGTCTGTGAATGGCAGCTCGCGAAGGCGCCGTGCACCATCGATGGCGACAGTGCCGCGGTGCATTCCGAAAAAGCGGTACAATATTGGTGATTATATATATAGATACCTACAGCAGTACCGGTGTGCAGCGGTGTGAGTGTGCAGCTATGGCGAAATCCAGGAGGGGGCCGGGGGACAGCGGGCAGGAGGGGGCCAGGGAAGAGCGTCCGGGTGCGGGCAGGAGAGGGCTGGTGAAGAGCGGCCAGGTGCGGGCAGGAGAAGGCCAGGGAAGAGCGGGTGGATGCGGGCAGGAGGGGGGCCCCTCCTGGCCGCACCCAAGCGCTGTTCCCCGGCGTCCTTCTGCCTGCAGCAGAGTGCTTAGCAGAGTATGCGGGGCTCATGGGTTAGCAGAGTATATGGGGGCTCAGTGCTTAGCAGACTTTACGGCGGTTCATTGGTTAGCAGAGTATACGGGGGCTCAGTGGTTAGCAGAGTATACGCTGGCTCAGTAGTTAGCACTGTATACGGAGCCTCAGTGGTTAGCACTGTATAGTGGGTCAGTGGTTGGCACTGTATATTGTGGCTCAATAATGAGAACAGTAATGTGGCTGAATGGTTAGCACTGTATATGGTGACTCAGTGATTAGCACTGTATGGTGGCTCAGTGGTTGGCACTGTATATGGTGGCTCAGTGGATAGCACAGTATGGTGGCTCAGTGGTTAGCGGTGTATATGATGGCTCAGTGGTTAGCACTGTATATGGTGGCTCAGTGGTTAGCACTGTATGGTGGCTCAGTGGTTAGCACTGTATGGTGGCTCAGTGGTTGGAACTGTATGGTGGCTCAGTGGTCAGCACTGTACGGTGGCTCAGTGGTTAGCACTGTATGGTGGCTCAATGGTTAGCACTGTATGGTGGCTCAATGGTTAGCAAAGTATGGTGGCTCAGTGGTTAGCACAGTATATAGTCACTCAGTGGTTAGCACTGTACGGTGGCTCAGTGTTTAGCAGAGTATGGTGGCTCAATGGTTAGCACTATATGGAGGCAGAGTGGTTAACTCTGTATGGAGGCTTTGTGGTTAGCACTGTATATGGTGGCTCAGTAGTTAGCATTGTATATGGTGGCTCAGTGGTTAGCACTGTACACGGTGACTCAGTGATTAGCGCACTATGGTGGCTGAGTGATTAGCACTGTATATGGTGGCTCAGTGATTAGCGCAGTATGGTGGCTGAGTGGTTAGCGGTGTATAAGGTGACTCAGTGGTTAGCACTTTATGGTGGCTCAGTGGTTGGCAATGTATATGGTGGCTCAGTGGTTAGCACAGTATGGTGGCTCAGTGGTTAGCAGTGTATATGGTGGCTCAGTGGTTAGCACAGTATGAGGGCTCAGTGGTTGGCAATGTATACGGTGGCTTAGCAGTTAGCACTGTATACGGTGGCTCAGTGGTTAGCACAGTATGGTGGCTCAGTGGTTAGCACAGTATGGTGGCTCAGTCGTTAGCACAGTATGGTGGCTCAGTAGTTAGCAATGTATTTGGTGGCTCAGTGGTTTGCATAGTATGATGGCTCATTGGTTTGCACAGTGCAGTGACTCAGTGGTTTGCAGAGTGCGGTGGCTCAGTGGTTAGCACTGTGCGGTGGCTCAGTGGTTAGCGCAGCATGGAGGCAGAGTGGTCAGCGCAAGATGGAGGCAGAGTGGTCAGCGCAAGATGGAGGCAGAGTGGTCAGCACAAGATGGGGGCAGAGTGGTCAGCGAAGGTTGGGGGCAGAGTGGTCAGTCCAGGATGGGGGCAGAGTGGTCAGCGCAGGATGTAGGCTGGATGGTCAGCACAGGATGGCGGTTCGGTGGTCAGTACAGGATGGAGTGGTCAGCGCAGGATGGAGGCAGAGTGGTCAACGCAGGATGGAGGCAGAGTGGTCAGCACAGGATGGAGGCAGAGTGGTCAGCAAAGGATGGAGGCTCCATGGTCAGCACAGGATGGAGGCTCCGTGGTCAGCACAGGATGGAGGCTCAGTGGTCAGCGCAGGATGGAGGCTCGGTGGTCAGCCCAGGATGGAGTGGTCAGCAGAGGATGTAGGCTCAGTCGTCAGCGCAGGATGGAGGCTCAGTGGTCAGCGTAGGATGGAGGCTCAGTGTTCAGCGCAGGATGGAGTGGTCAGCAGAGTATGTAGGCTCAGTAGTCAGCGCAGGATGGAGGCTGAGTGGACAGTACAGGATGGAGGGCTGAGTGGTCAGCGCAGGATGGAGAGCTCAGTGATCAGCACAGGATGGAGGCTCGGTGGTCAGCGCAGGATGGAGACTCAGTGGTCAGCGCAGGATGGAGACTCAGTGGTCAGCGCAGGATGGAGACTCAGTGGTCAGCGCAGGATGGAGACTCAGTGGTCAGCGCAGGATGGAGACTCAGTGGTCAGCGCAGGATAGAGACTCAGTGTTTAGCGCAGGATGGAGTGGTCAGCAGACAATGGAGGCTCAGTGGTCAGCGCAGGATGGAGGGCTCAGTGGTCAGCGCAGGATGGAGGGCTGAGTGGACAGCACAGGATGGAGGCTCGGTGGTCAGCGCAGGATGGAGACTCAGTGGTCAGCGCAGAATGGAGACTCAGTGGTCAGCGCAGGAAGGAGACTCAGTGGTCAGCGCAGGATGGAGTGGTCAGCAGACAATGGAGGCTCAGTGGTTAGCGCAGGATGGAGGGCTCAGTGGTCAGCGCAGGATGGAGGCTCAGTGGTGAGGGCAGGATGGAGGCTCATTGGTCAGCGCAGGATGGAGGCTCGGTGGTCAGCGCAGGATGGAGTGGTCAGCAGACAGTGGAGGCTCAGTGGTCAGCGCAGGATGGAGGGCTCAGTGGTGAGCGCAGGATGGAGGCTCAGTGGTCAGCGCAGGATGGAGGCTCCATGGTCAGCGCAGGATGGAGGCTCGGTGGTCAGCGCAGGATGGAGGCTCGGTGGTCAGCGCAGGATGGAGGCTCGGTGGTCAGCGCAGGATGGAGGCTCGGTGGTCAGCGCAGGATGGAGGCTCGGTGTTCAGCGCAGGAGGGAGGCTCAGTGGCCAGCGCAGGATGGAGGCTCGGTGGTCAGCTCATGATGGAGGCTCGGTGGTCAGCGCAAGATGGAGGCTCAGTGGTCAGCGCAGGATGGAGGCTCAGTGGTCAGCGCAGGATGGAGGCTCAGTGGTCAGCGCAGGATGGAGTGCTCAGAGTTCAGCGCAGGATGGAGGGCTCAGTGGTCAGCGCAGGATGGAGGCTCAGTGGTCAGAGCATGATGGAGTGGCAGTGGGTGGTCAGCACAGGATGGAGGCTCAGTGGTCAGCGCAGGATGGAGGGTCAGTGGTCAGCGCAGGATGGAGGGCCAGTGGGTGGTCAGCGCAGGATGGAGGCTCAGTGGTCAGCGCATGATGGAGGGGCAGTGGTGGGCAGCGCAGGATGGAGACTCAGTGGTCAGTGCAGGATGGCGGGTCAGTCGTCAGTGCAGGATGGATGGCGAGTGGGTGGTGAGCGCAGGATGGAGGCTGAGTGGTCAGCGCAGGATGGAGGGCCAGTGGGTGGTCAGCGCAGGATGGAGGCTCAGTGGTCAGCATAGGATGGAGGCCCAGTGGTCAGCGCAGGATGGAGGCTCAGTGGTCAGCGCAGGATGGAGGGCTCAGTGGTCAGCGCAGGATGGAGGGCTGAGTGGTCAGCGCAGGATGGAGGGGGAGTGGTCAGTGCAGGATGGAGGCTCAGTGGTCAGCAAAGGATGGAGGGGCAGTGGGTGGTCAGCGCAGGATGGAGGCTCAGTGGTCAGCGCAGGATGGAGGCTCAGTGGTCAGCGCAGGATGGAGGGACAGTGGGTGGTCAGCGCAGGATGGAGCCTCAGTGGTCAGCGCAGGATGGAGGGGCAGTGGGTGGTCAGCGCAGGATGGTGGCTCAATGGTCAGCGCTGGATGGAGGGTCAGTGGTCAGCGCAGGATGGAGGGCGAGTGGGTGGTGAGCGCAGGATGGAGGCTCAGTGGTCAGTGCAGGATTGAGGCTCAGTGGTGAGCGCAGGATGGTGTGTGAGTGGGTGGTCAGTGCAGGATGTAGGCTCATTGGTCAGCGCAGGATGGAGGGGCAGTGGATGGTCAGCGCAGGATGGAGGCTCAGTGGTCTGCACAGGATGGAGGGCCAGTGGGTGGTCAGCGCAGGATGGAGGCTCAGTGGTCAGCGCAGGATGGAGGGTCAGTGGTCAGTGCAGGATGGAGTGCCAGTGGGTGGTCAGTGCAGGATGGAGGCTCAGTGGTCAGCGCAGGATGGAGGGCCAGTGGGTGGTCAGCACAGGATGGAGGCACAGTGGGCAACGCAGGATGGAGGGTCAGTGGGTGGTCAGCGCAGGATGGAGGCTCAGTGGTCAGCGCAGGATGGAGGGGCAGTGTGTGGTCAGCGCAGGATGTAGAGTCAGTGTTCAGCGCAGGATGGAGTGGTCAGCAGACAATGGAGGCTGAGTGGTCAGCGCAGGATGGAGGGCTCATTAGTCAGCACAGGATGGAGGCTCGGTGGTGAGGGCAGGATGGAGGCTAGTTGGTCAGCGCAGGATGGAGGCTCGGTGGTCAGCGCAGGAAGGAGTGGTCAGCAGACGATGGAGGCTCAGTGGTCAGCGCAGGATGGAGGGCTCAGTGGTCAAGCGCAGGATGGAGGCTCAGAGGTCAGCACAGGATGGTGGCTCAGTGGTTAGCACAGGATGGAGGCTCAGTGGTCAGCGCAGGATGGAGGCTCAGTGGTCAGCGCAGGATGGAGTGGTCAGCAGACAATGGAGGCTCAGTGGTCAGTGCAGGATTGAGGGCTCAGTGATCAAGCGCAGGATGGAGGCTCAGTGGTCAGCGCAGGATGGAGGCTCAGTGGTCAGCGCAGGATGGAGGCTCAGTGGTCAGCGCAGGATGGAAGCTCAGTGGTCAGTGCAGGATTGAGGGCTCAGTGATTAGCGCAGGATGGAGGCTCAGTGGTCAGCGCAGGATGGAGGCTCAGTGGTCAGTGCAGGATGGAGGCTCAGTGGTCAGCGCAGTATGGAGGGACAGTGGTCAGTGCAGGATGGAGGGCCAGTGGGTGGTGATGAGCGCTGTATGGAGGGGCAGTGGTCAGGGCAGGATGGATCCCCCCTGCCATCCTGTCTGAGCTGCAGCCGGTGTTGAAAAGCCAGGAACTAATGAGCGGTCATGTGATGGGTGGGCTGAATAGCCTGTCACATGACCGCGGATAACCGGGGAGCGGAGGGTGAGATGGGGACGGGGAAGGGTAATGGAGGGGTTGGGGGGTAATGGAGCAGTGGGTGCCGCAATAGAGCTGTGGGGTCCGCAATGGAGCTGTGGGGTCGCGCAATGGAGCCGTGGGGTCGTGCAATGGAGCCGTGGGGTCGCGCTATGGAGCTGTGGGGTCGTGCAATGGAGCGGGGGGAGCGGGGAGAGGGCGATGGAGCAGCGGATAGCGGTGGGATAGTCCCTGGCTGCAGCGACATGTAATATCCAAGATGGCGCTGAAATCTCGCCGAGATTTTGGACGCCATCTTGGAAATTACATGTCGCCGCAAGGAGAGCGGTACTGCAGCTGCATGGCCCCCCTCGGTGATAGAGCAGCGAGGGGCAATGGAGACCTCGCGGAGTCCGCGAAGCGGCTCGCGGCGGGGCGGACGGGTGGGCAGCGGAGACTGCTCGCGATGACGCTATCGCGTCATCGCTCGCAGTGCCACAAAGGAGTCTGGGATTCGGCTACAACGCCCGAATTCCAAACTCCCGATTATATAAGTAGAATATATATGTATCTACTATATAATTGTCTAAGGGTTTTTTGAGTGTTTCCGTTGCCGAAATCGCGTGCCACACAGAGGCAGCTCATTGAGCTCAAAGTATGCAAATAGCTTGTGCTGAACATTCGAATTTCGCGCCAATTTGCAGCCCGGCAGAAGTGGCACGTGAGCACACGGTCCGACAGACGGTGGACCCAGCGTGTGCGAGCCAGCCAGTCGTATCCCGGCTGGCGAGCCGCTAACCGGAGCTCAGCCGCGGCTACCTGCGGCACGGAGGTCCGCGGCGAGCCTGCCAGGAGATGACCGGCGTCAACCGGTTATTTCCCGGCTGGCGAGCCGTTGACCTCTGTACCGCAGTAGCCGCGTCTGAGCTCCAGTCTAAACTCCGGTTAGCGGCGAGCTAGCCGGGAGATGACCGGCGTCAGCAGGTCATCTCCAGGCTGCTCGCAGCAGTGGTGCCCTTTGCGGCATTCAAACCGCCCTCCAAGCCGCAGTACTCCCCTGATTGGTCGCCACGGCTTCAGCGACAAATCAGAGAAGTAGTGCAGCTTGGCGGGCGGTTTGAATGCCGCTCCTCTGATTGGTCGCCGCATTCAGCGTCATGTGCCTGCTTCACACACACATTGCACTTGGGACACTTTGTAGAAGGATTATGAATGGTTTGCAACCAGAATGTTTTTATGGAGTATATTAGATTATAATCACTTGCTCTACATTATTATGAAATAAATATTTAAACGGTGATTACGCTTTAATTCAGTGCATCTTATCAAGCAGAAAATAAGGTATATATTGTGGCATAATATATTATGGTATACTTGTCATAGGTACAATGATTCTATCTACAGATTGACATTAGTACCCATGTTCAGAGCCCATGTAACAGAGAATATATAAGATAAAATTACTTTATTGGACAAAATACCTTTAAAGGGGTTTTCCCATGGAAAAAAAAGTTTATTGTTATCAATAGATCTTGGAATAATAATAATTTTCCCAATTGGATGTGTTTAAAAAAAAAAATTGTGTTGAGATAATCTTGTATATCACCGTACAGAGGATCTAAGTGATAACATTTCTCCTTAGATCCCAGTCTTAGCCTCTCACCTAGCTAAATCAGATCTCAAACTTTGCACTGACAAGGGGAAAACATCCTGAAAAACCATGTCTGCAAATAAGATTCTGATTTGGCTTTTTAATCCTTAGTAGTGATGAGCGAGCACTAAAATGCTCTGGTGCTCGATGCTTGGGTCATAAGTCAATTAGTGTCAGGCTCCGCCCACAGACTTCCAGCTATAAAACGAGTATTTCTGGGAAAGGGCGGGAGGGTGGGCTTTTTCAAATCGTCGCAGCATACAACACCTTGCTGTGGCCCCCAGAGGGACCCTACAATCAATCGTGCTCTCTGTGAGGTGCCAGCTCTCTGTGTGCACTGAAGGGAGCAAAGTATTTGTGTCAGTACCGGGATACTCGTGCGAGTAACGCCGAGCATACTCGCTCATCACTGATCCTTAGTCATATTGCAAGTCTTGTTAAAGGGTCAATTTTGACTTTGAGGATGGCTACTTCCAATAGGTGGCATTTAAGCTCATCTTTCTCTCTGAAAAGGCAATATGCATATTTAATTTTCCACAGGAGTTTTGTGGCTTTGAAGTCTTCTCATACTGACATGCCAGATCTGGTATGACAAATTAAGCAACATTATAGCTTAGATTCCCATCTTAACCTCTTTTACAACCAAGTTAGCTCTTCTTTGCACTGACAAGGGGCAGTAACCTGAAACACCATGCCTGCAAATTGAGGTTCTGATCTGGCCTTTTAATCCTGTCATATGGCAAGGTTTGTTAAAGGGTCGATTTTGACTTTTAGGATGGCTACTTTCATTAGGTCACACTAGAGTGAGGCTAGGTTCAGATCACATTTAGCATTGCAATTGAACGCAATGCATTTTGTAGATGCAAAATGCATTGCGTTGCAACGCAATGCTAAACTTGATCTGCACCTATTCTTTTTATTCTCTGAAGAGTTAATTTGCATATTAGACTATACAGGGATATGGTCTGATCGTATCTCAGCTCCTGGGCTCGGGTTGAAGTAAAACAAGTATAGAGATATTACAGCACAAGATCAAAAATAATTATTCCTCTGAGGTACAATATTTTAAAAAAGAATAGGCAGGGAAATGTTTTACCTTACAAAAAAAGAATCATCTATGATCCCGTATTGTAATGTTTTTATTCTCTTGCGTCCTCCCCTTCCCCAGAGTTGTGGTATGATCAGACTATGTCCCTGTACAGTCACACACATCCATTACACAGTACATAGCAGGGACACATATATAAGATTATCTCAACACAGGAGACGTGGTATGCTCAGACCATGTTCCTGTATGGTCATACACATTCACTACACAGTACATAGCAGAGATACATATATAAGTTTATCTCAGCACAGGAGATGTGGTATAATCATACCATGTCCCTGTATGGCCAGACACAGCCATTACATAGTAGATTGCAGGGACACATATATAAGATTATCTCAACACAGGAGACGTGGTATGCTCAGACCATGTCCCTGTATAGTCAGACACATCCATTACACAGTACATAGCAGGGATACATATATAAGTTTATCTCAGCACAGGAGATGTGGTATAATCATACCATGTCCCTGTATGGCCAGACACAGACATTACATAGTAGATAGCAGGGACACATATATAAGATTATCTCAGTACAGGAGATGTGGTATGATCAGACCTTGTCCCTGTACAGTCAGACACATCCATTACACAGTACATAGCAGGGACACATATACATGATTATCTCAGTACAGGAGATGTGGTATAATCAGACCATGTCCCTGTACAGTCAGACACAGCCATTACATAGTAGATAGCAGGGACACATATATAAGATTATCTCAGCACAGGAGATGTGGTATGATCAGATCATGTCCCTGTATGGTCAGACACATCCATTACACAGTACATAGCAGGGACACATTTATAAGATTATGGCTAGGGTCACACTTGTAAGGCTAATTGTGGTTACCGCATCCAGATCTGGATGTGATAATCGCAAATGCCTTCAGACACATTTTTGTGAAAAAAATGTGTCTTTATCACCGCATGCGGTAACCGGATTGCTCAGGATGTGTAATCCGGAGCAATCCGGATACCATATGCTTTGTTCATCCCTGCTGCCGCAGGGATAAACAAAGGGTTAACTTTATTAACAAATGTGGGCAACATGTCTCTAGGGGGTGCCCACCCTCCCTAGAGACATGCTGTCCTCACAGGTTGGCATGAGAGGGTTAATTCTATATTTAACTGTATCGCCGCTAATGTCTGCTTTTTCTATACTTCACAATGACAGTTGCAGGCTCCTGTGTTTGCAGGAGTATACTACATAGTTTACGTAAGCACCAGAAGCAGGACAGCATCTCTGATAAGCTGCCGTGAACACACCTGGCACATGTGCGATATCGGCAGACAACACAACTGCGATGTCTACCCCCCCTTGTACGGGCGACCCAGGAACGACCATTTAACATGGGAGAGAACAGGGGAAGTTGTACTCCAAATCGTTGATGGGCTGTCACACAGCACGATCCGGCCACATCGTCCATCCAATATCGGGTGGTTGGAGAGCCTGCTCATTTTTTCCCCGATATCGTTTCGGCATCGTTCTTGCATCGAATTGGACAATTACACTATACAACGCACAAACGATATCGGGGCCAGCGCACGAACCACGTGACTTTTTATCGGAGTTGGACGCCGATATCGGGACGTGTAAAGTGGCCATTAGTGGCATTATGGTGGTATTACATAATATTACATAATATTACATAATATTACTATTTTATGCCTCTATTCAAATTTCTTGTATGTTTCTGTACAAAGGTTTTGTGAATTACAACTTTAAACAATTCGTCATTTTACCTCTATGCCTTATTAGTAAGGTATATTTCAAACATGTTATCAAATGTGAAAGGAAGAAACTATCTGTTAAATCAGTAATAGTGAAATTTGGATGTTAAGTAGGCAAAAAAGCAGAGTTTGAAAGTGTAGGAAATTAATATTGTGGTTGATATGATAAGATGATAGCATGAATCAAACAGACTACTTACAAGAAAAAGATAAAAGAGTTATACTGGTGTAAGAAATATAGTTTGATCAAATATATTGCTATGTCATTAAGTTTAGGAAGATGTGAAATGAAAAGAATCAAAGACTGTGCTTTTAAGTGAAGTATTGATATATGGTATAATACATTAAGTTATCAAGGATTTTCCTTTTCAACAAATCTCTTTTCTATAATAAAATGGAATATATTGCTCTATAGCATGCCTATTGTGTAACTCTACCTGATTGGTACTAGAGACCTGTCAGGTACGATCTTACAGCATATACTATACACAAAACAAAGCCTGATGTGTGTCACATCTCCACCAGAGCTAGCATCTGCTTCTGTCATCGGGCACTGTGATATTCACCCTGAAGTTGGTGCTGGTATAGAGGAAAAGTCAGGGCCAGAATCTCTGGATAGCGCAGGCTATACCAATCCACTAAGATGAGAGAAGCTGAAACCTGCAGTACCTTCCACTCTGACAGAGTATGTGTGTGTGCTGTCCAGCTGAAGTCATCAGCTCCTGGTTTAAGCCTATTTGATTGCACCACACCTTACATAAGCTGCCAGCTTTCTACTGCAAGCTGCCAGATATAGCTTATGGTTCCCTGGACAGTTCTTGTTGTTCTCCAGATATAAGTAGGTTTTTCCTGTTTTACTTTTGACTGTTTTGGACACTTCTCCTGTCTGACGATTTTTTACCTTGCTGCCAAGTTGGTTCTGATGAGGTTACTCTAATAGATCCTGATTTTATCCTTTTCATGACCTCCCAGATTTGACCTTGCTTGGCAACACTTACTGCTTCTTGTTTGCGCCTCTGGATGGCAGCCCATCAGTAGACGGCTGTTTTTTGGATCCCGTTGTGAATCCAGATCATTATATTGGGGTTAAAAAGTGTCAGGGCTTCTCAGGATTCTGCCAAACAATAGGGCTGCTGCCAGATCTCTCCAAGATAGTCGTTTGAACCTGTAGATTCGGACATTTGTCCCAATCTGGTTGTTATGGGTTTATGGGTGAGAGTGGGGAGGGTGAGCAGGTTGGCAAAGCTATTTCATATAGTAAAGGCAACTATGCTGTCACCTTTTTATTGACTGTGATTCAACTGCCAGGACCTTTAAAATGTCTTTTAATGATTTCGTCTTAGAACTGAAATTCAAAGCTCAGAGATGTCTCCCAACATCTCTGCATACAACAGATTCACAACCCCATTCTCTGTAATAGGGCTTCAATAAATTTATCTGCACATTTAGGTGGCCAAACAGGAAACAACAGTTGATATGGGAAAAAAGTGCCAAATTTTCCATGTCTAGGCTGTAAAATTTGGGGAATTATTTTAGCAACACACCACCCCTATATTAAATAAGAATATCCCATGAAAGGAGTTTTCTCTTTATTCACATTTATACAAAAAAAATTAAATGCCCAATTGCTGGGGTGCCACTTCTGGAACCCTGAGAGGGAATAAATGCAACAAATGTAAAAATTCTTAATGTTTTTACAGATTTTGTGCTCAGTAAAAATGTGATGCTTGAGTAAAATGTCTTTATAAGGGTGCTTTCACATAACGATTTTCGCATTTCCGATGCTGTCCGAAAAAAATCGGACAGCATCGGACCGATTTTCGGACCCCATGTATCCCTATGGGGATCGGACCGAATCGGATGTGCACTAAATGCCATCCGATTTGGTCCGATCCGATTCTGTCCGATTTTATTATAAGCACCGAAAATAAAATCTGACAGATTCGGATCGGACCAAATCGGATGGCATTTAGTGCACATCCGATTAGGTCCGATCCCTATAACATGGGGCCCTATGGAGAAGGGTCCGAGGAAACATCTATGTCTCCTCGGACCCCGTTTTACTGTACTGAGCATGCTCAGTACAGTAAAACTGCTCCTAACTAGGAGCACCAGTGTTAAAAAAAATAAATAAAAGTTATTCTCACCTCCCCCCGAGCCCCCGCCGTCTCCCGCCATCTTCTTGGAGGCTCCCGGTGGCTCTCACAGGCTGCCGGTGTCAGCAGAGCGCTTCCTCTGCCTTATAGGACCTGCGGTGATGTCACAGTCATGTGACCGCGGGTTACCATGGTGAACCCGCGGTCACGTGACTGTGACATCACCGCAGGTCCTGAACAGCAGAGAAAGCGCTCTGCTGACACCGGCAGCCTGCGAGAGCCACCGGGAGCCTCCAAGAAGATGGCGGAAGACGGCGGGGGCTCGTGGAGAGGTGAGAATAACCTTTATTTTTTTTTCTTTTCTTCACCCCGCAGGGAACGATTTTATGCCGGAATCGGGTGCCTATTTGGCACCCGATTCCAGGCATCAGAAGGGAGCCGATGCTGTCCGATTTATATCGGACAGCATCGGCTCCCTAAAAATCGTAATGTGAAGGTAGCCTAACTCCCCATATAAGTAGGCTGCATATATGGTCCATTAATTGTATACATTAGGAATCAAAATGAAAACATAAAAGGACTATATGAAACTTATACAAAGTCCCTAACCTTAAAGAAAATACTAGTAAAAGGGATCCAAATTAATATTGCCTCAAAGCTTCTGCAAAGAAGCATATAAGATATGGAAAATATTATATACACTGCAGAAATGAAAAGAAAAACTTGTAAAGTGTTACAATGTAGAAAAAGAAGGTTAAACAGCTACTGATGCAGCATTGAGAACAACGGTACGGCGCTCAAACACAGTACATTGTAGGAGGCTTTTTATTGATTTGGTATGCTTTGTGTTGACTACGTCAGCCTCATTTAACTATGTTTTTCTATGTACAGTACATGTGTTCTCACACACAGTATATGAGGTTGTTCATATGTACACCTTTTTCTCTACTTTGAGGACTTAGCATGTTAAAAAAATAGTTATGTTCAATTTTTATCTGAAATTCCCCAAAGCAAATACTGTAAATGAAAAACTGATGGCATCCGAATGTATCCACATGTTTATTCTCACTGATGGGGTGAAGCTGAAGCTTGAGAAACCTTAGCCAGGACTTTTTGTATTTGAGAAAATTGTTGAAACACTCTTGGTAAAACTGCACAAACAAAACAATGATGAGAATGAAACAGAGAAAAAAATCAAGCGAGAAGTGTCTCCGGTAATATTGAACTTTATTGCATCTTCATAAAAAACTCCACATCAGGGGCAAAGCAGTGCGAGAACAGGCCAACGCATTTCAACACTAGGTATTAATCATGGCTATGTTGTGGGTGTATGACATGACATATATATATAGCCATCCACCTCATAGTACACAGCTATCCATTTAAAAAGACTTAGACCTAGTTCACATCTAAGGCTGGGTTGGGTTTGCCTGCGTTTGCGTTTGTGTGTGCTTGAACTGCTAAAAATGCATCCAAACGCATGCATTAACGCACACATAGGCTGCCATGCAAAATGCGTTGCAAACGCATGCAAAAGCGCATGTCATTTTGCAAAAATGCAAAACGCATGTGTTTTTGCAAATGCAGCCCTAGACGCAGCAGCCCACATTTTTGCTGCATTTGCAAAAATGCATGTGTTTTGCATTTTTGCAAAATGACATGCGTTTTTGCTTGCGTTTGCAATACGTTTTGCACTGCAGTTTATGGGTGCGTTAACGCATGCGTTTGGATGCATTTTTAGCATACAAACGCAAACACATTCAAATGCAGCCCAACTTCAGATGTGAAAAGGCCCATACACTCCCAAAATATAAAATACATAAATAAAGAATACTTGACAAAAACCATTACATCAGTGTCATCAATATTGCAATATATCATCTTGTCTTATATTAAGACCGTGGGGTGTTCTTGTTTCCAGTGAGAAAATTCAAAAAGATTCTTTTTGCAATAATTTGCACTGAATGTCCCCACCTCTAAAAGGGCTACAACTTTCTGTATACCCTGGAATATAAGGGCAGAAGTATCCCCTCCATGATACATGGAAAAGTGTCTGATACAGTTGATATATTAAGTGCTGAGGAGCTGCTGGCATCTGAAATATGCCTGCAGATCCATCTCTGTAGTTCACCAGATGTACAGCCCACGTATTGTATCTGGCACAGAACACACTAAATCAAGTAAACAACATTAGTGCTACAACAGGATGTTCCCTGAGGAAGGAGCTCGGTTTGTGGCTCCGAAATGCGTAGGACAATCTCCGTGTCCTGGTTTCTTCTTTTCTGGAGCAGCAGCGCAGACATTGAGGCACTTCGTCCAAAGGAAATCTAAGTTGTGACCACGGTCATCTGTGGAAGTACGGTTCCTGCAGCAGCTTCTTTATTGCTTTTTAACCAGTTGTGGGTCTCACAACTGGACAAGGTGAGCAGTTTCAAATCAATAGCTGACAGTGTGTAATCGAGATAAGACCCTATTTTGCGCATTCTTATTTTTACAGATAAACACAACAGTTTATGTATGACTTAATATTATGACTGCGTCCATTGCTACATGAAATGAAGGTGATACACTTCTTTGAATGGCCGCAGGCTATACATCTGGTGTGTCCGCATTATAGAAGCCCCGTAGTGCCAACAAAGTGCTGTTGTGCCTAGCAACCGAGGTAGAAAAGAATTTTGGTGATAGAATGGAACCCAGGATCGGGGCTTCTTTCGCGCTGAATCTTATCGGACAGTTTCTTAGGATGTGTGCAAGTTTTGGTTCTCGGTTTAAATCCGGTATATATTTCTTAATGATTCTGACTATTCCAGTATACTGTGGGCTGTATGTGGTGGTAAATGTATTGGCAAGGGATGCAATCCAACCCTGATTCATACTATTTGCTGATACGCCCATCAGTTCTTTTTATGTCAATTGCGTTTACAATATGATCCGCCTGGGCCAAAATACCCCCCAAATACCCCTGGTGTCACAGTCGCCTCCTAACCTTCTCTGATTACACTTCATACAGAGTTTGATCAGAACAATTATGCTTTGTGCATATTAATACCACAACCGGGATGTTCCTCACTACATGGTGAGGGTGACAGGGTGTGGCATTCAAAATAGAATTTGTGGCGGTGGGTTTCCTAAAGGGACTTAGATATCACATAAAGTTATATCTAAAAAAATAAATTTTCTTGGTATAAAAAAAATGCAGGTTGTAATCATTCTGATTCAAGTATCCTACAAAGTCACCGAGTTTGTCAGGTGGTCCTTTCCACACCAGCAAGATGTCGTCTATGTATCTGGCATACCATACTATGCTAGTGTGGAAGGGGTTGTTCCAGATTTTGGCAGGCTGAACGGGGTGCTTCCGCCATGGTAGCGCTGCATCAGCGCTGCCCATACTAACCTATGGAGGCTCCACCCCTAATGCAATGTCAACGCTGTCATCTGTTTGAAATCTCACAGTATTTGCTAACACGAGAAAAGACGCTTTCTGCAATGTCTTTTCTCGCGTTAGTAAATACCGCAAGATTTCAAAAGATGACGGCGTTAACATCATGTTAGGGGCGGGACCTCCATAGGTTAGTATGGGCAGCGCTGATGCGGCACTATCATGGTGGAAGCACCGCGTTCAGCCTGCCAAAATCTAAGTTTTAAACGCTACATTGGTTAGTATGGGCAGCACTGACGCTGTGCTACCATGGCAGTAGCACCGTGTTCAGCCTGCCAAATTCTAAGTTTTATACGCTACCCACCAAACGTGGCTGCAATCCTAATGTGGCCCTAGCCTGATTGTGGCCAACTACTAAATCCCTAATAAAGTGCAAGCTATCATTACATCTTTAAGGACAAAGCTTACCCATTTAGCCAGTGAAGGTTTCCTCCCTCTCAGTACATGTCAGGGAATGACCCGTCACGTGTTTCGCATCAGGCTGCTTCGGGGGGGCTCCCTGGACAGGAGCATGCTGCACCATAGAAATGCATGCACACTGAAAAGACATACTGATGAGGATGTTTATATTGTGAGCCCCAATGGGGACAGTGTTGCAAATGTATGTAAAGCCCTACGGAATTAATAGTGCTATATGAATATTATTATTATTATTATTATTATTATTATTATTATAAGTTCCTTTAAGTCTAGTGGTAGCTAAAAATTGTACAAAATATATAATAAATTTGGTATGTATGTTTTTTTTTTTGCAATTTCTAGTGCATTTTTCTGAATAGGTTTACTCAAATGTTTTAGCCAAGAATTAGCGTCTTTAAATTACCAGTAGTATCGAACACTAATAATCCGTAAGGAAGTCAGGTGGTTAAATGACTATAAAACACCTTCTGCCCCTTTAATCTTAGGAGAAAATAACAGTTAATTGGTACAATTTCACACAACCAGTTTACCTTCTCACCTCTGCCATTGTTTTTTTAATTCTGCAATTACTGTGTAAATTCTGTATATTATGTCAAATAGAATATTCACAATATACAGAAAGTGTGGCCACATGTAGAGCTAGTTGTCCTTGAACTCAAGCCTAATTATACAAGCCCACTCATCTATCCCAACTAACATACAATATACCATCCAGCTAATTATATTTGACCGCTCACCTGTCACACAGACAACTCAGTGGTAAATGTTTAATTAGGTTATAGCTAGTATTGGTTCTCTGGGGATATCACAGAGGGGAGAAACCAGTCCTTGCATATATGCAGTAATTGCTGAGTGGACGTGTACCATTAGGCAAAAAAATTACTATGTGGAGCATATAAGTGGGCTTAGGGTGAATTTAGAGGTATGACTGTTATATATGTCTATCTCATTTGTTTCCATACCGTGTCATATGACTTATAGCGAATCTGTCATCAGATTTTTGATATGTTAACTGACAACAACATGTTGCAAGGGTTAAAAAAACAAAAGTCAACTGTATTTCTCTTATCAGGCTGTATGATATTGTTTTTAATGTCTTTATCACCTTGTGATTATTAATACATGACTACGTTGTCAGATACGGAGTGTGACACTCCCCGTCCTCTGATTGGCACCTCACTATCAATGCACGATCTTTATTGTGAGCCTGTTGGGACCGGGGGCAGCTCTCCCAGCTCTGCTGCATGCCTAAGATTAAAGGCTTTGATTGTGTCAGAATGATTGCACTCAGTAATTTAAGTTACACATCATTGGACTCAGAATCTCCTTGCCTACAACATGCTGCTTTCAAATGAGGTAGCAAAAACCTGCCGACAGGTTCACTTTAACTCCTTCATGACCTTGGACATATGTGTACTTCCAAGGGCGCCTCCCTTTTTTGATATGAGCTCCCGCAATGAGCTTGAACCATTTCCTGCACATTTCAGCTGATCTGATCAGCTGACATGTGCAGCTAACAGGACCAATTGGATTAGCAATCTGATTGGCACTATTAACCCTCTTTAGATTGCACTGTTAATCACTGACAGCGTGAACTAAAGCATCGCAGTGGGGATAGCTCTAGCGCCATTCCCCACTTACATCGGTGCTTTGCCACGACATCCCTATGAGGATCTCGGATGCTGTCACGACTCACTTCCTATGGATGCCTAGTGATCACCTGCATCCACATAAAGTGATCATTTCTCCTGTGTAGAGCCATGCATCAACATGGCTGTGAAAAGGAGAAGTGATCAGCCTGTTCAGTGCTAAGGCACCCTAAGGAGCCAAGTAAAGTAAAATAAAACTTAAAAGAATTAAAAATTAACATATGAAAAAAAACCTGTTCAAATCACTCTCCTTTTGCCCCATTAAAATTAAAACTATTAAAATAAAAAAATACACATTTTGGTATTGCCATGTTTAACAATGCCTGATCTTTCAAAATTTATAATCAATTAATCAGAGCTGTAGTAAACTGCGTAACAGAAAAAAGTCCAAATGCCAAAATTACAGTGCCTTGTGAAAGTATTTGGCCCCCTTGAACTTTTCAACCTTTTGCCACATTTCAGGCTTCAAACATAAAGATATAAATTCTAATTTTTTTGTGAAGAATCAACAACAAGTGGGACACAATCGTGAAGTGGAACAAAATTTATAGGATATTTTAAACTTTTTTAACAAATAAAAAACTGAAAAGTGGGGAGTGCAATATTATTCGGCCCCCTTAAGTTAATACTTTGTAGCGCTACCTTTTGCTGCGATTACAGCTGCAAGTCTCTTGGGGTATGTCTCTATCAGTTTTGCACATATAGAGACTGAAATTCTTGCCCATTCTTCCTTGCAAAACAGCTGGAGCTCAGTGAGGTTGGATGGAGAGCGTTTGTGAACAGCAGAGTTCAGCTCTTTCCACAGATTCTCGATTGGATTCAGGTCTGGACTTTGACTTGGCCATTCTAACACCTGGATATGTTTATTTTTGAACCATTCCATTGTAGATTTTGCTTTATGTTTGGGATCATTGTCTTGTTGGAAGATAAATCTCCGTTCCAGTCTCAGGTCTTTTGCAGACTCCAACAGGTTTTCTTCCAGAAAGGTCCTGTATTTGGCTCCATCCATCTTCCTATCAATTTTAACCATCTTCTCTGTCCCTGCTGAAGAAAAGCAGGCCCAAACCATGATGCTGCCACCACCATGTTTGATAGTGGGGATGGTGTTTTGAGGGTGATGGGCTGTGTTGCCTTTACACCAAACATATTGTTTTGCATTGTAGCCAAAAAGTTTGATTTTGGTTTCATCTGACAAGAGCACCTTATTCCTTATCTTTGGTGTGTCTCCAAGGTGGCTTGTGGCAAACTCCAAATGACACTTTTTATGGATATCTTTTAGAAAAGGCTTTCTTCTTGCCACTCTTCCATAAAGGCCCGATTTGTGCAGTGTACGACTGATTGTTGTCCTATGGACAGACTCTCCAACCTCAGCTGTAGATCTCTGCAGTTCATCCAGAGTGATCATAGGCCTATTTATCATGTGCTTAGTTTGCGCTGACATCCCTGGATGCTGCTGTATGTGTTGTTTTCCTTTAAGGGCTGCATGAGGCATTGGTGTGAAGGTCTTGCTTCCTGTGTTTTGCTCCTGAGCTGCATTTGTGGAGCCCACTGGGACAGGGTACTCGGTGCCGGACCAGTGTACTGCTGGGGGAATGTCACGGCGGTCCTGGTCCGGACCGTGTCCCGGGCTCGCATAATAAAATGGGGGGTTATTTACAGGGGATTTGTCACTCGTGACGCCACCCACATTGTGTGGTCAATAATGGGGACCACCGCTGCTGCAGAACCTCCGGGGATGATGAGACAGCAGCTAGCATGCCGCACCATGAGATGTCATTATACATTTACTGTTAATATTGCTTTGTTTGCTGTGTAACTTGATTTGGTGGGTAAGGGGCATTCTGTGGGCAGTATTAGTGTGGACATTCGGGCGGTGTGAGGGTTAATTAGGTATGGAGTCAGCTTTCCATCCGCTGCTTGTCAGATATGCTGTCTTCCCTGCCTAGCCGGTGGGCGCGGCGTCTAATACCGTGACGCGCATGCTCGGGAGCCATAGCAACGCGACTTGGCTTCCCGGGCGTGCGCGTCATTAGGCGGTGACGCTGACGCATTTCCGGCGGGACGGCGTGAACCGGAAGTGGCCGGACGCGCGGGGAGACAGAGGCACAAGCAGCTACAGCTGTATACCAGCTATTTAAACCAGCGGGAGCGTTTGGCACACTACCCCCTGATGAAGATCGCTATTACTATACATTGAAACGTACGTTGCCGTCCGGACCCGGGGGATCCATCCATCTGGGACGATAGTCCCCATTCCACAGTGGTATGCATTAACTCTCCCCTAGGGGAATTACTGCACTTAGGCAGCTGGCAGTGTTGGTATGCTTTATTAACAAATGTTGATAGGTGGTCACTTTGTATTATGTCCTGATAGAGATGTAGGTTAGGCCTATTACTGGCACAATATCCTATTGTATACAATGTTTTCCATCCTTTGATGTATGTGATCTCCACTGTGAGTTTATGGCATTCTATTAAGCACTGTCCTTTGCTGCCCTTAAGTGTTTATTGTACCTATGCTGTGCTGTGGAGTAGGGGAGATTGTCCCTGCACCATCTGCTTCATAAATTCATCCTATCCATCAGCCTTATAGCCAGTGGGCGGAAATAAATATATTAATTGCACATGATCCACTCTTGTCCTCTTTAATATAAAATTTGCTCTTTAAGTGTTCACACAGACAAGTGGTGATACTCTCACTCACCTTCTGTGTTTATGGGTCACATGGAATCATTTGTATATGGTGTAGTTCTTGTGGGCAGAACTGGGTATCCCCGGGGCAGTGGTAGTGAAAGTCAGTGATGGTAATCGTAGGCTGTGCAGGAGAAAGGGGTGATGTGGAGATGGCTCCTGACGGGGCTAGATGGAGAACTGACAGCTTTTCATACCTGAAATCAGACACAGACAACGTAGCAGGGTTCACCCGGGTTTACTGTTCTTATCCTTCAGTCAAACAGGCACGGTACAATACAATTCTTTACAGCTTTGCCATATTGAATCCGGTATACTGAACCCACTGAACCCACTGAATCTGTATTCCCGGTCAGGTTGTCTGGGGCACCGGGTAAATCGTCAGTCCCCTTCAGAGCTGACACTCTGCTTTCAGCCAAACCACAGGTATCCCTATTTCTCAAGAGATTACCGGGTCCCTTTCCTTTCTGTGTAACTTCTTGGTATAATCAGGGAAACTTTCTTATCAGTCAGTTGCTGGTCTTCACTACTTTCCTGGACCTGATGGTACTGGTACTGGTCTTGTCTTGACTGCTCGGCACCTGCCTACTGGCTAACTGCTTCCTGTCACTCCCTTATATACCCATCCGTTACCATGACTACGCTCCATCCACTCATATCTAGCCTATTACCCCTTGTCTGCCTAGAGTCCCAGACTCAGGGTTAGGTCCCCATGCAGTGGATATGTGTGCGAGGTGTTTGTTAAACAAACTGTCTACCCTCCTACCTGGCTGCAGTCCTACCTGTGGCCACCCTGGACACAGGGGTGCCACACTTTCACTATTATGTTCAACTGCTGGTTTAGTGGTTGAAGTGTGACTCATCTGAAATCCCCTCCCTCTAGCCTTTAAGTAGTCTCTCCTTCCACCAGGTGGTGCTGGAGATAGAATTTCACTCTATGCCTGGAAGCCATGCTGTGCAGACCTGTGTGTTTGTGTTGATGAAAGACCTTTCCTTTGGAGTTGCTGTATCCTGGTTCTGTGGAGGGTGGTGAGGGGGGAAATACCACAGGGCTGGTGGAGGAGTTGAGGGAGAGGCTGGAGACCTGAATCTTCTCACCATCAGAGATACTTTTTGGGACAGGGCCATTCAGGGTTCCTAGTTTAGGGTCAGACTAGTCTTTCCTGGTCACCCTGCCCGTAACTGCCATTCCCTCATCAGCATTCTCACTATACCGTGACATGTTTTGGCTGCATCTCTAATCAGTCTTCTCCTTATTCGAGATGAAAGTTTAGAGGGAAGGCCGGGTCTTGGTAGATTTGCAGTGGTCTGATACTCCTTCCATTTCAATATGATCGCTTGCACAGTGCTCCTTGAGATGTTTAAAACTTGGGAAATCTTTTTGTATTCAAATCCAACTTTAAACTTCACCACAACAGTATCTCGGACCTGCCTGGTGTGTTCCTTGGTCTTCATGATGCCCTCTGCACTTGAAACAGAACCCTGAGACTATCACAGAGCAGGTGCATTTATACGGAGACTTGATTACACACAGGTGGACTCTATTTATCATTACCAGTCATTTAGGACAACATTGGATCATTCAGAGATCCAAACTGAACTTCTGGAGTGAGTTTGCTGCACTGAAAGTAAAGGGGCCGAATAATATTGCACGCTCCACTTTTCAGTTTTTTATTTGTTAAAAAAGTTTAACATATCCAATAAATTTCGTCCCACTGTATGTTTTTTTTGTTCGCCGCAACATTGCAATAAAATGCAATAACAGCGATCAAAATAATGCAGCTACCCAAAAATGGTACAATTAGAAATTTCAGCCCAAGACACAAAATATAAGCCATCACAGAGCCCCAGATCCCAAAAAATAAGAACTCTACAGGTCATGGAAAATGGCAACAAAAGCACAATTCTTTTTCTAAAGTAAAAGTGCATTTTTGGTATCTACGAACTTGTGCCGACCTGAGGCATCATACCGTCATGTCAGTATTACCACATTGTGTAAATTAATTTAAAAAAAAATCATGTAAGGCTGGGGTCACACTTGGCATCAGTTTTTTTAGTGCCGTAAAAAAAACGCATGCGTTTTTGCATGCTTTTTTCCCTTTCAGCATGAGTTTTTTAAGGTGTGTGACAGCACCCTGCGTTTTTGCATGCATTTTTAAATCCGCACCAAAAAATAGTGCAGGCACTATTTTTTGGTGCTGTTTTAAAAACGCATGCTTTTTTTAGAAAACACATGTGTTTTTTTAACATGGGCTCCTATGGAAAACACATGCGTTCTTGGATGGTACTGAATGGTACTAATGTACCATGCGTTTTTGCATGCGTTGTTGATGTCAGCTAATCACATAATTGCAAAAACGCACACAAAAACGCATGGTATTGTCACACATGCGTTTTTGCTATTAAGACATGCGTTTTTGCTATTAGGGCATGCGTTTTTTAACATGGGGGCCTATGGGTGCGTTTTTACATGCGCTTTTGAAAATGCAGGTCTACAAAAACGCATGAAAAAAACGTAAGTGTGACCCCAGCCTAGCTGCACTTTTTTTGCAATTTCACCAAATTTGGATTTTTTTTCCCTGTTTTCCCGTACACTATATGGTAAAATAAATGGGATCATTCAAAAGTACAACTCATTTTTTTTTGCATCCACTGGGTGCTGCCGTTTGTACTTGCTTGTGTTTAAGTGATGCCTATTTCTGTTTTTTTTCTATTGCAGATGTATGTATTTTTAGACCCATGCTGACCTACTTTTTCACTTGGCCAGCTAATGTTTTCCAGAAGCTGCTTTCTATTGTTTCTCAGTCAATATCGGCATTCTATTTACAGTAGGGGAATTCACCCACCATAGTATGACGTGAGGATCAAAGACTCTCAGAGAGAGAAATTCCTTAAATCTATGTCAACAATAAATTCTATCCACTTGAGAGCGGGTGAATCCTGTCTGGGCTTACATTTGAAGCCTTAAAAAAACAAGATCCAACATTTCTATTAATGGGGACATCGTTTTTGGTTTTGGTTGTATAATATATTTGAGAAATGCTCCAAGAAGTGGTCAACAGCGTGTTGAAACTTGACTCAAATAGGTGGAGATGATCAAAAATGATGTCCGACAGAGCACAGAATGACTCGTTTGGCATCATTACAGTCAATGGCCCTATCAGCGCATATGCTGAATCTCATTTATCAGAGCTACAGACATCCTGACGGAGCCACTGATGTGAGGGTAAAATGCAATATATGCATAGTCTTAGACTGACAGTTTGTAAATACAACAGCAATTCCGAAAGTGCTGGAACACTATGTAAAATATTAAGGTAAAAATATTGCAATGATTTGAAGATGTTTTATGGTCACATTTATTTCACACTAGAACACAGCAGAACACATATCAGAAGGTGAGACTTCAACATTTGTCCATAAAAAAAGATTAACAAAAGGCTGGAAAAGTAGTTGGTACTAATGAAATAAAGGTCAAGGTTCAACTGAGTCACATAAATGTATATAAAAACAGCATGTTAAAAAGGCAGAGTCTCTCGGAAGCAAATATGGTCAGAAGCTCACCAATCTGTGAGCAACTGTTACTAAAAATTGTTTAACTATTTCAGAAAAATATTCCTCAATGTAAAATTGCAAAGACTTTGAATTTTCCACCATCTACAAGACATAACATCATCAGAATAGTCTGAGATATTGAGGAAATCCATGTACTCAAGGGACAAGGCCATAATTCATAGGTTCCCAGGCAGCCCTGCATTAAATGCAGGCATGACTGTTGTGCAAAACATGCATGAGCTCAAGAAAATGTCTAAAAGTAATTGTCTGTGAGCATAGTATGCCTTGTACTCCACAAATGCAGTTTAATGCTATATTATCAATGACGAAGTATTTACCAATACAATAAAGACATGCTACCAATATGTATTGGTCAAAGCTCATTTAAAATGGACAAAAGTAAAATGGAAAACAGTTCTGTGATCAGATGAATCAAAATATGAAATTCTTTATGGAAATAGTGGATTCAAGAGGGGTGGTACAATTTAGCTTGATATCAGTGCACTGTTCATAAATCTGATGGTATGAGAAAAGGGGTATCGCAGCAATGTGATGCAGGCATCATTGAAGTACATACAGTGTACATGATGGGCATAAGTACTAAAATGGCTGTGGATGCAGCGCACACGCAGAATGAGATCTCAGCGAGCAAAGATCTCAATCTGCACATGTGTCACCTCTGCAGCCATTGTCTGGAATTCCATCATGTCGGAAGCGGCGCAAGCTCAGATCGAGATATTGGCTCTCTGAGATCTCAATTTGTGCATTCGCTGCATCTGCTGTCATTTTCCTTATGCCCCTTATGTATACTAGCTAAGACATTAATGTTACCCACATCGCGTCATCATGATCCCACCTCTCCCCATCCTCGGGCCTTCAGGATTGCCCCACACATGCTGGCGAGACCAACTTTATCAGTGACTGCCTCTTTTGACCCCACTCCACTGTATCCCTCTTCTAAGATATATCTGGATTATAAAATACAACCCCATTTTCTCCCCAATTTAGTGGGGTGGGGAAGTGCATCTTATAATCTGAAAAATATGATAAATAGATATTTCCCCTTTCATCCTTCTCCCCTTCTTATATTGACATATCTGGCCTTACAGAGCCAAGACAGATGGAAAACAGGTAGGTGGGAAGGTGCACTTAATTATTTGTTCATCTCGAGGATGCATGCACCGAGCCTTATGTGCTTGTTTGAATTCCATGCTGACAAACTCCCTTTAAAAGTCACCAAGCTCTTCATTATTGTCTAAAATACTATTAAATTTGTCCAAAATAGTTAGCAAGTTCCAACAATTACTAGTCACAAGTCAAAAAGAAAAAATAATGAAACACAAAATAGGTAAGAAATCGTAATAAATAATAATAACAAAACTAAATAAAATAATAATAAAAAAAATAAATCTGACTATATTATAATCACTATAATTCTGTCGATGGCTCCTGTGTTAGTGTTCTTTATTTTAACAGTAAATCTTTTAATAATAGATTTACATGAATGAACTTTGCAGTTGTTTTTCATGCTGATTGTTGTAGAGGGATACAGTAATTATTTGCAGTTACAGATGGATTTACAAATATAAATTATTTTGGACACCTTCTGCAAGAGACAGGTGGCTCATAATGAAGTTATCTTTGCCCAGACGGTTTTCTTCCCTCTCTACAAATGCATACAAACAGCAGAAGGTCGGAGATGTTCTTTCCTTCATGCAGAAACCACAGCTGGTCTACACGAACGAGTGTTTTTCCCCTTTCAGACTAACACAAATTCTAAATGTATCATATCAGTTCTCTTCACTAATATGAGTTGCCTTTTTTGTATAAAGCGGCTTTTCCTATATTAATATTCTTAAATGTTCAACATATAAAAAACACTTTCTGGTGGGAATTGGTATCAAATCAGGCACTAGATTGATAGTGGCAAGTTTAAAGGCATCCATAGAAATGAAGCTAACATCGCCGAAACCAACCAATATAGAGTCTAACGCGTATAAGTCGCCAGCCAACTGACTATTGCGGGACATGTCCATCAGAAATGCCCAATTTCAGACTGCCAGTCATATTGTTCTCAGAGAGATAAGACATTTCATCTGGGGGTTTTCCCATAGAGAACAGCGAGGAGATTAACCAAATGAATGAACTGTGTATTGGAAAGTCAGTTGAGATGACTGTTGGATAGTGATGAGCGAGTACTAAAATGCTCGGGTGCTCGAAGCTTGGGCCGAGCATCCCGAGATACTCGTGTACTCGGCCCGAGTACCGAGCCCAATGTTATCCTATGGGAGACACGAGTATTTTTATGAAATGACTGCCGGCAGCATGGAAAAACCCTAAAAATGTTACAAAAGTCTCAGAAGAGTGCTGAAATGACATGGCAACACCATGGGGAAGACCCCTGGAAGCATTTCTCACTCAAAAGTCCCAGCTGTGAACAATGTTGTCCGAGTTTCACGCCAATTTTACGGAGTCTCCAGAAAACCTTCCAAAATGACACCAAAATGAATATTTAGGGTGGAAATGTTAAAGGCACATACCCAATAGTGAGATACAGCTGGTGTATGTTACTTTTTGTGATTACATGAAAGATTTTACGTGAAAATATTATGCGGCACTCCGATGTCCCTGAGAAGAGACGAACATGAAGCCCTGTCTTGAAATAATGTGCCCATTTTGAGGAACTGGGTCTATTGTAGTATCTTCCTTTGCCAGGGCAGTCCAAAATTGGGAGGTTCACCAATGCCCCTGGATACAGACATGCAGGATGGCCTGTAAACAAGAACTGGGTGTATTGTAGTATAGCCCTTTGGCCAGGGCAGCCAAAAATTGGGAGGTTCCTCATTGTCCCTGCATACAGACATGTAGTAGGGCCTGTAACCCTCAAGTGGGTGTATTGTAGTATAGCCCTTTGGCCAGGGCAGCCAAAAATTGGGAGGCTCCTCATTGTCCCTGGATAGATACGTGCAGGAGGGCCTCAAAACATTTTTCCCATTGAAAAGGAGCGGGTATCCTGTCGTTGTAAACCCCATTCAAAAAGAATGGGAGTAAAAATTTACCACTGGGGGTATACCTGAAACAACAGCCTAAGTATTGTAACGGTCATCATGGTGGCACATGAGGAGAAGGAGGAGCAGTCCAGCGATTAGCCAAGGAAGATGAAGACAACGAGGTGGATGATCCAGTAGCTGACCCAACCTGGCAGGAGGATATGCAGAGCGAGGACAGCAGTGCACAGGGGGAGGGAGGCGTAGCATCCCAACAGGCAGTACGAAGCAGGGTCGGCTCCGCAGGCAGAAGGCAGGGAACCGTTCCCCGGAACAACACGACACAAGGTGCCTGTGCAAATGTTCGGTCTTCCAGAATCTGGGAGTTTTTTAAGTTGGCTCCAGAAGACTCTAAAAAGGCCATTTGCCACACCTGCCATGCCAGTATCAGCAGGGGTACGAAAACAAGCAGCCTGACCACCACCAGCATGATCAGGCACATGTCAGCCAAGCACCCGACTGTCATATATGATACAGTCTATATAGAGTCTAATGCATGGGTATAATGAGACACATGAGACATACGCTTCTTAAGCAGCTCTTGTATTGCTTCATACAAGTTAGTGCATCAACAGGATAACGTAAATGTAAGTTGCAGAGTGCAACGCAAACAACCAAGGACATCAGAGCATTAAAGCATAGTACAAGTCTCAAGGAAAGCATTCAGAGTCTATTACTTCCCTGTCAGATGTTGCTGGCAAACAGGAGGTCCATAAATGATTCCAGGCAGAGTGAATCCAGGCTTCAGAGATCAAGTCACAGACAGATTGCAGACCTGATTCAGGAGCACAGGTAAATCATCTGAAACTGATTAAAAGGGCAATTGGCAAGAAACAGGGCAGGGACATCAAAGCTGAGGACTCCATATTGTTTGAGGGCAAAAGTCAATGCACAGGACAGGAAACAAGATGGCCGACAAAATACACTAAATGCAAACATAACAACTGATATAGCAAAAAAGACTGAAAACCTTACACCGACTTTGTGGGAAGTACAACAGAGTCGAGGAGCGGTGCTTGCTGATGTCACTGCTACGTCTTCGCGTATTGTGCGTGCGAGCCAATCCCCTGTACATGCTGGCCACGAACAAGCCTCCGTCCCTGCACCTGAAGTTGCCCACGCACAAATAACACCACCATCAAGCACGTCCTTATCCCAGCGCAGCGTTCAATTATCCATTCAGCAAACCTTTGAACGCAGGCGCAAATACGCTGCCAACGCCCCACATGCCACAGTCCTGAATTCTCACATTTCGCGACTCTTAGTTCTAGAAATGTTGCCTTTCCGGCTGGTGGAGACGGAAGCATTCCGCGACCTGATGGCGGCTGCTGTCCCACGTTACTCCGTCCCCAGCCGCCACTATTTCTCCAGATGTGCCGTTCCCGCAAGCATAACCACGTGTCCAACAGCATCACACGTGCCCTGAACAACGCTGTTTCAGCCAAAGTCCACCTAACCACAGACACGTGGACAAGTGCTTGTGGGCAAGGCCGCTACATTTCCTTGACAAAACACTGGGTTAATATTGTGGAGGCTGGGACCCAGTCTGAACGAGGGACGGAACACAGTCCTTCCCACACCAAGGATAGCAGGCCCTACCTCTGTCAGGTCTTCACCGACACTCTACAGCTCCGGAATGTCATGCTCTTAAGCATCCTCCTCCTCCTGCGCATCCTCATCCACTGTACCCTCCACACCACTCCCAAGCTGGAAGCACTGCAGCACTGCCTCTGCGAAGCGGCAACAGGCTGTGCTGAAGCTAGTCTGCATAGGTGACAAACCCCACAATGCAGAAGAGGTGTGGACAGCTCTGAAACAGCAGGCAGATCACTGGCTCACACCTCAGAACCTAAAGCCAGGAAAGGTTGTGTGTGACAATGGCCGGAACCTGGTGGCAGCTTTGAGGCGAGGCCAGCTGACGCATGTTCCATGCGTGGGACATGTGCTCAACCTGTTGGTTCAGAGGTTTCCAAAGTCATACCCAGAGCTGTCTGAACTGCTGGTAAAAGTTCGCCGTCTGTCTGCACATCTTCGCAAGTCACCTGCTGCTTCAGCCGGCCTTGCCGGCTTTCAGCGCCGTTTGCGTCTTCCGGCCCACAGACTGGTGTGTGCTGTCCCCACGCGTTGGAATTCAACTCTGCACATGTTGGTCAGGATATGTGAGCAGAAGAGGGCAGTTGTTGACTACCTGCATCACCTAAGCCGTCGGGAAATGGGTCAAACTCCAGACATAACACCTGAGGAGTGGAGATGGATGTCCGACCTATGTACCGTCCTCCAAAACTTTGAGGAGTCCACCAAGATGGTGAGCAGTGATGACGCCATTATTAGCGTCACCATACTACTACTCTGCCTTCTAAAACGGTCTCTGCTGAAAAACAAAGAGGATGCATTGCAGGCCGAGCGCGATGACTTGGAGCAAGCAACAGTAGTGGGTGTGGGTGAAAACACACAGCCCAGCCTCATCTCATCACAACGTGCATTGGAGGACTATGATGAGGAGGAGGAGGATGAAGACATGGAGCAACTCTCTGGCCAAATTGAGGATATGACATGCACACCAGTCATACCCTCGATTCAGCGTGGCTGGCCAGACGACAGGGGAGATGAGGAGGAGGAGGAGGAGGAGGACAGCGTGTTCAGTCATCGTGTTGGTCTGGATACTGAAGTGATGGCTGTTAAGAGTCTGGCGCACATGGCTGACTTTATGGTAAGCTGCCTGGCTCGTGACCCTCGCGTTCAGAACATCTTGGCCGACAATCAGTAGTGGTTGGCAACACTCTTAGACCCACGCTACAAGGAGAACTTTATGTCTCTCATTCCTGAGTAGGAGATGTCAGCCAAAATGCAGCAGTTCCAGAAGGCCATAGTCACGGAAGTAGGCAAATCATTCCCCTCACAAAACACTAGCGGCATAGGTCAGGAATCAGTGGACAACCAAGGCGTACGGCCGAGTGGGGCACAAGTCCAATCCGCCAGAGGTAGTGGAACAGTCTTTATGATGTGGGACAGTTTTCTCAGCCACTCACGTACCACAGCCCCTGAGGTGCGGGGTAGTGCCACAAAAAATGCTAAGTTTGGCCAGATGCTGAAGGAGTACCTTGCAGATCGAACAACGGTACTGCGAGATTCCTCTGTGCTAGGGATGGGCGAATCTACTCACTAGGACTCGTTACTCGGCGAGTAGTAAGGGACTCGCAGAACTCGGTACTCTGCGAGTTTCCCAGCGTTTACTCACACGAGTCCAATGCAAATCAATGGCAAACGCTGACAAAACTAGGATTGCCATTGTTTGCATTAGACTCGGCTACTGTGCCAGTGATAGCAGGGAAACTCGCAAATAACTGATGTTACTTTGCGAGCCGAGTCCAGCTGTCTTCTCTGTGCAGCTCCAGGGTCCTAGAGCCCACCTGCTCACAGAGATGACGGAAGACGATTTTTTTAATTAAAGATGGAGTCCCTAATGGCTTTTTTTTTTATTTCAAATAAAATTTTTTCTCTGTGTTGTGTTTTTTTAACCCTTTATTGGAGATTCTTAGTGGCCGGGTCAAACGTGGCCTGACATTAAGAATCTCGGGCTTAATACCAGCTTCTATAACAAAGCTGGTATTAACCCCTTTATTACCCAGCGTGCCACCGCCACCAGGGCCGCTGGAAGAGCGGGGTTCAGCGCCAGAGGATGGCGCTTCAATGAACGCGCCATCTTCTGGGGCGGCTGCGGGCTGCAATTTGCAGCGGGGGGTGCCCAGAAAGCTTGGGCATCCCTGCGCTGCGGATTCCAGCCCCCAGCTGCTTAGCTGTACCTGGCTAGACATAGAAATTGCGCGGAGCCCCACGCATTTTTTTTTTATTATTTCATGAATTTCAGAGTCAGAGTCTCAGAGTCAGAGTCTCAGAGTCTCAGAGTCAGAGTCTCAGAGTCAGAGTCAGAGTCAGAGTCTGACTCAGAGTCAGAGTCTCAGAGTCAGAGTCTCAGAGTCAGAGTCTCAGAGTCAGACTCAGAGTCTCAGAGTCTCAGAGTCAGACTCAGAGTCTCAGAGTCAGAGTCTCAGAGTCAGAGTCAGAGTCTCAGAGTCAGACTCAGAGTCTCAGAGTCTCAGAGTCAGAGTCTCAGAGTCTCAGAGTCAGAGTCTCAGAGTCAGAGTCTCAGAGTCAGAGTCTTAGAGCCAGAGTCTCAGAGTCAAAGTCAGAGTCTAACTCAGAGTCAGAGTCTCAGAGTCAGAGTCTCAGAGTCAGAGTCAGAGTCTCAGAGTCAGAGTCAGAGTCTCAGAGTCAGAGTCAGAGTCTCAGAGTCAGAGTCTGACTCAGAGTCTCAGAGTCGGAGTCTCAGAGTCAGAGTCAGAGTCTCAGAGTCAGAGTCAGAGTCTCAGAGTCAGAGTCAGAGTCTCAGAGTCAGAGTCTCAGAGTCAGAGTCTCAGAGTCAGAGTCTTAGAGCCAGAGTCTCAGAGTCAAAGTCAGAGTCTAACTCAGAGTCAGAGTCTCAGAGTCAGAGTCTCAGAGTCAGAGTCTCAGAGTCAGAGTCTCAGAGTCAGACTCAGAGTCTCAGAGTCTCAGAGTCAGAGTCAGAGTCTCAGAGTCTCAGAGTCAGAGTCTCAGAGTCAGAGTCTCAGAGTCAGAGTCAGAGTCTCAGAGTCAGAGTCTCAGATTCAGAGTCTCACCCTCAGAGCCAGAGTCAGAGTCTCAGAGTCAGAGTCTCAGAGTCAGAGTCAGAGTCTCAGAGTCAGAGTCTCAGAGTCAGAGTCTCAGAGTCAGAGTCAGAGTCTCAGAGTCAGAGTCAGAGTCTCAGAGTCAGAGTCTCAGAGTCTCAGAGTCAGAGTCTCAGAGTCAGAGTCTCAGAGTCAGAGTCTCAGAGTCAGAGTCTCAGAGTCAGAGTCTCAGAGTCAGAGTCAGAGTCTCAGAGTCAGAGTCAGAGTCTCAGAGTCAAGGTACCTGTCACACAGGGACATATCGCCGGCGATATTGCCGGGGATCGCGGGAGCGCGCATCCCTGACAACATCGCCGGTGAGATGTCACACTGAGCAACTTACCGGCGATGTCGCCGGCTAGTTGCCGCGGCTATCGCTCGCTGGGTTGCCCAGCAACCCAGCAAGCGATCACTCGCAATGTTGGATATAGGCGGAATCGCCCGCAACATTGCAGGTTGCCGCGTTACACAGGGCGATCAGGCAGGATCGCCTGAGCAACATCGCCAGGTTTCCCAACATTGTTGGGAAACCTGGCGATGTGACTCAGGCGATTCATCGCCTGATTATCGCCCTGTCACACGAGGCAACTCGCCGGCGATGTCGCCGCAACCTGACCACGCCCCTCAGTTGCCGGCAACATCGCCGGCGATATCTCCCCGTGTGACGGTACCTTCAGAGTCAGAGTCTCAGAGTCAGAGTCTCAGAGTCAGAGTCTCAGAGTCTCAGAGTCAGAGTCAGAGTCTCAGAGTCTCAGAGATGGAGAGGACCTAGTGTGATTTGAACAATAAACTTACAGGTAAAATACTTGTTGAAGTGTAGCTGTCTTCATATCCCAGCGCTCACCAAAACATCGTTTTATTCCATTGCCTGCATATCCATCTCCCTATGGGGAGAGTGATGGAGCAGCTCCGGAGGAGAAGACAAATCTAACAGAGGAGAGGAAAACACGTGACGGATCACGTGCAATTACACAGGCGGACACCGAGGAAAAAGGGAAAGAAATCCACACCGTCCAGAGAGAGACCCCGTGCACTCACTACGTGAGCCCCCCTGTTGTGCGGACAGCACAACAGGAAAAGGTGAGTGTAACGGTGACTTAACAGAGGTTGGATATAAAACATAAAGCAGCGTGGCGCAACCAATTTCTATATCTCATTACATGTATAGCGTCCTGGAAGTGACATTCCACCCCACCGCCTTGTGGGTAGTCAGTCACTGCGCCTGCGCGGCTGTTTAGCTTCACTTCTCCATGGTAACGTGGCCTCGGTCATGTGGGCTGAGCGTCGGCACCACGTTTATTATCGGCGCTTGCGCTCCTGCTTCTCCTCTCTTCACCGCAGCTGTTACTAAGTGTCTGGTGCTGCATCTAAAGTGCTCAGTGCTTACTATAATGTGCTCCATAATCTTTTATCACTACATATGCTCATATATATACAGTTGTGGCCAAAGTATTGACACCCCCTGCAATTCTGTCAGATAATTCTCAGTTTCTTCCTGAAAATGATTGCAATCACAAATTCTTTGGTATTATTATCTTCATTTAATTTGTCTTCAATGAAAAAACACAAAAAAGAATGAAGCAAAAAGCAAAACATTGATCATTTCACACAAAACTCCAAAAATGGGCCAGACAAAAGTATTGGCACCCTCAGCCTAATACTTGGTTGCACAACCTTTAGCCAAAATAACAGCGAACAACCGCTTCTGGTAACCATCAATGAGTTCCTTACAATGCTCTGCTGGAATTTTAGACCATTCTTCTTTGGCAAACTGCTCCAGGTCCCTGATATTTGAAGGGTGCCTTCTCCAAACTGCCATTTTTAGATCTCTCCACAGGTGTTCTATGGGATTCAGGTCTGGCCACGTAGAAGTCTCCAGTGCTTTCTCTCAAACCATTTTCTAGTGCTTTTTGAAGTGTGTTTTAGGTCATTGTCCTGCTGGAACACCCAGGACCTCTGAGGGAGACCCAGCTTTCTCACACTGGGCCCTACATTATGCTGCAAAATTTGTTGGTAGTCTTCAGACTTCATAATGCCATGCACACAGTCAAGCAGTCCAGTGCCAGAGGTAGCAAAGCAACCCCAAAACATCAGGGAACCTCCGCCATGTTTGACTGTAGGGACCGTGTTCTTTTCTTTGAATACCTCTTTATTTCTCCTGTAAACTCTATGTTGATGCCTTTGCCCAAAAAGCTCTACTTTTGTCTCATCTGACCAGAGAACATTCTTCCAAAATGTTTTAGGCTTTCTCATGTAAGTTTTGGCAAACTTCAGCCTGGCTTTTTTATGTCTCGGGGTAAGAAGTGGGGTCTTCCTGGGTATCCTACCATACAGTCCCTTTTCATTCAGACGCCGACAGATAGTAAGGGTTGACACTCTCGTACCCTCGGACTGCAGGGCAGCTTGAACTTGTTTGGATGTTGGTTGAGGTTCTTTATCCACCATCCGCACAATCTTGCGTTGAAATCTCTTGTCAATTTTTCTTTTCCGTCCACACTAGGGAGGTTAGCCACAGTGCCATGGGCTTTAAACTTCTTGATGACACTGCGCACAGTAGACACAGGAACATTCAGGTTTTTGGAGATGGACGTGTAGCCTTGAGATTGCTCATGCTTCCTCACAATTTGGTTTCTCAAGTCCTCAGACCGTTCTTTGGTCTTCTTTCTTTTCTCCATGCTCAATGTGGTACACACAAGGACACAGGACAGAAGTTGAGTCAACTTTAATCCATGTCAACTGGCTGCAAGTGTGATTTAGTTATTGCCAACACCTGTTAGGTGCCACAGGTAAGTTACAAGTGCTGTTAATTACACAAATTAGAGAAGCATCACATGATTTTTCTAACACTGCCAATACTTTTTTCCACCCCCCTTTTTATGTTTGGTGTGGAATTATATCCAATTTGGCTTTACGACAATTCTTTTTGTATTTTTTCATTGAAGACAAATTAAATGAAGATAATAATACCAAAGAATTTTTGATTGCAATCATTTTCTGGAAGAAACTGAGTATTATCTAACAGAATTGCAGGGGTGCCAGGCTGGAGTTTGCCAAAACTTACCTGAGAAAGCCTACAATGTTTTGGAAGAATGTTCTCTGGTCAGATGAGAAAAAAGTAGAGCTTTTTGGACAAAGGCATCAACATAGAGTTTACAGGAGAAAAAAAAGATGCATTCAAAGAAAAGAACACGGTCCCTACAGTCAAACAAGGCGGAGGTTCCCTGATGTTTTGGGGTTGCTTTTCTGCCTCTGGCACTGGACTGCTTGACCGTGTGCATGGCATTATGAAGTCTGAAGACTACCAACTAATTTTGCAGCATAATGTAGGGCCCACTGTGAGAAAGCTGTGTCTCCCTCAGAGTCCAGACCTGAATCCCATAGAACACCTGTGGAGAGATCTAAAAATGGCAGTTTGGAGAAGGCACCCTTTAAATATCAGGGACCTTGATCAGTTTGCCAAAGAAGAATGGTCTAAAAAATGGTCTATACTGTTTTTTTCTGTGGTCTAAACACATAATTTAGGTCTGACCCAATACCACATCGCTAGCCCAGATCCTGTTATGTGTCCTCGGATCCCATGATGGTGTGGGAACTGGTCCTCCGGCTGTAGTGTCCAATAAGTGGATTTAACTCCTCTCTGAGCTCAATGCACCTGTCTAGGTCAATGGTTGAGAGAGGTGGCACGTAGGATGCCATCAAGAGTTGCCACTCGCTGCTCCCATGATGTGAGTCCTTCTGCTTGATGTCATCAATCTGCAGCTGCAGATCACTGTTCTGCAGCCTCACCGTCTCCTGTAAGTGATGTAGCCCATCTAGGAACAACATATCCATGTCTTCTTTCCCCACTGTCGGCCGTCTAGGACGTGTCACACGGGGGATGGAAGACACAGGCTCATTTGCATCTGGGGTGAGGGTGGCTTTGGCTCTTGGTGGCTGTGGCTCCAGTTGGCTAACATCTGATGTCAGCATCTCTCCTACTAGATCCTTGGTGCTCGGACCATCCTCAGCACTGTCCTCACCCTCCAGATTGACGGCCAATGTACTGCACAATGACCTGTGTTGAGGAAGAAAGTGAAACAAAATCACACACATGTTGAGAACATGAACGACAAATCTTGCTGTAGGTGCACAGTAATCTGTGGGGACTTACATCTGAGCCTCGACTGGGTTTTGAAGAAAATGCAACCGCTCAAAATACTTGTAAAGGCATGGAGGGTATTGGGGGGCCCCGCTCTTATATTTTTCCTGGTCATTACAATCGCTGACATATCTGTCTCTTATGGAACGCCGTTGATAGGATGTACCACAATCAGGCCATGTGCATGACATATGTGACGGCCCATGTGGCAAGGAGATCATGGACCACTAGTCACAAGGAAGTCAATGTGTACAGTTGACAGGAAACACTTCACAAACACTTACTCGGTTGGCCCCAGATGCGGAAGAGGAAGAAGACGTGGCTGAGATCTACAACAAATATATATATATACTGTATATGAGATGCAGCATAACAACATCCATATGTGTCCACATGTCGTGTGTCACGTTGCGCTATCGCATATGTATTATGGACACCCTGTAAACCTACACAACAGGAGGGGCACAAGGCTCAGGGTAACATTGCACATACATGTGTGGGTTGGTGGCAACTTTTCAAGTAGGGTGGAGCACCACGTTTGGGTTTGTGAAAGGTATGAATCAGTGTTGAAAGCATGGGTTTTGTCCACACGTGAAAGACATGTCCCCAAAATAGGACACCTTACCCAGTCCGGAAATAAAGCCCTTGTTGCATGTAGGAAGGCAGGGAAGGGAAAACCAACAAAAAACATCTGTCCCACATGACCCACTGTGACACACCATCACTATGTGTGCTTACTGGCAGCTTGCAGGAGTGGTGCAAGCTAATAATAAAGAAGATTAATGAAAGGGGCACATGTGGCGTTGAAGATGTATCAGCTACATGATCCTTGCCGCCACTCTGTGAAAAGTGTGGTAGGACAGTTGCCTAAGGCCTGCAAGTTGAGCAGTCAACATGGGCCACAAGCATTCTTGGAAACATACGGCAGGACCACCCATGACCCACGTGTCTGGCCAAATAATGGTTTCAGATGCCTACAAAATACAAAACATTACATATGGACACAAACATACTCACAGAATGTTTGTAGTCAAACGAGTCAGACAGGATCTCAGGCACAAAGAGGTCCAAATCAGTCATCTGTCTATGACAGACATAAAGACACTTGTATGACATGTACTGTGTATGTTGTATTGCAACATACATAACGATAAACACATGCAACACATGGGTATATACCTTCCTGTACAAATCACAGCAACAGGGCATTGCAGAACAAGGTGCAAGATGTCACTTCCTGCCTGTCACAACAGCTGCAATAGCCTCCCAAGGTCACGTGACCACTGACAACACAAAATATGCATTTCCAGCAGCCTAAAAAGAAAAACGCAATTGTTAATGCACGCCTCTATATGGGCAATGTGTTAATGGATGCATCGCCCCTAGACTGCCATGTTAAAAAAAACACATGGGTTTTTTACAAAGCACCAAAAAATGCTGTAGACCGCGTTTTCGATGCGCTGACAAAAATGCATAGCGTCAAATGCATTGCACTTTGGCAAAGTGTGCATTAACGCATGCGTTTTTCGTGATTTACACATGGAAATAGCACATGCATTTAACAAATGCATGGCGCAAGTCTGACCCTAGCCTTACAGTGGTGTGAAAATGTGTTTGACCCCCTTTGTGTTGTTTTTTTTTTCATGTTTGTCACACTTAAATGTTTCAGATCATTAAACAAATTTAGATATTAGACAAAGATAACACAAGTATATAAACAATGTAGTTTATAAATGAAGTGTTAATTATTAAAAGAAATCCAAGTCTACAGGGCGCTGCATGAAAAATGTAACTCAGCTTCCTAAAGATGTGATAACCACAGTCAGTTTTAGTGAGGAGAAATCACTTGTCAGGATTCCGGCTTTTCAAGTTTACCTTATGTGTTTCCATGCCCTTATCCAAGATGGTGTCTGGTGCCTCATCATGACCATGTCTTTCCTGCCTGTCCTGCTAATTTAAGCATCAGTCCGACATTCAGGCCCCCCTTTGAGTATTTTGTGTCTACTCTGGCTGCTCCACTCATTCCTGGTCTGCTCTTCATACCATCTCTTCCAGTCATTTGCTCTGCTGGCCTCCCCTATACTCTGGTTGCTTTCCTGCAACAAGCTGTGGCTCTGCAAAAGACAGTTTCAGCTAGCCAGTTAGCTACGTTCTGCTCTGTTACACATAAGCTGCTGCTTTTGGGTTTTGCCTATTGAATTTATTTGCAGTGCAGTCTCAGGCAGTGCTGGACTTGGGCTTTTATCCTCACTGCATTTTGCTAAGTCCTGAACTGTGTTCTTGCATAAAGCGATCCTAAACCCAGAAACTGACCCCCCCTTATCTTTAGACCTGTCCCTGCACCCCCTCTTACCATTTCTAGCCATCCCTTTTGCATAAAAAATCGCTTTTGTAAAGTAAGAGAAAAGTATATAATAGTTTGACCTGTGTGAGTTCTCCGTTTCTGTTTAAAGCCGCAGATAGGCGTGCCTGTCTGCTGCTGCCTGATAATTATTCACGCTCTTGTCTGCTTGCTGCCTTTGTGTGTGGCCGCGTCATGAAAGGGGGCGGGGCTCTGGCATCACGCGATTTAGCCCCGCACCCTTTCATGACGCGGCCACACACTCACAAAGGCAGCAAGCAGAGAAGGGCGTGAATAATTACCAGGCACCAGCAGACAGGCACGCCTATCTGCGGCTTTAAACAGAAACGGAGAACTCACACAGGTCAAACTATTATATACTTTTCTCTTACTTTACAAAAGCGATTTTTTATGCAAAAGGGATGGCTAGAAATGGTAAGAGGGGGTGCAGGGACAGGTCTAAAGATAAGGGGGGGGTCAGTTTCTGGGTTTAGGATCGCTTTAAGACTATTTCCATTGCTGATCACGCTTTGTGTGAACTATTTCCTTACAAAGACTTTTTCCATTTCCAGCCACACTGTGTGTGATTTGTTCCTTTACAAGACTATTTCCATTGCCGGCCACACAATGTGTGAACTTTGTCCACTTCATCGTTTTGTCCCACTCCTTTGTTGGTTGCCCCCTTATCCGAAATTATTTTTCTGCAAGTGTGTAATACAGACTTGAACTCAAAACCATTGTCTCTGTCTTGTCTAGCCCTACGCCATCAGATTCCTAAGGTATCCACATAAGTGTTACATCACTTTTTCACATAGGGCCCATTTGGTTTGGGTTTATTTTTCCCATAAGAATATAGACCTTATTTGAAAGCTACATTTTGTTTTTCACTTTGTTATATTTATTTATTATTTAAATTTGTATGGTGATCTGAAACATTTAAGTGTAAAAAGCATGCAAAATAATGAGACATCAGAACAAGGGCAAACACCTTTTAATCCACTTTATGAGCAAATCCTTTCCAAATGACGGCCTTGTATTTTTCTGTGGTCACTTCACTCCCTTGTTACAGCATTTCTTCTGTCATTTCAGACTTTACAGCAGAGAATACTTCATACATACCATAGAACAATAATATTTTTTGCTTTGTCTAGTGATTACAGTACTTACTTTGTATCAGCACATTTCCTTACTAAACCTAACAATGTGCATATTAATGTAAAATATTTAAGCCTAATATAATCCATAAATCAACTTAGTGAAGAGTATGCAGACATAGCCATTAGTTTCCATAAGTGCCGTGCTTATAATCGTACATTCCATATTACAATTCTATTCACGAGACGTAAAACAATAATAGGAAACATTTAAGTCTGGAATGCATGGTACAAATTATAGCTTTTCCATCTATCCTATTTTCTCAGTCCCTAACCTCTGGTATGAATCTTATGTCACAGATACACACCTGAAATTCCCAAGACACATGGTAGCCAGAAGCTTCTCCAGTCTGCACGGCTAAGAAATATCCGGGTTTCTACGGCAACTAGTGAAGATGTACGGTAGAAGCAGAGACTGTAATCTCCGAGCCTTCTCTCTGGGGCTTTTTGAAGATATATGCTTGACATGCCATTAATCTCTTTTTTTACAAATGCTCCACCTACTGTATCTTTAAAGACATAATTTAACTCTTTGTCTATAAACGAGCTCAACAAAAAATTTAGTTGATGCATGCGGTAGATATGATAACATGCGAAAGAGGACCAGGTCATGATGGCTCTTTATAATGGCTCTTTCCCAAATACCAATATTGTAACTAAAATAGTTTAAGAATAATTAGAATTAAAGAGTTATTGAATATCTAGGAATCCCTTTATCTGGTGTATAGATAGCAATTCTATTGAAATTGCAGGATGTGGTTCCCAACATAACTACAGTAATTACTAATCTAACAGCCTGGTCCATCAAAGCCAATATGGAGTTTAAGGCCCTGTCCAGACAATGCATTTTTTCCACACTTTTGTATGCACTCTTTAGTGCAGTTTTGTCACAAAACTGCATACAACTCCTTAGGCCAGCAAAGTCAAAGCGAATTATGACGTTTTGGGCACATTTTGCTATTTTTACTCTGACAGATGTAGTACAGAAAAAATTCTGCAGCATGTCAATGTTTTACCCATTCAAATGCATGAAAATGCAAAATACCAAATACTAAAAGTGCGCACGTACCCTAATAGCAAGAGAGGCGTAGCACTATATTTAAAGCACCACTGTAGCATTGTTTTGTAAATCTCGTTCAAAAGTTTTTATTGAGTTTTATAATACAAGGTAAATGATTAAACATACATATGATATAACTGAGTCTGCGGCAGTTTCAGTTGTTTTGTAAATCTCTTTGCTATGCATCATGAATAGGGATGAGCGAGTCCTAAATTACTCGGAATCACTAGATCCGCACGAGTCCGAGCCCAGGACTCGCTACTCGTTGCGAGTCTAGCGAGTCCAATGTTAATGAATAGGGAACCGAGTAATAACGAATAATGCTATTTCCAAATCGCTGATGTGTCTCTGAAAGTGTGCGAGTCCAAACTCGCAGGTTTTTCTCTTATTTGGAGCCGATGATGGGAGGGGGAAGCGATTCTCGGGCACACACCATGCTGTAAAAGCAAACATTTTATAATTTCTGGTGGCTTTCTGGGGGCTTGTAAAACAAGTAGCAGGTACTATTTCGTGAAAGGTACACACTAGAGGCTTAGGGCCCTTTCACATCTGCGTTTTTCGTAATTCGCGGCAGATGCGGTGAAAAAACCGCATCTGCCGCGTTTACCGCATAACCAATCCACTTGAGGCGCGGTTGCGGTTTTTTCTATGCAAAGCATAGGCATACTTGCGGCAGGTGCGGCAAGTGCGGTTTTGCACTTGCGGCAGGTGCGGCCGCGAAAAAAACCGCAGTAAGCCGCACCTGCCGCAAGTATGCCTATGCTTTGCATAGAAAAAAACCGCAACCGCGCCGCAAGTGGAACGGTTATGCGGTAAACGCGGCAGATGCGGTTTTTTCACCGCATCTGCCGCGAATTACGAAAAACGCAGATGTGAAAGCACCCTGCGATATTTTAAGACAGATGGAAGGTACCGTGCGAGCTGCAGGCAGGACACCGTACAGCAACGCACTGGCACAGGAAAAAATTGTTTAGTACGCAGAACCAGGCACTGTTAGGCTGCGGTGCTGGCTGCGTGCAAGTTTACAAGTACCGTGCGAGCTGCAGGCAGGACACCGTACAGCAACGCACTGGCACAGGAAAAAATTGTTTAGTACGCAGAACCAGGCACTATTAGGCTGCGGTGCTGGCTGCGTAAAATGTTACAAGTACCGTGCGAGCTGCAGGCAGGACACCGTACAGCAACGCACTGGCACAGGAAATTTTTTGTGGAAAAATGGCACCAAAATTATTTGGTAGACTAGTGCCAAAAATAAGAAAAAGCTTAGGATTACAGCTCTGCGGAAAGCTGGGTGAACTAAGCTCTGAGGATGGTGCTGGATTCACTGTAAGGCTGCTCCTATCTCCCTTCCTTACAGTCCTGTACAGCAATCCTCCGTCCTGGTAGTTCTGAAAAGAACTTTTGGGTTATGTGTGACTCCTACACTGCCTAACTGTCCCTAGATCTGCTCCAAGTCTCCCTGCACTAGGTCAGCTCTTCTCAGGAATGTGCCCAAAATGGCGGGGGCAAGCCTTATATACTGCCTTGCCTGTCATAGATGACATAGGCATCACGATGGACAGCAGCCAATCATAGTCCTGACACAACCAAAGCTGCTATGGCATTACTGACTATGATTGGCTAAGATGCTTGTCCTTCTTCACAAGTTTTCTGACCTAACACGCAATGCTGACTAGTAACATAAAAGATTCTGGATTCGCGAGTCCCGAATAGAGAATACAGGACTCGGAATCGCAGACTCGCTAGGATTCGGACTCGTAGACTCGCTCAGACTCGCTGCTGTTTGGGGAGATTCAAGCTATATAGCGATGTGATAGAGCGAGTCTAGCGAGTCTAGCGAGTGAGATAAAGTAAACTCTGACAAAACTAAGATTGCCATTGACTTGCATTGGACTCGTTACTGAGCGAGTATTCGCTAAAAGACTCGCCGATTACCGAGTCCAGCGAGTCCCTTAAGAATCGCCGAGTAACGAGTCCTAGCGAGTAGACTCGCTCATCCCTAATCATGAATGCAAGTGTACTGCATGTAATTACATTTACACTATGGCCATGTTCACACACAATTTGCGTTTTTTAGCACTCCTAAAACCACATGCGTTTTTTTAAGAGTGCTAAAAAATGTCCCTTGTGTGTCTGAAAGAATTAGAATCCTTTTTGGACTTTGTCATTTTTTCCTCAAAAACGCAGGCAAAAATGCAAGCGTTAACGCAGGTGCCTTTATGTGCCTTTTAAAAACGCATGCGTTTCCCATAGGGCCCCATGTTATAGAAACGCATGCGTTTTTTAGTAAACGCATGCGTTTTTTTAACATGGGGCCCTATGGGAAACGCATGCGTTAACGCAGGGCACATATAGGCACCTGCGTTAATGCATGCATTTCCCATAGGGGCCCATGTTAAAAAAACGCATGCGTTTTTGGGAAACCACCCCTGCGTTTTTTTCCAGCACCCAAAAAACGCTGCATGCAGCATTTTTTGGACTGGGGGAAAAAAACGCAAGTGCAGGTGAAAAACGCATGTACACTCAAATGTACCCTGCGTTAACGCACCTGCGTTTTTTTTAACAGCCCAAAAAACGCAGAGATGGGAAAAAAACCGCATGTGTGTGAACAATGCCTATTTGGCATCTTCACCTGGTTTCAGCCCTGTTCAGGTTCGGCCAGCTTCACACCACGGTTTTTGAGCTGTCAGGCTGTGTCCAGTGTTTTGCAGAAAGCACTGGACACAGCCTGACAGCTCCGGACAAACAGAACCAGAGAGCAAATATGCCCTCCGGTCCTGTTTTCTGCCGGAATCAAGACTGTGCAGCTGTTGACGCTGTCCAGTTCTGAAATTTCAGGATTGTGGCTTGCGGGGAGCTAGCCGCGGTTCTGAAATTTCTGCTGGGAGCTCTCCACGGTGCTGAAATTCAGCACTGGCCGCCGCTAAACTTCAGCACCTGGCGTCCGGCAGCTGGATCTGACTTTCTGTCAGATCTGGTGCCGATAGACTCCCATGTTAATGGGCGCTGAATCCGGTTTTGATTAACTTTTTGCCCCGGACACAGAAATGCTGCAAGCTCAGATTTTGTGTCTGGGTCAAAAATCAAATGCAGCCTGATGTTGCCGGACAGGGACAAAACCAGATGGCAAATCACTGCTATCTGGCCCTATCCAGCACCATAGGGCTACATTATGTCCAAAATTGGGTCCGGAGCTGTCCTGTGTGAACCGTAAAAACCGTGGTGTAAAGCCAGCCTTACTACTGCACCACATAGCAGCTTTTGTAACCCGCAGAATCAAAGTGTGCTCCAGAAGTCTCATTTCTCAATACACAGGATGGGACTTAGGCTGGTTTCACACTGCAGCTTTTTCCCTGATCAGGTTTCATCCGGTTTTTGTGCCAAAACCAGGAGAGGAACTTGCAGAGACAAACTATAATTGAAAGATTGACACCTGTTCTAGGTTTTGGAGTCGCTCCTTGTTTTGGCACACAAACCAGATGGAACCTGATCAGGGAAAAAATCTGCAATGTGAAACAAGCCTTAGGCTAGGGTCACATTTGCATAGTGACCCTAGCACCGACGCAAGCATTAATTACATAGGAATTTTCCCCGCAGCGCATAGCATTAACACTGCGCTGCCGGGAAACGGAGCGCCATAGTAACCCGTTATTTACCTTAGCAGCCAGCCACACACAAAGCCCCAGGATGTGCACTTTAGCCTTTAGCTTAGCGCACAGGAAACGTTGCAAACAACGTAGCTAAAGCGCACATCCTGGGGCTTTGTGTGTTACTGGCTTCTAAGGCAAACATCGGGTTACTATGAGGCTCCATTTCCTGGCAGCGCATAGCGTTAACGCTATGCGCTGTGGGGACAATTTGTACGTTTTTAATGCTTGCTTCATGCTAGAGTCACTTTGCAAATGTGACCGTAGCCTTAGGCTGAGGTTTGAATTGCGTGAGACATGCTAGAAAATCGTGCAAGTCTTGTATTGCATTACATGGCATGGCTGGCCGCTCTCCGGACAGGAGCATGCAGCTCCATTTATTTCTATGTAGCTGCACTCGCCTGTCCAGGGAACAGGTGGCCTTGCCAGGTGATGCAATGCAAAACTCGTGCGAGTCTCTCACATTTGTCATGCAAGTGGGACCGCAGCCTTTAGAATGAGGCTACAGAGGCTTGTTCTTAATTTCCATAGGCTAGGGTCAGACTTGTGTCTGCCACTAGCCTGCAGGATCCAGGAGAAACTTAGTTTCTGCACAGAGCAGCTCATGCTTTACCAGCAGGGAACGCTATACACCGCCAGGCAATAGATTTCTATGGCAACTGGATGCTTACCGCAGCCTCCGGCTTCACAGAGGTCTCCAGGATATGCGCGTTTGCAGAACGCACATTAAAACGCTGCAAATTGCATTTCCTGTGTGCTCTGCAAAAGCGCATATCCTGTGGACCCGGCGGCTGCAGTAAGCGTCCAGTTGCCATAGGGATCAATAGCCAGGCGGGGCATAGCATTACCTACTGGTAAAGATATGCGCTGCTCTGTGCAGAAACTAAGTTTCTGCCGAATCCTGCATGCTCAAGGCCAGACGCAAGTCTGACCCTAGCCAAAGACTTGCATTGAGAAGTTTTTATAAAGTGACCTTCGCTTTACATTGCAATCATTGTGTGATTACGCCAAACAGAACTGCACCTGGTCCCAAAGCATTTTGGTCTAGGGGCAGATGCAAGTTTCTGCATGGAGCAGCGCATAGCGTTACTTAGTTTCTGCATGGAGCAGCGCATAGCGTTACCAGCAGGAAAGGCTAGGGTCAGACTTGGGAGCTTGCATATGTTGGAAGTATGCATTAAAGGATCTTTTTTGGTGTACTTGCAAAAACGCATAACTTTTTTGCATTGGAGTCTATGGGTGCTTTAACGCATGCATTTTTCAACATTTGCAGATGAAAATAGCGCATGCATTTAGCACATGCATGATGCAAGTTTGACCCTAGCCTTACACTCTGCACCGCAAGGCAGTATATCTCTGTGGCAACTGGATGCTTACCGCAGCCTCCGGCTCCACAGAGATCTCCAAGATATGCGCTTTTGCAGAGCGCATAGGAAAACGCTGAAAACATATGTCCAAACTTTTGGTCTGTACTGTATAAATATGTATATATATATATATATATATATATATATATATATATATATATACATACATACATATATATATATATATAGTCGAGTATAAGCCGAGTTTTTCAACACAAAAATTGTGCTGAAAATGCCCCCCTCGGCTTATACTCGAGTCACAGTGAAGGCTCAGGGCTCAGTGGGGGGGGGGGGGGGTGATCAGGAGCTGGAGGAGGCGGGGGAAGGCTTCAAGGAGCGGGCGGTCATGTGCCCCCGCTCATTAGTGCAATGCAATATGCACTGCATCCCCCTATCCATCAGCGGCAGGGAGAGCGGTGCATATTACATTGCATTATGTAAGCACCCCCCCCTCAGTGGTATACAGGCCCCCCTTGCTGACGCACACCTGTAAAATAATACATCATTCATACTTATCCCTGTTGCTCTGTCTCCGGTCTTCTTCCTGCTTGTACCCGGCATCATGTGACCCGCGCAGAAGCAATGACGTCATCGCTGCTGCGCCCGCCTCGGGAATAGAAGCCGGGTACAAGCAAGAGGAAGACCGGAGGATTCGCGGTGACAGAGCGACAGGGGTAAGTATGAATGATGTATTATTTTGTGCGGCAGCAAGGGGGGCCTGTATACCACTGATGGGGGGGCGTGTATACCACTGATGGGGTGGGCTTGTATAACACTGATGGGATGGGCCTGTATACCACTGATGGTGTGGACCTGTATATACCACTGAGGGGGGGCCTGTATATACCACTGAGGGGGGCCTGTATATGTGGCACCCCAGGGGTTAAAGTGCCACAGAAACATCAACACGGGTTCACTCCCCACACAACACTGGACACTGCACTAGCACCTCTAGGCCAGAAGGGGGAGCTCAAGTAGCTCCCTGATATATTCTGGTCTGAGGAGAGGAAGTGGAAAAGAGCAGAGTGGTGGGTGGAGCTTAAGTGGCAGCTGCAAGAGTGGGAGGAGCTAATGTTGTTTAACTTAGAGTGGCAGTGACAGTTAGTCAGTTGAGTTGGAGTGGGAGTTGGAGTTAGGGCAGTTCCTGGAGAGGACCGAGAAAGAAAGATTGGTGGTGTAAAGGGGCTGCCTTAGACCTCTCCACAGCCTGCTACCCACTTCCAGGCCTAGCCAGGGTCTGAGGGAAGGAGTAAAAGAAACAGGAGAACACATCTGGGAGACTGAGTTACCTCATATCTCGCCCCGGAGGAGCGCACAGACCGGATACTGGATCCGAAACTGTGACTGATACACGCAGTACAGTAAACACCGGGATAGTGGAGGTTGTATATCTACACAGTACCTCAGCAAAGCAACATGGTGGGGCCAGAAGCACATGGAAAGGCTCACATTGTCTAGCAAAGGGGGTACCTGTGAGGAGAAACAGGGCCAGCAGCTCAGCTAAAGCAGCAGCAGGGCCACACACAAGGCACAGGAGTAGGAAGCTGAGGACCCGGACAGGGTGGGAGCAACCCAGCCCAGGTACAGACTCCGTGGACAGTACTCTGCCAAATATCATCTGCAGTAAAGCCTTCGAAAACTACAAAACCGTGAGTCTGTGTGAATCTTGCACTCAAGTCCTACTCTCCCTCACCAACTGTCATCATCTCTACTACTACCCCTATCCTACAATATCCATAGCACCATCTATAGACTATTACTACCAATGCCCCGGGGAATCAAGCTCTACCCGCGGAGAACCATTACATCTCCAGCTGACAAACATCATCCCCGGAGGTTCTGCAGCAGCGGTGGTCCCCTCACTGACCACAACCCGTGGGTAGCGTCACGACAAACTCCCCTGTAAATATCCCCCCATTTATTGCGGAACCCGGGACACGGTCCGGACCAAGACCGCCGTGATATCCCCATTAGTACCCCGGTCCGGTACCGAGTACCCCGTCCCAGTTGGCTCCACAACTATACCACTGATGGGGGGCTGTATATACCACTGATGGGGGCTGTAACCACTGATGGGGGGGCCTTTATATACCACTGATGGGGGGCTGTATATACCACTGATGGGGGCTGTAACCACTGATGGGGGGGCCTGTATATATCACTGATGGGGAGTCTGTATATATCACTGAGGTGGGTCCTGTATATACCACTGATGAGGGGCTGTAACCTCTGATGTGGGGAACTGTATACCAGTGATGGAGGTCCTATATACCAGTGATGGGGGATTATATACCAGTAATGGGGGGCCATTTATCATGATGAGAGGGGCTGTATACCGTGATGAAATTCTGCTTCATTTCCTCCCGTAGGCTTATACTTGAGTCAATAAGTTTCCCTAGTTTTGGAGGGTAAAATTAGGGGCATTAGCTTATACTCGGGTTGGCTTATACTCGAGTATATACGGTATATATATATATATATATATATATATCTACTCTATAATTGCCGTAGGCATTTTCGTGTCGGACCCCGAAAACGCCGTGGCTATGTCACGCTGTGAAGTCACCAGGCGCGAGCAATGGCCGCGAAGCGGCCATTGCGAGTCGCTGGCCGAAAATAGAACCAGAGGCCCGGCTACAGAGTTAGCGATTTACCGCTGAGGTAGCGCGAGCAATGGCCGCGAGGCCATTGCGAGTCGCTACGTCAGCCGCCGCAAGTCCCCTTATACTTTCAATGGGGATCCATGCGAGTCGCTGTGTGGTGCATTGCGAGTCGCTATCACAGCACGTCTCCCTATACTTTGTATGGGTGGTGGACGACTACTACTACTACTACTACTACTACTACTACTACTACTCTCAATGGCTGCCCCCCCCTCAATGGCCGCACAGCCCCCCCCCCCCCTCAATGGCCGCACAGCCCCCCCCCCTCAATGGCCGCACAGCCCCCCCCCCTCAATGGCCGCACAGCCCCCCCCCTCAATGTCCCAAAGTCAGCTGTGACCGCCTGGCCCTTGGACACTGGCTGCCATGCACACATCAGCTGGTAGGCTCCCATCACTTACCCACTGAGGACGGATCACTTCCAGCACCTCTTCACATGGCAGTGCTCTGAACTTCTGAATCGTCCTCTCCTCACTCAGACACCTGGCAGGTTCCTATCCAGCCTACTCACTCCCAGCTGCAACCCAGTGAGTCAATCAGCACATCTTCACTCACACACAGACCTGACATGTGATTAACCCCTGTGCACCATTCAGGTTTAGCCCAGCAAAGCACTCATCCCCACAGGTTCAGCCGCTCATTAGGCTCATGAATGTATCGGATCTTCAGCACTCGCACTCAGCTGTTTTACTCAGCGAGTCGCTGGCCGAAAATAGAACCAGAGGCTCGGCCACAAACTTAGCGATTTACCGCTGAGGTAGCGCGAGCAATGGCCGCGAGGCCATTGCGAGTCGCTACCTCAGCCGCCGCACCTGCCGCAAGTACCTCTATACTTTCTATGGGGATTACCGCAACCGCGCCGCAAGTGTAACGGTTGTGGCGCGGTTGCGGTAATCCCCATAGAAAGTATAGGGGGACTTGCGGCAGGTGCAGCAAGTGCGGTTTTTTAACTTTAATAATAATAAAAATACTAAAAAAAAATAAATAAATAAATAAAATAAATAATACACAATAAAATAAAACATAATAATAAAAAACAACAAAAAAAATAATATATAAAATTAATATATTAATTACATTAACTAATTAAATTAAAAAAATGAATCTAATACCCCCCCAAACAGTATTCAACACCCCCAAAAAGTATTGAGCACCCCCCAAAAAGTATTGAACACCCCCCAAAAAGTATTCAACAACCCCCAAAAAGTATTCAACACCCCCCAAAAAGTATTCAACACCCCCCAAAAAGTCCTCACACCCCCCCAAAAAGCTATAACTATTATAAGCAAATTTATGCACGTTCTAGAATCCCGATGCATTTGCATCGGGCTCACAGCTAGTATATATATATATATATCTATATATACACACTGGTATATATATGTATATATAATCTAGGTACATACAGGGCCATTTATATGGATGCACCTAAATATAATGTGAATGGTTGCTGATATCAACTTCCTGTTTGTGGCACTAGTATATGGGGGGGGTAGGTAATTTTTCCAGATGGGTGCTGAGCATGGCCGCCATTATGAAGTCATCTATTTTGGATCCAACTTTATTTTTTTCAATGGGAAGAGGGTCATGTGGCACATCAAACTTATTGAGTATTTCATAAGAAAAGTAATGGTTTGCTTAGTTTTAACGTAACTTTATTCTTTCATGAATTATTAACAAGTTTATGACCACTTACAAAATGTGTTTAAAGTGCTGCCCATTGTGTTGAATTACCAATGCAACCCTCTTCTCCCACTCTTGACACACTGGTAGCAACACCACAGAAGAAATGCTAGCGCAGGCTTCCAGTATCCATTGATTCAGATGCTGCACATCTCATATCTTCACAGCATCTACTTACATAAATACCAGTTTTGTGCTTCCTGCCACTGTGCCGCTATTCCAGAATCCTTTGCAGTGCTGCGAGCGATGGCGCGCATGCACGATCGCGAGCCGCCGTTTCCTGGTCGGAAACGAAAAACTGTTGATTATCTAAGTAGATGCCGATGGATGCTGGGGCCGGACAACAGAAACCCCCAAACCCGCACCACTGCCCGGTCCACGCACCGCCCGCCGCTCCCCCGCTCCTCTGCCCCATGCTCTTGCTCCCCCGCCGCTCACCCCGCCATTCTCCTCCTTGTAGCATTGAGCTCCGACATTCCATTACAGCGGGGGGCGGAGTTAACAAATGACGTCATAATGGGTGTGACTGAGGACACTCCTACCACATAAGGGCAGTGGCTCTCAGTCACGCCCATTATCACACCCCTATGTTAACTCCGTCTCCCTCGCCCATTCTATTTTGCACCTCAATGCTACAAGGAGAATAATGCGGGGCTGAGCTGGAGCATGCACCTTACTGCTACTCACCCCTAACTGTCCTTCTCATGCCCCTCATTACCCCCCCCCACTCTACCACACTGCCCCTGCTTACCCCACCCACTCACCCACACTGTCCCTGCTTACCCCCACATTGCCCCTGCTCACCCCTCTTACCCCCGTATGCCCTCACTCCCCACACTGCCCCTGATTACCCCCCTACTCACCCACACTGCCCCCACTCACCTACACTGCCCCTGCTTAGCCCCCCACTCTGCCCCTGCTTACCAACACACTGCCCTCCTTACCCCCCGTATGCCCTCACTCCCCACATTGCCCCTGCTTACCCCCCTACTCAACTACACTGCCCCCACTCACCCACACTGCCCCTGCTTTGCCCTCCCCACTCACCCACACTGCCCCTGCTTACCCCCCCCAATCACCCACACTGCCCCTGCTTACCCCCCCCAATCACCCACACTGCCCCTGCTTACCCCCCACTCACCCACACTGCCCCTGCTTACCCCTCTTACCCCCCGTATGCCCGCACTCCCGATGCGATAGCATCGGGCCTTTTTACAAGTAGACAATAAAAAGGTGTATCTGCAATTATTATGGGGTTAAAAGGTATATTTCATGCAGCAATTATTGAGTAATATTTTAAAAGAAAAAGTTTTCATTGCCTTTATAGAGATGAGAACATTGGCAGCAAATTAAGTTTGTGCCTAATTTGATAGATTTGACAAGTTCATTGTTTTATTGTTGTTGTTGCTCATCCAACTGAACATTTTTAACGCTTTAAAGTTGCAAGCAGAATAAATGAATAAAATGGTTTAATCAAAAATGACAAGGTGTTGCAAACATGATTTATGCTTCTCATGGGTTATAGATTACACTGGGGAACACAATTTTTTAGGAGTTAGGTCAGACAACTGCTCTTAATTAATTTTTGGATGCCGAATCCAGAAATGATCTCAGTTTTTCTCTATCACGTCAAGTTTTTGAACTATAGGATTTTTGTCTTCTCAAAAATATGTATACTACTGTACCTAAAAAGTGTTTTTTTTTTTTTAAATAGTACAAATATGAACAAAAAATGAAATATATAAGAAATAGGCATGACAAATATGTTTTTTAACACTATCATGTTTTTTTTACAAAGGATATATATATATATATGCAAGTATTTAAGGTAAAAAATGTACATTTATAGCTTTTTCTGGAGTGTTTAACTTGAGGACAATCACATTTGATGCTCCAGCAATAGTCAGCCATCATATGTACATCCCATCTACCCTGGAAACGGTCTTCCATAACCTTAAAATCTTGGTGAAATCGTTCACCTTGCTCATCGCTAACAGCACCAAGATTTTCCAGAAAGTTGGCAAGATGGCAATGCAGAAAATGTAGTTTAATACTCATGTTGCAACCAAGCGCTTTGTAGCTCTCCAATAGTTTCTGAACAATTTCTTTGTAATTACTTGCACGTGTATTTCCAAGAAAGTTCTTGACGACGTCTTTGAATGATAACCAAGCATTCTTCTCAAGATCTGACATAGTCCCGGTGAAATGTTCATCTTTGATGAGGTGTCGAATTTGTGGACCATCAAACACACCAGCCTTGATTTTTTCAATGGACAGTCCAGGAAGTGCCAACATGATATACTTAAAACAGTCGCCGTCAGTTGGCAATGCTTTTACAAATTGCTTCATGAGACCTAGTTTTATGTGCAGAGGTGGGAATAGTATATTCTTCCTGTCAACAAGTGGCTGATGTAGAATGTTAGGATCTCCAGGTTGAAGACCAGATCTTGGAGGCCAATTCAACTCAACCCAATGCTTTTCTTGAGCTCTGCTATCCCACATACAGAGAAAGCAGGGATACTCTGTGTACCCACGTTGCTGACCAAGAAGGAAGCAAACCATTTTAAGGTCAACACAGATGATCCAATTGTGTGTGTCATATGTTTCTCATTGAGCCTTGATGCTAGTAATTTTGAAGCTTTTTTTGATAAGCCCAATTCACGTGCTAAATCATTTAACTCGTGCTGATTAAATCCCTTACAAACTGAATCCTTGTGAATTTCAAGTTCTGCATCATTGCTATCACTGTGTTCGTCAACATCACTCCGAACTTCTAGAGATGGTAGCTGTTCGAAAACTGGCACTGGAATTTCAGCTGAATGAGGCATTGGTCTGATAGCTGACGGTAGATTTGGATATTCTATTTTACTTTTATTTTTCCTTTTAAATCCTGATGTTTTCACTAAACAGGAGTAACAGTCTGTGGAATGACTTTTTTGCTCTCTCCACACCATGGGGATACCAAATGCCAACTTTTCACATGTTCCTTTGGTCCACATCCGTAAACTCTCGACACACTGCTTGCACACTATGTGAGGGGCCCATGGCTTATCTTGATCACCGAGTTTTACTTTAAAATATGCAAAATATGCTTGTTTGACAAATGCACTGATGTTTGCCCTTTGAACTGGAATGGTGAAAACACCACAAATATAGCAGAAGGAGTCAGGGTTGTTTAGGCATTTACGACGAGAGGAAGAAGGAGCAGACATGATCTGAAACAAAGGAAATATGTACATATGTAAATAAAACACTGAGATGGAAAGTTACAAGCATTGAAATCTAACAAAGAAAAAAATCATAAAAGATATATAAATTACAACTAAGCGCCCAACGTAAAAGCTATCACAAATCCTATTTATTCCTACTATGATAATTTTTTTTGTGTAAAGATATTGATAATTATGACGTATTGGGAGCTGCACACACCTCTCACCACACTGTCTCAGTTGTGACTACTCTTACAAGTTGCCACGTAGCTCTATATGAGTCGAATTGTAATCAGATAACAAGTCTTATTACAGATATCAGTGCAATTGTGCTTCTCTGGCAGGTAAGTTGTGGAGGAAAAACTTGACGTGCTAGAAAAAAACTGACTACATTTTTGGAATCAGCATGCCAATTTTAGTGTAAATCAGCTCAAAAAAGTAACTCAACAGAAACTTTTTTTTCAAATTGTTCCCCAGTGTTATTTTTTGTGGTTTATGGTTTGTGCTAATAAACAATGTAACAAAATATTTATAAACTTTAAAAGAAATTTCAATTTACCTTGGCTAATCAAGAAAAAGTTTCTTAAAGTGCCTTGTGGTTAGTGTTAAAACATTCCAAAGAGAAGTCAAAGTGTACAGTATATCCTGCATGTTTCCTACAAGATATATCCACCTGGAATGTTTCAAAGCACCTGCAGGAAGCAGCTCATTTGGGTTTCCAGGAGACCTCTCTCAAAATATGTCTCTGCCCTTAGAATGAATCCAGCAGCGATACATTGGAAAAAAGTTGTACAAACACAACATTTTTGTCCGTTTTTAAATAAAATTGATTTCAGCTGGATTCATTTTAATAATGAAATCTATGGAAAATGGATGTATTAAGTAGTCATTTATTCTCTCCCATTTGAAAAGGATTCATTTTTTAGTTACTGGATCAGTTTCCAATGGAAGATAATGAATGGATATGTAATGGATCCATTTTCTATAGACCTCAGTGTTATAAAACGAATCCAGCTGAAATCAGTTTTAAAAGCAGACAAAAAAGTTGTTACTACACAATTTTTTTGTATTTTACTGCTGGATCCATTCTAATGGATGATTACTGGACAAGTGAACATAGTCTAATGGTGGGTTTACACACACCAATCATTGTATCCAATCTCTGAACCAATCTCTGGTTGCAGTGAAATCATGGACACATAGTTCCATTTTGTGGCTGTGTACAACATGGAGCAATGTATCCATGATTTCACTGCAACCAGAGATTGGTTCAGATATTGGATACAATGATTGGTGTGTGTAAACCCACCATAAAGGTCGCTTCACACGCTAGGATCTCGTTAACGATATTGTTGAAACGTCACGGATTTGTGATCGTTCAAACTATATCGTTTGTGTGGAAACAAAAAGCTATTGCGACAAAAAACAACAGTACACTGCAGTAAAAATATTAAAATGCAAGTGCAGTATAAAAATGGTATAACAAATACAGGGTACTTAGTTAATCCGTTTTTACTGGCTCCTGCTTACTGGTAAGTATTCACACCAGTCAGGTTTTTAATACAACAGTTAGGACCGCGTCTGAGATGGGTACACTTTGAAGATAGTGACGTGGCTTAAAATAACTTTTTCTGCGCAAAAAAACGGATTAACTAAGTACCCTGTATTTGTTATACCATTTTTATACTGCACTTGCATTTTAATATTTTTACTGCAGTGTACTGTTGTTTTTTGTCGCAATAGCTTTTTGTTTCCAATTATGCTGGCGGTGTGAACAGGTTCCTACAGACCTGTTCTCTGTGTGCAGGACTCATCTGTGTTATAATATATCGTTTGTGTGTTGGTGAGTGTAAACGAATGATGTAGGAAGGAAAAATCGTTGGATTGTTCAGCAAAAATTTGAGATCCTGACCTCAAATCTATCGTTCGTTGTGCAATTAATATTCTGGGAAGCAGCAACATCGTTCAGTGTTTATCTGAAAGATCCACGGTCTGTAATGGGCTCCTTCTTGTTTGTTGCATGTACAACATCTCTCCTTCTTGTTTATTGCATGTACAACGTCTTTCCTTCTTGTTTATTACATCGTTCAGTGTGACACCTTTTTGAACAATGTCGTTCATAATTCTCCTAGTCCTGCCGCTGTTTAACATCGTTCAATCGTTCTTCTCCAAGTAGGTGGAGCGTTGCCAAATTTAAGATTGTTAACGATATCTTTGCGTGTGACATAAGCACTAACGATGTCGAAAGGATCACGATCACGTGACATATCTAACGATCTCGTTCACCTATATCCTAGCGTATGACAGTACCTTAAGATAAGCACCTCTGTCCTGTGGTTTACCCAATTGTAATTGGTCTCAAACTCCTGACAAGCCATAATGTTTTTAACAGATCACAAGTAGAGATAAGCAATTCTGGTAAAACTTTTATTTCTCCAAATAGCACGGATTATACTGGGAAACTCTTTTTATGGTCTAAGTTGTTTTTTAGACCCTAGAATATAATAAACATAAGATGTGGAAAATATTTTCTTATTACTGCTCCCAAGCAATAAATCCCCAAGCTGTGTCAAATTCTTGATTTCCAACTCTGATCTAGGATATTTCTTTGCATTCTCACCTCAGATGACAACGTCATGATGTTACAATTTTTTTACATGACCTTGTGGAAAAATGTGCAGTAACATCCTGGGCCTCAGGAGGGATGGAAGTCTTCCTGGTCTAGTTGGAAGAGCAGAGGATTCAGTGTTTAGCGGTGCTGATAAAGCTAGCTTCACACAGCGGAAAGATCTGGTCCAGGGCTGTCCGTGTAAACCAGACAGCCCCGGACCGGATTTTCGCCCCATAGCATCCTATAGGGCGGGATGGAGCCGGATGGCAGCTCTCTGCCATCCGGTTTCCATCTCTCCAGAATCCGGATTTTTCTCACCGGAGACAAAAGCATTGCTTGCAATATTGCTGTATCCCGGATTCTCCCAGATTTTCCCGGATCCGGGGCAATCCGGTGCTCCCTAACATGGGAGCCTTTGGGGCGCCCAGTCCGGGAGGATCCAGGAATCGGACACCTGCAGCTGCACGCCACTGTTGTTTCAGGATCGCCGCTAGCTCCCTGCGAGCTGTGGTCCTGATTCATCAGCAGCGGCAGCTGCATGCGGCTGCATACAGGACCGGAGGGCATATTAGCCCTCTGGTTCTGTGTGCTGATCCGGTCCGGGGCTGTTATATTCATCCCTGACAGCCCCGGATCGGATCTTTCCGCAGTGTGAAGGCACCCTAATAAGATGAGCTGAGGATTGGGTAGGAGGTGAGGGCAATGCTGAATGCTGGTGCCAGAATGGTATGAGTATTTTTTTAACCTTTTTTTTGGGCCTTTATAGTTTATTGAACTGGTGACCAGTAAGTAGAAGGCAATTTTGCTGATATAGTCTGGGTTTGGGGCCGAACATAACTCAAACTTTAGATTTCCTTTCACACGGAACTCTGCTATCAGTTTGTGCCTGCTCTCTCTGCAAGCAGACATGTGTGTCTTCTCGCAGAGATGAAGCATAGCTGAAGATGGTTGTATTTGGATTATGTCGGAGGGAGGGTTTTTTTTTTTGGTAATAAAGATGGAGTCCCTGAGTGTGTTGTGTTTAATTTATAATAACTTTTTTCTGTGTTGTGTTTTTTAAATGTTTACTAGAAATTTATTGTGGCTAGGTCTAATATTGGCCTGACACCATGAATTTTGGGCTAAGTACCAGCTGACTATACCAAGCTGGTATTAATCCCTTATTACCAAGCATGCCACTCCCACCAGAGCCACTAAAAGTGCACGGTAAAGCATGTGAAAATGGAGCTTCTATGAATACATTATTTTCTGGGGCAGCTGCGGGCTTTGTTTTTCAGTGTGGGGTCCCAGAATGCTTGGGCCTTACCACGCTGAGAATCCCAGTCCCCAGCTGCGTGGTTTTACCTTGGCTGGCGATCAAAATACGGCGGCATAGCACGCATTTATTTTTATTATTACAGGATTTGCTGCATTTTTTTAAAAATGAGCAATTATTTTTTGTATTTTTGCTATAATTTATATTACAAATCTGCAGCAAAAACACAGCAATGAAATTCACAACAAAAAGGAGGTAAAAATGCACAAAAAAAAACAAGCAAATCCGCAGGAAAACATGCAGGAAACCTCCTGTCAAGAAAAAAGCAACCTCTAGGATTTGCTGTGGGTTTGCTGCTTTTTTGCAAAGCAAAAAAACAACGCGCATGAACTTAGGCCAGTTTCACACTAGCATTTGCAAACGTAGTGCACAAAACGCAGCCAAACGCTTGCCCACATGCGTTCCTATGTTTAACATGGGAACGTATGTGCCTGCGTTTGGCTGTGTTTGGCTGCGTTTGCGCTCAGATGCGCACAATTTGTGCACCCTCCAAGCGCACTCTCAACACAGCCCTGTTGCATTTTTTGTGCTGTCGTGGGCGCTTGATTTATCTGCAAGCGCCCGCAAGCGCACAAACCATGCATATAAGTCGATGGAGCCGCAGTGTTCTCCGCATGACAGCGCAGGAGAACACTGCGGATCACATTGAAATCTCTCCCAGTGGCCGCTGGTGATCAGCGGCAGCCACCGGGAGATCAGCTAAAGCCGCCACTGATCTCCTACTGGTGTCGGCGGGGAGAGCGGGGAGAAACAGCTGATATGACAGCTGTTTAAATCTCCCACGCCGACACCGAAGAGGTGATGTCGGCGCAGGAGATTTGAAGCAGCAATCAGCTGTTTCTTATCTCCTGCACCAATATCACCCTATTCGGTGTCGGTGCAGGAGATTTAAACAGCTGTCAGATCAGCTGTTTCTTCAAATCTCCCGCGCTGACACTGGCCGGAGATCAGCTGTGGCCGGGAGGATGAGATCTCTGCCGCTGATCTCCTCCTTCCGGCCGCCCCAGAGACAGCTGATGGGCTGGCGGGCTGCATCCTAATGTGAAAGCATGCGGAGATTCTTCACTGCGTTCACATCAGTATGGCTGCATTTGCACTGTTTGTGTCTGCATGCCATACGCATGCAGATACAAACGCCAGTGTGAAACCACTTAGCCTAAAGATGCTGCTAAACTGTCTGGTTTTGGTGCTTTCTTTTCCTCTAGAGGTTTCTATGTGGAACCTAAGATAAAACACATGTATACAACTACTGTTTCCTTTTTAGATGCAGAGTGAAATCTTTTCTGTATTATTATTATTATTATTATTATTATTTATTTACTGTATATAGCGCCATTAGGTTCCATGGCGCTTTACATGAGGATAAGGGAGACAAGAACAAGTACACTAAATCTAGGCGATCAGGACGTACAGGTACAGGAGGGGCAGGGACCCTGTCCACGAGGGCTCACAGTCTACGAGGGACGGGTTGGGATACAGTAGGATTGGGGAGTGTCAGGTATGGGTCGGCCGCCTTGGTCTCATGGCAGGTTGTAGGCTTGATGGAATAGGTGTGTCTTCAGGTGACACTTGAAGCTTCTCAGGGTAGGCGAGTGTCTGACGTGTTCAGGCAGGGAGTTCCAGAGTAAGGCAGATGCCCGGGAGAAGTCCTGGACTCGGTTGTGCGAAGAGGTGATGAGAGGGGAGCAGAGGAGAAGTTCTTGGGAGGAGCGGAGGTTGCGTGAGGGTAGGTATCGGGAGACCAGGTCGGAGATGTATGGTGGGGCCAGGTTGTGTATGGCTTTGTACGCCATGGTTAGTGTTTTGAATTGGGATCTCTTGGAGGCGGGGAGCCAGTGAAGGGCTTGGCAGAGGGGGGAGACAGGGGAGTAGCGGGAGGACAGGTAGATTAGTCGGGCAGCGGAATTGAGGATAGACTGGAGAGGTGTGAGGGAGTTATCCGGGAGGCCATTGAGAAGAAGGTTGCAATAGTCAAGGCGGGAGATGATAAGAGCATGAATGAGTGTTTTAGTGAAGTGAGGAAGGAGCGGATCCGCGAGATGTTCTTGAGCTGGAGCCGGAGGGATGTGGTGAGGGCCTCGATCTGGGGCTTGAAGGATAGGGAGGAGTCAAGGATTACCCCGAGGCACTTGGCTTGGGGGACTGGGGAGAGGGCGCAGTCGTTGATGCAGATGGATAGGTTGGGAGGTGGGGTGGAATTTCCTGGGGGAAGACTATGAATTCAGTTTTGTCCATGTTGAGTTTAAGAAAGCGAGCAGAGAAGAAGGATGAGATGGCGGAAAAGCATTGTGGGATTTTGGAGAGTAGGGAGGTGATGTCAGGGCCGGACAGGTAGATTTGGGTGTCGTCGGTGTAGAGGTGGTACTGGAGGCCGTGGGACTCAATGAGTTGCCCTAGGCCGAGAGTGTATATGGAGAAAAGTAGGGGTCCCAGGACCGAACCTTGGGGGACTCCGTCAGAAAGGGGGTAGGGTGAGGAGGAGGTGTAGGAGTGAGAGACGCTGAAGGTCCGGTCCGCTAGGTATGAGGAGATCCAGGAGAGGGCAAGGTGGGTGATGCCAAGGGATTCCAGGATCCGGAGAAGAAGGGAGTGGTCAACCGTGTCAAAGGCAGCAGACAGGTCAAGGAGGAGGAGGATGGAGTAGTGGTGTTTGTTCTTGGCGGTCAGTAGGTCATTGGTGACTTTGGTTAGGGCTGTTTCGGTGGAATGGATTATAAAAATCACTTACAAATGCAGCTTCATATCTTTACCAAAAATGCATCAAATAAAGACATAATATAGCAAAATATTGATATTGCTTAGTTTGATGCTGACATCTGCAGAAAACAAATGCAGTATTTATGCAACATGTGAACAAGACCTTACAGACACCAAAAAGCCAGATTGTGAAGCTCAATACAAATGAGAAAATTCTGGCTGCTATGATAATTAATTAATGAACAAAACAATATATCCCAGGTCCCAACTAGTAGTGAGCAGGACGCAAAGATCTTGTATGACAGACCTGGCTAATCAAAAAGCGTGATGGGGACGCCGAAACATAAGCAATTCATGGTCACCCATCCAACCGCCGGGTACAACTCACCTGGATTCTGTATTGGAGTCCTGTGAATCGATTCGCGAATCTCTAATCCTAAGGGTACCTTTACACGCCGCTACTGGCGGGTGGATACAACCAGCTACTTCACGTGCACGAGCACGCACAAACGGTTGCAAACGGTAATCGCACCACCTTTACACACCGCAACAAGGTGCGCTACGCTAGGTTACATCTATCTCTGGATACACCGCCGGGTGCCACAAGTTACCTTCTGTAGCTCACCTTACCTCATTTACACACCGCTACAACAAGCTAATATGGGCGGACCTGGTGCAGCAGGGACAACACATTGTGGATTACGAGACGTCCGTACGCTGATAGGACGAAGCAATAACATCATGATTGGCCAGGCAGCGCAGGAGGCTGATTAATACATGACGCTCGAGCAATTGTTTAGTGTGACTGGTCAGCTCCTTAAATATGCCTCCCTATGCAGCGACTACCAATCGTAATGCAGGAGCTTCCTCCAATGATCGCTGATGGGGCGCGGTAACCCGGATCCTGTGTCACGCCCCAGCTACATACCAGGTACATAGCCTGGTGTCGACACATCCCTTTTGTTGCTTCTTTACACGTCGATACAGGTCGCTACAATCGGCTGTGTAGCCACCTGTTTCAGGGCAGTGCTCTGAAACAGGTGCCGCTACTGCCGGGTGGCTACTACCGTCTTCACACGCCGCTACTACGGGGTATATTGCCGATGCAAGCTACATTTGTCGCATGTAGCTGGTTGTATCCACCCGCCAGTAGCGGCGTGTAAAGGTACCCTAAGTGTCCTGAATACATCGGGACAGCTCTGGATTGAGATCTACACCTTGCAGTTTCAGGCATCTGCTGAATGTCCCTCATTGCCATCGCTGCTCCGACATCTCCTCCTGCCAAGGTAGAAAGACATCAAAGATGTCAAAGATTCTAGGGACGCGCATTAAATAACTTGTCCCTCTTTCTCTTCTTTCAAAGTTGGAAATATTGATGTAATTTTTCATCACATACAGTTCAAATAAGAAGTTTGCATACACTATATAAAAAGAAGACGCATATGCATGTTTTTTTTGACTATCTGACATGAAATCAGAATAAACCTCTCCTGTTTCAGGTGAATTAGGATTACCATAATAATTAATATTTGCCAAATGTCAGAATAATGAGAGAGAATGAAGGCATTTTTATTACTTTCTGCAAAGTACCAAGTTTACATACATCTTATTAGTATTTGGTACCACTTTCCTTAAACTTTATGACTTGGGTCAAATGTTTTGGATATCCTTCCACAACCTTCTCACAATATTTGGTAGGAATTTGGGCCCATTTCTCCTGACAGAACTGGTGTAGATCACCTTGCTCACACCTGCCTTTTTAGCTTTGCACATAAAATTCATTTGGATTGAAATCAGGGCTTTCTGATGGCCACTTCAAAACACTGACTTTGTTATAATTAAGTGACTTTGTAACCAATTTGGCAGTATGCTTTGGGTCATTGTCAATATGGAAGACCACTTCTGCTCAAGCATTAATTTGGCCAAACAGTTTAATTTTGGTTTCATCAGACCACAGGACATGTCTACAAATGTTTTCATCTTTGTTCCTGTGTGCATTTGAAAAAATGTATCTAACTTTTTTATGTTTCTTTTTAAATAATGTCTTCTTCCTGGCAGATTGTTTTTTCTGGCTATGTTGATACAGTATTCGTTTCACTGTGAATAATGACACAATCTTACCAGCTTCCGCCATCATCTTCACAAGGTCTTTAGCTTATATTTTTGGGTTAATATGCACATATTGGACCAAAGCATGTTTATCTCTGAGACACAAAATCCATCCGTATATACTCGTGTATAAGCCGAGTTTTTCAGCACAAAAATTGTGCTGAAAAGTGCCCCCTCGGCTTATACACGAGTCACTATACGGCTGAGTGGGGGGGGCGGTGTCCGGGGGCTGGAGGAGGCAGGGGGAGGCTGTAATATGAGCGTCCGGTCACGTGGGGCCGCTCATTAGTGCAATGCAATATGCACTGCATCCCCTGTTCATCAGCGGCAGGGGGAGCTGTGCATATTACATTGCGCTCACCCAGTGGTATATACAGGCCCTCCCGCTTCCCCCCCAGTGGTATATACTGGCCCCCCGCTCCTCCCAGTGGTATATACAGGCCCCTGCTTTCCCCCCAGTGGTATATACAGGCCCCCCGCGGTATATACAGGCCCCCCATTTCCCCCCCCAGTGGTATAGAGGCCCCCGGTTGTTTCCGCACACCTGTAAAAGAATAGCTTTCATACTTACCCTCCTCGCTGTTACCGCGCTTCTCCGGTCTCCTTCCCGCTTCTACCTGGCCGTCCGGCGCAGCCACAATGACGTCATTGTTTCTGCGCGGTCACATGACGCCGGGTAGAAGCGGGAAGGAGACGAGGACGCGCGATGACAGCGAGGAGGATAAGTATGAAAGCTATTCTTTTACAGGTGTGCGGCAGCAACCAGGGGCCTCTATACCACTAGGGGTGGAAACGGGGGGCCTGTATATACCGCGGGGGGCCTGTATGTACCATTGGGGGGCCTGCATATACCACTGGGGGGGGTCTGTATGTACCACTGGGGGGAGCCTGTATGTACCACTGGAGGGGCCTGTATGTACCACTAAGGGGGCCTGTATACCACTAAGGGGGCCTGTATACCACTAGGGGGGCCTGTATACCATTAGGGGGGCCTGTATACCACTAAGGGGGCCTGTATACCACTAGGGGGGCCTGTATACCACTAGGGGGGCCTGTATACCACTAGAGGGGCCTGTATACCACTAGGGGGCCTGTATACCACTGGGAAGGCTGCTGTATACCACTGGGAAGGCTGCTGTATATACTGCTGGGGCCTGTATATACCACTGGGGAGGCTGCTGTAATACTGCTGGGGCCTGTATATACCACTGGGGAGGCTGCTGTAATACTGCTGGGGCCTGTATATACTACTGGGGAGGCTGCTGTAATACTGCTGGGGCCTGTATATACCACTGGGGAGGCTGCTGTATACCACTGGGGCTGCTGTATATACTGCTCGGGCCTATATATACCACTGGGGAGGTTGCTGTATACTACCACTGGGGAGACTGTTGTATACTACCACTGGGGAGGCTGCTGTATACTACCACTGGGGAGGCCTGTATACCACACTTCTGGGGGCTGTATACCTGTGCTGGGGTCCACCCTCGGCTTATACACGAGTCAATAGGTTTTCCCAGGTTTTGGGGGCAAAAGTAGGTGGGTCGGCTTATACACGGGTCGGCTTATACACGAGTATATACGGTACTTCCTGACCAGTATGATGACTGGACATACTAATAAACTTTAAATAGACTTTAAGAAATTGAATCGAATATATATTCATGGTTCTGCAGTTTTGCAACCTTATAACAGCCAATATGTTGATTAATAAATAAATTCATATATGAAATGCCAACTCAAAAAATAATAGTTTAGCTTTATCTTTAAAAACAGAGCTGAACTACAACAATTATATTTTCCTTTCCTCGCAAGCACTCATTTGAACAAAGAAAAGTTTCATCTGTCAGCAAGATAATCATCCATGTAGAAACTGAAAGCAAAACTTCAGTAGCTCTATGGAAAGAAAATCTTCAGTTGGAACAAGTAAAGCCCAGATCATAGAAAATCTGTAGATCCACTTAACAAAAAAGTCCACAGTTAATCTCTGACACTTGAAGTTTGAGCTAATTTAAGAAACTTAAGTAAAATTTTATAGACTGCTGTGCAAAATGTAGTAGCAGCAAATAAGCACTAAATCTGAAAGATAAATGTCTGAGTTTACTTTTTGTTTGCAGTCCAATAAAATTAGTAGTCATATTTGAAATATACAACTAAATATATTGACAGACATAGGCTGGGGTCACACATAGAAGTCCGTTTTTGGAAGTGATTTCCATGACCAATCCGGTTTTTATAGGGTGCTTTTTGAGCCTCCTGCACCCCTGAACGTTTTTGGACTTAGTCATTTTTTCATTAAAAACGCATGTGCGTTAACGCATGCGTTAACGCAAGTGCCTATATGTGTCATGCGTTAACGCATGCGTTTCCCATAGGGCCCCATGTTAAAAAAACGCATGCGTTTTTTAACTGATGCCAAAAACGTTGCTAGCAACGTTTTTGGCTCAAAAACGGATAGAGCAATGTTTTGAGGTCCAGAAAAAAACGGACAGGGTGTTTATTACATCCAATCCGTTTTTCTATCAGTTTTTGGACTTAGATAAAAAAAATGCCAAAAATGAAGCCTGCACTACTCTCCCATTATATCCGGGTCTGGTTATTAAACCTTATAAATATTCATCTACTTCCCCCACCTACCACTATGACAGCATCTTTGATTGGATGCAGTCAGACGTTTCTGTGCCGTCATATGTGATTGTTTTCTCGTACGTGTGTGGCACCTCTGCGGTCTGGTCGCCACAGAGGGGTACTGCACCAATCATCGGGTGTGGTATTCCTATCCACAGTAAATGAAATGGTAAGTCCAGACACACACAAAAGCACCCAACACACTCGGTCCCAGGGGCGGTGGGTAAACCCAATAATGGGAGGGCCCAGGTAGTCAGTGGGATGGCGGGGAGAGAAAGGTGGAGGGTGAGAAGTTAGGAAGGAGACAGTAAGGAACTAGAAAGGGGAAGACAACAGGAAGTAGTTGAGCAGTTAAGAGAGAAAGTTGTCTGAGTAAGTAAGAGAGGAAGGACCCGGAGGATTTGAGCGGAGATGAGGCTTGTCCTGGGTCTGAGGCAACAGACTGCAGAGAGACAGAAGGAGCCCTAGGGGCATGGGCAGTGAGCTATCCACCTGTGCACCCAAATCTGAAGTAAAGCAGAGGGGCAGGTTGACCACCAGGGCCCGGTCCTGAAGGTGTCGAGAAGACTCTATGCTCCAAATACGAAACCAGAGGCCACGAGATCTAGAGGAGCTGTGGTCAACTCCGGACACATCCGCCGAGAAGGTATCTGTACTAGGGTCAGGGGACAAGGCCGGTCCCATGGCTGCTGGATTGGGGCACTGTGTGCGGAGGTGCATGCAGGAGTCAGGCAAACAGGCAGCGCTGAGGAAGAGCAACTCAAGAAGGGAGGAACACGAAAGGGTTGTACTGGTCTCCTAAAAGCATCCTGTGAAAGTGCATAAAAACGTTTTAATACCTACTCATTAGTGATTATAATTAGCAGGAGCTATATTCCTTAGCCCTTAGGGCGTGTTGTTTTGCAGCCTCGAGGATCCACCCTCTCTCTGTCTGTGCTGCTGTGATGTGGAACTGAAGGCAGGACTAATGATTTGCATTCTGTGAGTGATAGAGAGGGGGGAGGGTAAAGCCTGCACAAGCAGAGCACACAGACAGAGAGAGAGTGGATCATTCAGGCTGCAAAAGAACACCCCCTGGTGACTAAAGAATATGGCCCCTGCTAATTATGATCACTAATGAGTGAGTTTTAAAACGTTTTTATGCACTTTCATAGGATGCTTTTAAGAGACAAAAGGAGTGTGAGATTAGTGATAGGATGCTGTAGGGACATGTTTTGCTAGCTTAGGAGATGTTTTGGAGGTGACAGGATCCCTTTAATGCACGCATACGGATGCAAGTGTGGCCGCAGTGGGAGATTGTTAAGTATAGAAAAAGATCTTCAAGAACTTTCAGACTAGGCAATTAACAGAGAGATTTTTATATTAGCCTGTACATTATCATTTGTTTAATGTCATTTCCAGATCAGAATCTATTCAGTTATTCCTATTTCTCTTCATCACTCTCTGTAGAAAGAAAAATATTAAACCTCTCAAAATTAAGTGCCCCTATATAACAGATCATTGTAAATGATTCATGTGATGGTTGAATATAAACTAGGTCATACAAAACCCCTTCACCACCCAGCAATTTTTCATTTTTGGACTTTCATATTTTCCTCCACTTTTCCCAAGAGTTGTAACTTTTTTATCTTTCAATCAAGAAAGCCATATGAAGGCTTGCTTTCTGTGGGGCAAGTTTATCGGAATATGTAAAAAAAAAAGTACAGTGAAATTGAAATAAGAGAAATTTCATGATTGTTTCCGGGATTTTTCATTTACCATGTTCTCTATATGGTAAAACTGATCTTTCAAAATCATTCTCCAGGTCAGTATAAGTACCTAAATATGAAACGTGAAAGAAATAAGAATCAGAAGTGGGCAAAAAAAAAAAAAAAAAAAAAGCTTTTAGGGTTGTGTGCACATGATCTGGATTGTCAGCATTTCTGATGCAACGTTTTAGTGCAGCATCCAAAAGGCTGTGCTGTACAGTACCAACACAGTGGATGGGATTTCTTTAAATCCCATGCTCACTATGCTTCTTTTGTAAGCAGCATTTTCTCACCTACGGTGCAGGTTGCTGGACTTCTGCATCTCCGCAGCATATTAATTTAATGCTGTGGAGTCGGAAGCGGTCCCCATCGGGTGCATGCAAGTATAAGCTGCCCTGTACCAAATGCAGATCATGACTATAGAAAAAAGAGGGAGACACAAGTGGCGCAGATTGTGCCTTATCACAAAGACACTTTTGCTAATGTGTGGATTATGTAGGGATTATGTAGGGATCTACTCACCTTTTTAGGTTGTGAAACCCACAACCACTTTGAGCACTTTAGCAGCTGCTGCAGAACCTTCACTGTCACGCCAAAATCGCGGGAAAAACCGGAGCTTAAACAGGAATGGTTTCCACGGTCCGCGCTGCTGCCATTCAATCAAAGTACTTCACAAAAGGTTGTTACCATCATCAGGTTCTTTATTCATCCATACCAACACGTTTCAGTGCTGTCCCAGCACCTTCCTTACCTGATCCATCTTGGGTCTGTAACTTCTGACTGTTTGAAGGTCAGATGTTATGTCACAACATAATTTATGCTGCCAGAATGAGGTTCTTATGGATTTGTATTGAGTTGTGATCTCTGGTTTGCTACCATTGAACACTAGAGCTGCCGGCAGGTATAGTGATAGAAACAGATAAAGATGCCAGAGGGTAGAAGGGAACTTATATTTGAAGCACCTCTCTGGTGAAATACAAAAAAACTACTGATATGGTGCTTTACAAACAAAAGACTTTAGCACTGGATACATCAAGAAATGTTTTTCTTGTTAGCCTAACAATTCAATGCCCATATGAGCAAAAATCTAATATATAAAGCTGAATGTGTGTGTGTATGTATGTATGTATGTATGTGTGTATGTATGTATGTTCGGGATTGGCATCTACACCGTCGCAACTACAGCCACAAAATTTTGCACAGTCACACGTCTGGACCCCGAGAGCGTCATAGGCTATGTTGTGAGGCGAAATTTTAACCCCGCGCGTTCCAGTTCACCAAACAATTTTGCCCCTATCTACATAATGGGGAAAAAGTGAATGGAAAAGTGTTGGAGGAAAATCGACAGCTGTCAGCTATAACCACAAAATTTTGCACAATCACATGTCTGGACCCCGGGAGCGTCATAGGCTATGTTGTGAGGCGAAATTTTAACCCCGCACATTCCAATTCACCAAACAATTTTGCCCCTATCTACATAATGGGAAAAAAGGGAAAGGAAAAGTGTTGGAGGAAAATCGACAGCTGTCAGCTATAGCCACAAAGTTTTGCACAGTCACACGTCTGGACCCCGAAAGCGTCATAGGCTATGTTGTGAGGTGAAATTTTAACCCTGAGCGTTCCAGTTCACCAAACAATTTTGGCCTTATCTACATAATGGGGAAAAAGTGAAAGGAATTGTGTTGGAGGAAAATTGACAGCTACCAGATGTGAACAAGGGGGACTTAAAGAATGAGAGCAATGCCGCCAAACAGTATATACCATACCGTTGCTAAGGTGGGGCCCCGACATAGGATACTCACCACACACGGGGATATGAACACACACACAAAATGCGCCTCACACTACCACGTGCTTGAACACATATACCACCCTCAGCACACATTTCACCACACATACACCAACCTCGCCACATAATCGCCCTAAAACACACACAAGTCTGGTATTATCCTTCAACAATAAAAATCTGATTAATAAGCAGCAAAACTACTAGAACAACAAAGGTACCATATAGGAAATACGGCAGCTGTCAGTCACATGACCTGTCTATTATGTGTATGTGTGAGCTAATATATACTGTCAGGGGGGAGGGTTTCCTGTTGCCTGGGGATTTATCAGGCTGCCAATAGCAACCAATCACAGCTCAGCTTCTAGTTTGCTACTGTTAATCTGAGCTCTGATTGGTTAATATAGACAACAAAGGACATTCTCAGTAAAGCTTCTGTGAGGTAATACATAGTAACATAGTAACATAGTAACATAGTTTTTAAGGTTGAAGGAACACTTTAATTCCATCTAGTTCAACCCATAGCCTAACATGTTGATCCAGAGGAAGGCAAAAAAAAAAAACCATGTGGCAACACTAAGCTCCACATTGGGGGAAAAAATTCCTTCCTGACTCCAGGTACGGCAATCAGACTAATTCCCTGGATCAACGCCCTATCAAAGAATCTAGTATGTATAACTGATAATATTATAGTTTTCAAGAAAGGCATCCAGGCCCTTCTTAAATGTTAGTAGTGACTCACTCATTACAACATCATGTGGCAGAGAGTTCCATAGTCTCACTGCTCTTACAGTAAAGAATCCGCGTCTGTGATTATGATTAAACCTTCTTTCCTCCAGACGTAGAGGATGCCCCCTTGTTCCAGTCTCAGGCCTAAGAGTAAAGAGATCATTAGAAAGGTCTCTGTACTGTCCCCTCATATATTTATACATTATTATAAGATCACCCCTAAGCCTTCGTTTTTCCAAGCTAAATAACCCCAAGCTTAATAACCTGTCTTAGTATTGCAGACCCCTTAGTCCTCTAATGACTTTTGTCGCTCTTCTCTGGACCCGCTCTAGTTCAGCTATGTCTTTCTTATACACCGGAGACCAGAATTGTACACAGTATTCTAAGTGTGGTCGCACTAGTGACTTGTATAGAGGTAAAATTATGTTCTCCTCATGAGCATCTATGCCTCTTTTAATGCATCCCATTATTTTATTTGCCTTTGCAGCAGCTGGCTGACACTGGACACTAAATGTGAGTTTGTCATCAACCCATACACCAAGGTCTTTTTCAGTGACAGTTTTGCCCAGTGTTTTACAATTAAGCACATAATTATACCTTTTGTTTCCTCTGCCCAAGTGCATGACTTTACATTTATCCCCATTAATGCTCATTTGCCATTTAGCATCCCAAGCTTCTATTTTACATAAATCCTCCTGTAATATAAAATTGTCCTCCTCTGTATTGATTACCCTGCAGAGTTTAGTGTCATCCGCAAATATTGAGATTCTACTCTGTATGCCCCTACAAGGTCATTAATAAATATATTAAATAGAAGCGGGCCCAACACTGACCCCTGTGGTACCCCACTGTTAACTGTGACCCATTCTGAGTGTGTTCCATTAATAACCACCCTTTGTTTCCTATCACTAAGCCAGTTCTTAACCCACTTACACATATTTTCCCCTATCCCCATTGCCCTCATTTTATGTATCAACCTTTTGTGTGGCACCGTATCAAAAGCTTTTGAAAAGTCCATATACACCACATCCAATGCATTTCCTTGGTCCAGTCCAGAACTTACTTCTTCATAGAAGCTTATTAGATTAGTTTGACAGGAACGGTCCCTCGTAAAACCATGTTGATAATGGGTCATGAGGTTATTTTTCTTCAGATACTCCAGTATAGCATCTCTTAGAAAACCCTCTAGGATTTTACACACAGTAGAGGTTAAGCTTACTGGCCTATAATTTCCAAGTTCAGTTTTTGTCCCCTTTTTGAATATTGGTACCACATTTGCTATACGCCAGTCCTGTGGTACAGACCCTGTTATTATGGAATCTTTAAATATTAAAAATAATGGTCTATCTATGACAGTACTTAATTCCTGCAGCACTCTGGGGTGTATCCCATCCGGGCCGGGTGATTTGTCAATTTTAGTGATTTTTAGACGATGCCGTACTTCCTCTTGGGTTAAGCAGGTGACATTTAATTGAGAATTTTTGTTATCACTGATCATATTGTCTGTCATGGGATTTTCTTGTGTAAATACTGTTGAAAAAAAGTCATTTAGCATATTGGCTTTTTCATCAACCTCATCCACCATTTCACCCAGACTATTTTTAAAGGGGCCAACACCATCATTTTTTAGTTTCTTACTATTTATGTAGTTAAAAAATATTTTGGGATTCTTTTTACTTTCTCTGGCAATGAGTCTCTCTGTCTCAATCTTTGCTGCCTTGATTTGCTTTTTACAAATGTTATTTAATTTTCTGTATTTATTTAATGCCTCATCACTACCTACTTGCTTTAATTCCCTAAATGCTTTCTTTTTGTCACATATTGCACCTCTTACCGCTTTATTTAGCCATAGTGGTTTCCTCCTATTTCTAGCATGCTTATTCCCATAGGGTATATATTGTGCACAGGTCCTATTCAGGATGCTAATAAACATCTCCCATTTGTGTTGTGTACTTTTATGTCTCAGGACATCGTCCCAGTTTATTGCACTTAGATCATCTCTCAACCGTTGGAAATTTGCCTTCCTGAAGTTTAGTGTCCTTGTAGCCCCTCTACTACACATCTTAGTAAAGGATACTTGAAAGCTTATTAAGTTATGATCACTATTACCCAAGTGACCTCCAACCCGTATATTTGATATGCGGTCCGGCCTGTTGGTTAATATTAGGTCCAGCAGTGCCCCCCTTCTTGTTGGGTCCTGAACCAGTTGTGAAAGGTAATTGTCTCTCATAGTTTTCAAAAACGTATTACCCTTGCTGGAACTGCAGGTTTCTGATCCCCAATGTATTTCAGGGTAGTTGAAGTCCCCCATAATAATGACTTCTCCCTGAGTCGCTGCTTCATCTATTTGCTTTATGAGGATATTCTCCTCCACTTCCATTATTGTTGGGGACTTATAACAAACCCCTATCAGTAATTTATTATTTTTTCCCCTCCCCCTTATCTCCAATAGGATGTCAGTTAGGGTGTGTTGGTGGAAAGGCTGATGTCAGTCACATTACCTCTATGTGAGAGGATATAGAAACTGCCAGTTACAGACTATTTTTACCACAATAATGCCTCATAAGAAAAGGAGTTCCTTGGCACGAATGTCAGCTGATGCAAAAAAAAAAGCTGCATTACGGGTGAGTGAAAAATGTCAAGACTGAGAAACAAGGCTGACACACATGAGGACAGCAGCTGCTTCCTCAAGTGCCAATGAACTTTCTGAGGAGAGGGAAGCGAGGCTTGCAGACATGAAAACAAGAGCTGCTTCCTCAAGGGCCAATTAACTTTCTGAGGAGAGGGAAGCGAGGATCCACCAAAGCTGTGTAATGGAACAAGACTCTTGATTAAGAACCTGTTTCCACATGTAATTCAGGCAACCATTTTGACAGGATGTGCCACAGGAAAAGATGTTTTCATTCCAACAATTCCTCTTATTCCATCTGATTTGCCATTTGATTTTAAACACCTCCAGTTTCCTGTTCGACTGGCATTTGCTATGTCCATCAACAAGGCTCAGGGACAGTCTTTGAAAGTAGTTGGAATTGATTTACAATCTCCATGCTTTTCTCATGGTCAACTTTATGTGGCCTGTTCAAGAGTTGGAACAGCCAAAAATCTGTTCATCTTTGCACCTGAAGGAAGAACTAAGATTGTTGTCTATCAAAAGGCTCTCGAATAAGGAGTAAAAGATTACTTCACATTACTTGGCCAATTTAGTTAAATCTGTGTGGAATATCTGTGGTGTTGAAATATATGTTGTGAAGTGCTACTATTAGCTTAGTTTTTGCCTTTTAATAATTACATTTCTATCGATTTGTTTTGTGGTTTTTGTGTGCTGAATACATTTTTGTTAACACATTCTATTTTGTTAACAGCAGTTATTAACCCGGGCGAAGACGGGTCGTACAGCTAGTAACTTCATATAAATGTAAGTCTAATACTATGTGTACTACCTCCAATGTCATTCCATAATTAGGCGAACAAATTTTTGGCCTGTACACTAAAACACAAATCATTTCCCTAAAAAGTGGACAGATAAGGGCAGTGGCATAGCTTCAGGCCCAGGGGCCCCAATGCAAAAGCTCAAATGGGGCCTCCAATTATTGCAAATCATTAATAGTATTAGTCTTTTTCTATAGGCCAAAGGGACTTATGGGGCCCCCCTAGGCTGCAGGCCCCGGGTGCGATGGCAACCCCTGAACCTGCTGTAGTTATGCCCCTGCATAAGGGTTAACATTGCTGTTTTTACAAATTTTTATTTTATTTTTTTAAACTTACCATATTTGTGGGACAGATTATATGATGCACTTTTTCCCCCAAAATTGAATTGGATCATGGGGGGTGGGTCTTATAGTCCAAATGTACCTGGCTGTGACTGTGGGGGGTAGGCAGAAGCAGCAACGGAGTGCGTCACAGGAGGCAGGGGTCAGGTCACAGAAGGTATGCAATTCATTAAAAAATTAATTGCTCCCCTTGCCCATAATCCTAACCACCTCTTGACACCAAAGCCAGTGCCAAAAGTGGGTGAGATTATGGGCATGGGGCGGAGTGCCTATTCATTCTTTTTGATAGCGGTCACACGTGATCACCAAGCTGCCAGCGTACTGCAACGGTTGGGCAATCATGTGTGTCTGCTATTAAGGAAGATGAATGTTTACTGCTTTCCAGGCCTATACTAAATGTAAAACAAAGCAAGAGAGGAAGCGCTCCTGTGGGGAGAACCCAGTGATGTAGCATGGAGCACTGGGAGAGGGAGTGAGGGGGTAATCTAACCTATTAAGGTTGTGCCGCCTCTGCACAACCTCAGTTTAAGCCGTCTCCGAGGCCTCATGGCATCTGTACCGCTCGGCAAGGCTCCTGTTGGCTTCCGTTTTCCGGCCGGTTACATGTGGTGAAGTCAAGTGAACCACACATCACTGGGTCATAATCCTAAATGGGGATAGCAGTAGATATTCCAGCATCTAGTGTTAATGTAACTGGGCGCACATGGCATTAACCTCACTGCTTACACAATAAAGTCAGTTGGCGACATCAGAAGAGGACACCATACACTGAGGGAGTGAAGGGATGGTGCGTAGAATCATTTTGTTTTCTTTTTTATGTGTCCAGTGTGATGGGAGGAATATATACAGTATATGAGGATGGGGCCAGGATGTAGAGCAAAACTACCAGAATGGGGATCATACATACCAGAATGGGCTCAGGCTGAGGGTCGTATGTACCAGGATTGGGACAAATATACCAGGATAAGGGCCAAATATACCAGGATGGAGATCATATATGTCAGGATGGGGTCAAATATATCAGGATAGACCTAGGATAGCGATTATATATACCATAATGGGACAAGAATGAGGAACATATATACCACAATAGAGGATATATACACCAGAGTGATGTATATGAAGACATATAAACCTGAAATGGACCCTGAATCAGGGACATTAGTATAGAATTCAGGACATATATATCAGGAAGTGGTTTAGGATGGAGACATTAGTGTATAAATGGGGGACGCTACCCACATAACACTTGCAGCAGTCGACCCCCCCATAACAGTGCAACAAAACTACATTTTTTGCGTCAAGTTTTTTTTCTTATTTTCCTCCTCTTATGGTTTAATGCATCTTATTGTCCGAAAAATATGGTAAGTTCTATTGTATTAAAGATCAAAGTAAGTTATTAATGTTAAGGCTAAATTTCGACTGGGAAATATTTGTAAAACGTAAGATTTTAGCTCTGGATATACTATATAATACTGGATATAATGTACGAGTAAATTTAGATGGGTTCAATGATTAGATCATTATATGTATTCTAATACTAGGCTCTATATTATCCTAAACCAGGCTGTGGTTTTCCTCTCTTGCATATTAAAGGAATAAAATCTGTTTTGAGAATTCATAGGATTATTTTTGCAACAGATTGAGCAAAATGTAGATTTGTATACTGCAGCATGATCATTTCAACTCAGTGTAATATATTGCTATATGTGAATTGCATTTCTAAATCCGCTTCCACATATATTCCAAATTAATTTTCTACAGATTGCGATGCAGCATCTGTGCCTATTATTTTTAAATCTGTGCCTGTCGGGCTATATTGTCTGCATCTGTTATGAGTCCACTATTGCTGGCAATATTATTTTGTTACTATTACTAGTGATGAGCAAGCACTAAAATGCTGAAGTGCTCAGTTCTCGAATCGAGCAGGTCAGACACTTTGATGGGCTTAACTCAAGTAATGGGTATAATGAAAGAAAATTGGAAACTTGAGCATTGTTTTGGAAGATCTCCCAAGAGGGCAGGGGAGGCTCTTAAATCACTGCAATGAATAGCAAAACACACTCAAATATAATGGGGATAGCATGGGGATGACCATGGATCTCTGAGCATCCAGTATTGAGTATCCAGGGTGCCCAAGCATCCCAATGCTTGATCGAGTACCGAGCAGTGGTGAGCACTTTGGTCCAATGATAAATATTAATTATTGTTAACTTGTCTCAAGAAATCCAAAACATAAAACATTACTTTGTCCAAGATTGCTAAAGGGTCACGAAAAGGGATGAGTGAACTAAATGTGTAAAGGAATTCATACTCAACAGCAGGGTTCAGACTTGAAGACAGACTGAAAAAAAATATCTGTGTCTGAGTCCATTGTTCATGTATTGTGTTGTTTGTATGTTAATAAAGTTTTTTGAAAGTTTCGGAGACCGAAACAGTGATGAGAATGTGTTTGTTTGTTCATCAGTGAGTACAGTGGTGGGCATAATTCTATATGAATAGCTATGGGGTGAGCATTATACTATATGGAGGACTTTGTGGGCTGTATTATATTATATGGAGGACTGTGCGGACTAAATTATATTAGATGGATGACTGTATGGTGCATTATACTAATTAAGGACTATGGGGGTGCATTATACTGTATTAAAGGGATCCTGTCACCTCCAAAACGCCTCCTAGTCTACTAAAACATGTCCCTGCAGCATCCCATCACTAATCTCACACTCCTTTTGTCTCCTAAAAGCATGCTGTGAAAGTAAATAAAAACGTTTTAATACTCACTCATTAGTGATTATAATTAGCAGGGGCTATTTTCTTTAGCCTTTAGGCCGTGTTGTTTTGCAGGCTCCAGGATCCACCCTCTCTCTGTCTGTGTTGCTTTGCTTGTGCAGGTTTGCCCTCCCCCTCTCTGTCACTCACAGAATGCAAATCATTTGTCCTGCCTTCAGCTCCACATCACAGCAGAAACTGCACAGAGAGGGTGGATCATTCAGGTTGCAAAACAACACGCCCTAAGGGCTAAACCATATAGCCCCTGCTAATTATAATCACTAGTGAGTGAGTATTAAAATATTTTTATGCACTTTCACAGGATGCTTTTAGGAGACAAAAGGAGTGTGAGATTAGTGATGGGATGCTGCAGGGACTTGTTTTGGTAGCTTAGGTGGCATTTTGGAGGTGACAGGATTCCTTTAAAGACAAAGTGGTGCATTATGGAGAACTATTATTGTTTGTCCTTCCCTCTCTCTTTCATATATTTTCATTCTGCCAGGTCATAATCCTCCTTCCTTTAATTTTAAAGAAATGTTTGAAAGAATTAGGGTTGGTGAATTGCAATATATCAGCTCATTTATTCCGCATAGGAGCGGCTACAGAGGCTTTTCAGTTAGGTTTGGATGATCAATGCATGAAACGGATTGGTCAATGGAAATCTTCCAGATTTCAATTATATATTAGGCCTTATTTGTCTTTACATGCTTAATTTTATTTTGTTTTCTTTTAGGCCCAACAGTTGCGTGGTTTGTTGGTCATTCATTCATTCATTTTTTGGGCGCAAAAGAGGCACGCGCAAGGAAATTATGCAAAAAAACTGAATTTTTCAGCAAACACTGTTCAGGTATTCAGTTTTAATTGAGCTTTCAGGTTTATTCCCACCTCCGCATCTTATTATTTTTCAGGTAGGTGGGAATGATTTAGGAAAGGTTTGAACAATAGATTTGTTAAGCAATATGAAGAGAGAAATTGCTTGGATTAAGCATAATTTTTGCAATGTGTCTTTAATTTTTTCAGAGATAGTTCCAAGGTTGATCTGGGAATCGTCTAATTTATTTTTTTGTGAAAAAATTTGTAAATGAGGGAAAAGAGTGTTACACACGTTTTTACCATTAGTGTTAGGTTTTTCGTATAAACACTCTGAACTAGATGGTTTTGTTCCGGGATTATACAGGTCAGACTGTATCCATTTGTCTGAAGTAGGCTTAGATATACTTAATGTTGGATTTCAGGACTCCATTGAACAATGGTTGAGGTGCTCGTGCGGGGATGGGTCTCATGTTTGATGCGCCCGGTGGGTAAAATTGCCCCCTTTAGTTTGGGTCGATTGCTTCCTGAAGATTAAATACATTTTTTAAGTAAATTTAATAAAATGAATTTATTTTTAAGTTATTAAAGTTGAATAAAGTTATTTAATTTTTTCAGTAATCTTAATAAAGCACCTTGGCCATTGTATTAACATTTAAAAGACTCTTTATTGTGTGGTTTAGGTAAGAAAGGGGAAGTGGGTCTGGGTCTTGTACCTCCATGTTTTTACATTTTATAAAGATGCCAGTACATGTAGTGGGTAATAAAGAGCCTTAAAAGAATCCAGCAGCAAGAGCCTTCTTTCCAGCAGCGTGTCAATTTTTAACCATGTTTCTCTCATGTTTTGACAACTTATATCTAGTGTATTTTTTCCCCAGCCACAGAGCAATATCAGCTGGCTATTTCAACTGTTAGGCCAGAGACACAATGAGCTAGACGAATGCTAAATAGTTGCACGAGACTCACATGCCTCACCTGGCATGGCCACCAGCTCCCTGGACAGGAGCACGTTAGTGACATGTGTATGCTAGAGAGCTGGCAGCCATGTTGGGCAAGGCATGCAAGACTCGTGCGAGGACTTTCAAACAGAGGAAACAATTGGAACAAAATATAGCACACCACTAATAAAAGTGATCAAATCTTTATTATGAGAAATGATGGGAGTGTAGGTGTGTCACTGTCCGCGCTGCTCCAAGGCTCAAAAAACTCACCAAAGAGTCAGAAAAAACTGACTCTTTGGTGAGTTTTTTGAGCCTTGGAGCAGCGCGGACCGTGACACACCTACACTCCCATCGTTTCTCTGGATATCACCACTGGTCAGTGGTTGGTGGAGGTCCTGCAGCAGCTTGGAGTATTTCATTGCTTTGCCTTTAAACCAGTTGTGGGAATCACAACTGCACCAGGTGAGTGGCTCCACAGCACCACTCTAATTCTCTCAGTGTCACTAGTGATAGGGCACTATTGCGCCTCTTGTCCCCCACCCTTTTATATTTTTGCAAATCTTTATTATAAGACACACAACAATGTAAGACTTAAAAACAATTAAAAACATAAAACCAGTAATGCCCATAGGATGGTCCCCAGCCCCATTATAATACAAGGGCAATTGCATATAACAGTAATTATATACAATAATTCAAAGTACTGACAATAAGTAACAGATATAGAACAATTCATAAAGTGCAGACAGAGATTATAAAATTCATCATCAAATAGCGAAAACTGTATATACCAAATATGCTTCTAATCGGGTGAATCAGGATGAAAGAAACTACAAAGCGGGAGCAAACACCCCTGCTGTGTTAGGTTAATCACTGAGAACTATGAGACACACGAGAACAGCCAACTAACCTAATGCCAGATCAGAGTACCTGTGTGTGATGAATGCAATCAAGAAAACAGGTCAACCATTATAGTCAATATGGGGTATAGACATAGAGAGTTATGAAAGCCTATGTTTGTAGCTAAAAAAAAGGTGTATATGGTTAAAAAAGGGTTTAGAGTAGAACACCCAATAAAGCACCAGGGAGCCAAGAGACCCCTATCAGAGAAAAACAGCTGCTGCAAACCTGTGGTAACACTATATGTCACTCAGATGGCTATATGAAGGACCACCATCCACAGAAGGCAGGGGGTCGCAGTCGCTCAGTGTACCTCTGGCCTTTTAGTGGTTGTATCTTCACACAACTACCCAAGGTCAGCAAAACTATATTTTATCTCCTGCAGGGGCAAGCAAAATTTTGGGCACCCCTGGTCAAAATAACTGTTATTGTGAACAGTTAAGAAAGTTGAAGTTAAAATGATCTTAAACGGCATAAAGTTATAGATGACCAATTTCATTTGTATTTTAGGTAAAACAATATATATTTTCATCTTTAACATTTTAAAAAAACACAAAAGAAAAAGTGTCTGATGCCAAAGTTTGGGCACCCTTTTGAGATTTGTGCTCTCATACAATTTTGACCAAGGTTTCAGATTTTAATTTGTCTGTTAGGGTTATGGCTAGTTCACTATTACGATTAGGAAAGGATAGGTAAGGCAAATTTCACAGCTAGTAAACGCACAATCTCCTCTAAGCTTTTGCCAAAAATCAGCAGCATTGGATTCTTTATGTAGCTGCCTACAGTATAGGAGAAAAAGAGTCGGGGTTTGTCCGCGCTAGACCACAGGGAAAACCGAGGATGCAAGCAAACCTTTATTTACACTCAAGCCAACGCGTTTCATGGCCACCTGGCCACTTCATCAGGGCAGCAATATTACAGTCAGTTCACAAGAAGCCATTTAATACATTACAACCAATGACATCATAGTGATGTCAGTTCCTGTGGGAACGCCCACATTGGATAAAATCCTAGAAATTAAGATTCTGATAAGAAATTATTATAAAACTGTGGATAAAAAGACATTTCTATGATATAAAATGCTAAAATCAATGATTAACATGTATTAAAATGTATAAATCAATGTGCAATTCAGCAAAAGGGATAGCAGCATAGAACCCATGTTTCAACGGCTAAAAAATGGATAAAGCAATCTGATTTCCCATTCTAGCTACTTATAGCTTCTGAGGTCATCATCTAAAGTTACTTAAAAGTATCTAGGTTAGATCATTTTTATAAAAGAACATTAGAGCTGGTGCAGGGGTTTGAACTCACATTAGAAAGCCCACAACCATAACCCAAAAACAGAATATTTAATTTAACATACAGATTCATTAGTACTCTCCCAATCTAACACAGATATTGTGCGGATCAGCGGCAGCTATAGAAAGAAAGGAAATACGTAGGAAAGGAAAAAAGAGGGGATCAATCCATTTCAGTGACAGTCCCCTTCTATTTAAATTATATATATATGATTACGATTATTTCAGGTACCTATTTAGTCACCATAAATAAATAGGTACCTGAAATAATCGTAATCATATATATATAATTTAAATAGAAGGGGACTGTCACTGAAATGGATTGATCCCCTCTTTTTTCCTTTCCTACGTATTTCCTTTCTTTCTGTTGCTGCCACTGATCCGCACAATATCTGTGTTAGATTGGGAGAGTACTAATGAATCCATATGTTAAATTAAATATTCTGTTTTTGGGTTATGGTTAGTGTATAAGAATTATCCCATTCCCCTTTTATTTTTAATTCTTTGGTTTAGTTATATAAATAGTTTTAACCGATAATTATTGTTTTCTCATCATATGAGTGGTCTATTGTAGACATCACCTTTTTGGTGTTGATAAATCAGATGAATCCCTGGTGGAGCCGTGGGCTAGCGGTGACACCAGTGGATGTTGGAGTGTGGGCTCTCTAATGTGAGTTCAAACCCCTGCACCAGCTCTAATGTTCTTTTATAAAAATGATCTAACCTAGATACTTTTAAGTAACTTTAGATGATGACCCCAGAAGCTATAAGTAGCTAGAATGGGAAATCAGATTGCTTTATCCATTTTTTAGCCGTTGAAACATGAGTTCTATGCTGCTATCCCTTTTGCTGAATTGCACATTGATTTATACATTTTAATACATGTTAATCATTGATTTTAGCATTTTATATCATAGAAATGTCTTTTTATCCACAGTTTTATAATAATTTCTTATCAGAATCTTAATTTCTAGGATTTTATCCAATGTGGGCGTTCCCACAGGAACTGACATCACTATGATGTCATTGGTTGTAATGTATAAAATGGCTTCTTGTGAACTGACTGTAACATTGCTGCCCTGATGAAGTGGCCAGGTGGCCATGAAACGCGTTGGCTTGAGTGTAAATAAAGGTTTGCTTGCATCCTCGGTTTTCCCTGTGGTCTAGCGCGGACAAACCTCGACTCTTTTTCTCCTATACTGTATGTATCTGCATCCCGGGATCTGCAGCGGCCAAAACTTCTACAGGTGGTTGTGACTCTCACAACCATACCAGGTGAGTGGATTACCTTTGTTAATAACACGCTGGTGTCCCTCATTTACCGCCTTAGTGCGCTCCCCCTCTCTCTAATTTTTTGCAGTATGTAGCTGCCTAGCACTCTGAAAATGAAAATGGTGGAGGCCTATAAAGAAGAAGGAGGTTATAAGAAGATAGTAAAACAATTTCATGACAGTTTCCTCAATGTGAAATGTAATTAAGAAATGGCAGTTATAAGAACAGTGGAGGTCAAGAAAAGTTCTGGTGGCCAAGCTAAATTTCAGTGAGAGCTCCTCATAGGATTGGTAAAGAGGCACATATAAACCCTCGCTTGACTAAAAGAGACCTTCACAAAGATTTAGTAGACTCTGGAGTTGTACGTTGTTTTACTGTTCAAAGACATCTGTACAAATATACAACAAGAAAGAAAAGTTGCGCCAAGCTGTATAATTAAAGCACGGGGTGGGTGGCTGCGTCCCCTGCTCACCTGGTTCTGTTGTGCAGACCGCACAACAGGTTGAAGAGCTGTGGGGAAGCCGCTGGAGCTCGCACTGGCTTGGATCTCGATATGGTCCGAGTGGACCGCCGGTGTCCGGTGCACGTGACCAGGGAGGGAGAGCTTTGGTGTGACGTTTGCAGGATCCTGGGTGCTGGGCTGCTGCTAATCACGCTTCCCGCAGGGAAGAGAGTGTATAGCCGAAAACAAGAAAGTGATATGATCAGCGCTCAAGCATACGCCAGGACACTGCTGTAGCAAGTATTACCTTTAGGCTTTATTCAATCAATATGTAGAACCAGTCTCCACAACGCGTTTCGACGCAGCAGGCGTCTTTATCAAGTGGTTCACCACTTGATAAAGACGCCTGCTGCGTCGAAACGCGTTGTGGAGACTGGTTCTACATATTGATTGAATAAAGCCTAAAGGTAATACTTGCTACAGCAGTGTCCTGGCGTATGCTTGAGCGCTGATCATATCACTTTCTTGTTTTCGGCTTTTCATCTGTACAAATATAGCCTTCAAGGAAGAGTCATCAGAAAAAACCTCTCCTGCATCTTCACCTTAAAGGGAACCTGTCACCTGGATCTAAGCCCCTACACTATCACTAACTGTCCCTGCACCTTCCTAGCTGCTTCCTATCTATCCCTCTCTGAGCTAAATCCGCCCTATAAAACTGCAGAAAAATAACTTATAACTAACAGAAGTCCCTGAGGCTGGGGACTGAAAAGGCTGGCCCAGGCTCCATTCTGCTCTCTTCGATGCAGCAGCACACGCCCCGCTGGGCGGCGTTATTCTTTCTTCATCGCCACTTCCTCCATTTGGAATCTCCCACCCACTTCACACTGTAAGGTAGCAGTTAGGATCGGCACGACATAAGGCAGTGACTCAGGTATTTACTCACACAGCACACAGTTTAATGGCACAGTTCAGGTATTCACAGACCTCCAGGTTCCGGGGCGCAGCCGAGTACAACCTCATACAATCCCAACAGCTGATGTAGAATCTCTGTACCTTCCACCGGGTAGGCTGTGTTAGGTCAGCACACAACCTTTCTCTCTTCACCGTCCGCTCATTAGCCTCATGAACATCCACTCTGAGAGAGCTCCCAGGCTGTGTTAAATCTTCACACAGCTCTCTACACAGCAGCTCCTGCTGCTGTCCTGACACACTCCACCCCCTCACCACAGCCCAGGGCAGCTCATATCATCTCCTATTCATCCGCACACCTGCGTGTCAGTGCTTTCAATCAGCACTCAGCTCCAGTAGCAGCTAACCCTGTGTGTGCTGCTACCGAGCAGAAGATACTATCTCCCATATGCTGTGTCCTGGTCAGGGGACACATCGAGGTCGCATCACCACAACATGATAGGTGTAAAGCAGGCGGGAGATTCCAAATGGAGGAGGTGGCGATGAAGAAAGAATAATGCCGCCCAGTGGGGCGTGTGCTGCTGCATCGAGGAGGGGCAGAATGGAGCCTGGGCCCGCCTTTTCAGTCCCCAGCCTCAGGGACTTCTGTAAGTTATAAGTTATTTTTCTGCTATTTTATAGGGCGGATTTAGCTCAGAGAGGGATAGATAGGGAGCAGCTAGGAAGGTGCAGAGACAGGTAGTGATAGTGTAGGGGCTTAGATCCAGGTGACAGGTTCCCTTTAACTTCAGCATTAGAAATATGCAAAAGAATATCAAAACAAGCCTGATGCCTTTTGGAAACAAGTCCAGTGGACTGTTTAGGTTAAAATAGAACTCTTTTGGCTCAATGATCAATGGTATATGGGGAGAAAAAAGGCACAGAATTCCAAAAAAAAAGAACACCTCACCAATCCTTAAGCATGGGAATGGATCAGTTAAGATTTGGGTGTGTGTTTAAGCCAATGGCACAAGGAACATTTCACAGGTAGAGAGAAGAATGGACTCTTTGAAATGTCAACAAATTCTTGATGCAAACATAACACCATCTGACAAAAAGCTGAATTTCAAAAGAGTTTGGCTTCTGCAAATGAATAATGACCCTAACGACATGTCAAAATCCACAATAAACTATCTCATAAGGCTAAAGCTGAAGTTTTTACAATGGTCCTCACAGTCTGCAGATCTGAACATCATTGAAAATCTGTGGCTAGACCTCAAAAGAGCAGTGAATGCGAACAACACCCAAGAATCTCACACAACTGGAAGACTTTTCCAAGGAAGAATGGATGAAAGCCCTCAAACAAGAATTGAAAGACTCTTCGCTACAAAGAGCGTTTACAAGCTGTGACATTGCAAAAGTTGGTGCAAGTATGTACTAACCATGCAGGGTGCCCAAACTTTTCAATTTGACTAGTTTTCTTTTGTAATTTTTTAAAATGTAAAATATGAAAATATATTTTTTTTCCCAAAAATACAAAGGATATGTTTTATCTTTAACTTAATGCTCTTTTGAGATCATTTAATCTTCAACTTGTTTAGCTGTTCACGAAGCACAATAACAGTAACCTTGACCAGTCAATTTCCTCAAAATCAACAGAGTGACTGATCTGCAAATTATCTTTTTGCAGCAACAAATATTTTGATGTATATAGGTAGACTTTAACCAACACAGTGAATGCGTCAACATAATTACAGGATGTATCAAGTGTTTCCTGACATATTAAGTATCAAATAAACAGCAGTAAGACCATTCACATTTTATTATTCTGCAAGTAAGTTAAATCTTATAATGTAATCCACCCACCTATTCTATGTATAGAACATTTTACAATAGAATAACTTGTTTTACCTAAGCAGATTATATAAAAGATAACCATTTATACTAATAAAATATGTAGATAATGCTAACAATTTTGGCATATAGGTAACTACCCTTTTTTAAAGCATTAAAAAAATATACTAGTCAGACTACTTACTAATGATATGTAGGGTTCATCTCCAAATATATATATATATATATATATATATATATATATATATATATATACCTGTATGTATATAGACACATATGTATATATATATATATATATATATATATATATATATATATTATATATATAAAAAAGAGAAAAAAAAGAGAAAAAAAAAAAATATATATATATATATATAGTTGAAAGAAGAAATTGCCCAGTGGCGTGGCAACATTTCAGATGTAAATATCCTTTCTCAAGTCAAGGATTGTTACATCCGAAACGTTGCCACGTCACTGGGCAATAAAGGAGTCCACATCACTATTTTTTGGTGCTGGATGTCTTTCTTTTTTCAACTATCATAAAACATTGGGGTGTCTGGAAAAGCGTGCACTGATGCAAGGTAATTTTTTGTGCTGTTCCTATTTTTTACTTTGTATATATATATGGGTATATGTATATGGGACTTTGCAACAACAACCCCCATAATAGCGGCCCAAAGAGATTAATACAATGTGCTGGCTATGGGGCGTGCCAGAGCCCCTCATCGTGGGCTGAGCCAGCCAGGAGCGGGAAAAGAAGATCCTGCCTCTGCCATCCTTCGCTCCGGGAGAGCGCGCTGCCACTCAACAAAATGTAGCTCCACCTAGGGGTTGGTCGGCCGACAGTGTGGAAAGAATTGGCGATGACCAAAGAAGGGGAGGAAAAAACGAGCGTGCACATGTAGACTCCCGGATGGAAGTTGTGCAGTACCCAGAGATGGATGCAAGGAGGGGGATATTACGGCTACTCGCTAAGGCTGGCTTCAGACTAGCAGATGGTCGCAACCCAGATTCCCATCCTGCAGGAGAATGTGCAGGACTGCAGAGACTGATTGATCCATTTGGGGCCTTGAAGGAGAGATGACCAGGCCTGCCAGCACAGAAGGAGAGAGACCCATATGCCATGCGAGTAAAGAGACTGTCCCTGAGAGAGCCCACAGCTGCAACAGCATCATATGCGTACCCGGATCCTACAGATGCAGCAGCCGCATAACAGCAAACTGCAAATACTGTGCCTGTGACACCAGAGCCTGTAACCACTTGTGCCCAATCAACCCAGACGCTATTAGAAGGATGGCCAGAGTATTCAGCGCCAATTTTGAACGTTGCATGTGCGCACCAGAGGATTCTACCATGGAAAAAAGGAGAAGATGAAGTAGTTGTACCCCGACAGCTAAACTGTAAGTGAGAATGTGATGTTTACCTTGGTGTCTCCATCCTTTTCCTGGGTGCATGTGTAGATTTGACCCCCCCCATTGCTTGATGTTATGTTGACTTGAAAGACTAAAGGTACCGTCACACGCGGCAATTGTGCTAGCAATTTCACTGGCAATTTGCTAGTTGCAGGGAAATCATGGACACATTGTTACATTTGTTCGGCAACAAAATAGAACAATGTGTCCATGATTTCACTGCAACCAGCAAAATTGCCAGTGAAATTGCTAGCAAAATTGCCACGTGTGATGGTACCTTAAGAGATTATGGACAATGTGTAATTGACAATGTAACTAGAATGTATATAGTTTGAGTGCCCTGAGTGCTCTCTACTGGTTTTATATGCACAGGTTTTATAAGAGAATAAATGTAAATAACCAAGCAAATTTAGTGTACAGAAGGGTACAGGAACTGGACTAACCCCCATGCATATTAAGTTAGGGACAGAAAGTGCCTGGTGGTGGTAATAGTAAAGCTGGGCCTCCTAAGCCGAGACAACCGTGGGGACAATGTTTATATATGTGTACAGTGGACTCTGTATTCTTATAGATGTCATTTTTGTGTTGCAACGTTCAATCGAGCACCTCCCGGACGGGAAGACTCAAGAATTCGTATGTTAAATGTTATTGTTATGCATAAAAATAAATTGAGCTTACTGTGGTGTCACCAGCGTGAGGACATGCTGGGTTTAGGTCTGGAGAAATGTGGCGCCTGTGTGACCAGGGCTGCCACAGGGTGAACTGCAGCCAGATAAGGTAGAGACAGTTAACTTTGGAACACCCACACAGATACACACACCAACCCTATGCCTAGGACTCTAGGTTAGGCAAGGGGTAGCAGGGGTTAAGAGTAGTGTGGGTGGAGCGTAGAGCAGCACTGAACAGGTGGGCGGAGAGACCAACAATAGAAAAACCTGAACCAACACTAATGAGCCATGCACACAGTGAACAGATCTGCTCTGACACGGGTTACCTTGATGTTTAGAATAGCGGCTTAGTATACATTTTTTGCAAAAAACGTATCAACTAAATACCCTGTTTTTTATTACTTTTTTAGCAGCACTTGCTTTTTACTGTTTTTGTCTTTTGCAACAGCGTATTTTTGCACATTTGTTTGACTGTTTTTTGTGATCCAGTTTTTTGGTGGTGTGAACAGTGTCTTGCAGATCTGTTCACTGTGTGCATGGCTCATTAGTGTTGGTTTAGTTTGTTTCTTGTTTCTGCAAGAGAAGGGAGCCGCCCACCCCTCCCTTTGGGCCCTGCACATGAAAAGCCATCTTCTGCAGTCAGTCCATGTCAGACACTGGACCTGTCTGGACCCTGCTCATGTAGGTACTAATACATATGGTCAGGTTTTTAAACACAACAGATAGGGACTGCTCTGACACGGGTTACCTTGACGTTTGGTAGAGCGACTTAGTATACATTTTTGCAAAAAACGTCTCAACTAAATACCCTGTTTTTTATTACTTTTTTAGCAGCACTTGCTTTTTACTGTTTTTGTCTTTCGCATGTTTGTTTGACTGTTTTTTTGTGATTCAATAGAAAAACCTGGGAACACTCAGTTAGAGAGAGTCAAGAGAAGAAGAGAGAGTGTTAGAACACCTAGAGGCAGAATTCCCAGGAGGAGCGGTTCCCTGGAGGATGCAGAATCTTGGAGGTTGAACGCCCAAGAGAGAATTCTCGCTCCATAGCCTGAGGTGAGGGGAAAGAAGCCAAAAAGCAACGACACCCCATAGTGAGACAGAAGGAGCCTGGTGATCCCACAACCATACTGGGGACACTGGAGGCTAGGCCGCTACAGCCAGAGAGCCAGCTCTGCAGAAGTGACCGGGGACATTCTAAGACCCTAATCACAAGACACACTGGCATGGGGCAGGTACTCTATCACCTGCAGCCTACCTACCACCATGGTCTAGTAACACAGCCATCAAACTAGGACTAGTGACCCTGAGAGAGAAGGACCCATTACACAAAAGCCCGTGAAGGCCAGACCAAAGCCGTGAGTGAAGAGACAGAGAGAGGAAAGGGCCTGAAAGGACTTGAGGGAAGCAACGCAGAGGAGCTGCCTGAGCTGCTTAAATCCAGTTAACCGGAGCAGTGTAAAAGTGTAAAGAACTGTACTGAAAGAACTGTGAACTGTAACTTGTAACTGCTGCTAAAGAACTTTAAGTAAAGTACCCGGTAAACTCACCATTGCCTGAGACTGCTTCCTTCCAGCGTCGCCACAGGTTCCCGCCTGAGGAGCCACAGACAGACCAACACACTGGCTGGAGAAGCTGCAGCAGCAAAGTTAGTGACTGGTACAAAGCACCATCCCTCACTACGTCCCTCCATTACTGCTACACCTGCCCTGGGGACACTCAGCCGTACCCAAGGAGGGCTTACCATCCATGCTGCCCTAATTCACCATCCCCAGCAGCAATACAGCAGTGGTGGTCCTCACTTACCACTTACCCCGGTTGGTGTCACGACAAAATCCCCTGTAAATAACCCCTTCCTTTTTCGACTGAACCCAGGCCACAGGGCCGGGTCATGACTACAGTGATCCCCCAGAGAGACAGCACCGGCCTGACCCCAAGTACCCAATGGCCTGGGGGCACCTCATACACACTCCCACCCAGTCCACCCTCCCAGCAGCCTGAACACACTGGTCTTCATTCCCATCCCCACCCGGTCCAACTACCTAGCAGACCGCACACACTGCTCCACACTTGCACCTCAACCCAGTGCACCCCCCCAGCAGCTTGCACACCTGGGTCCACGCTAATAACCCCACCTGGTCCACCATCCCAGCAGCCCACATACTCCGGTGTGCACTCCCATCCCCAACTAGTCCACACTCCCAGCAGCTCACACACACCATTCAATGTTCCCAGCCCCACCCAGTGCACCATCCCAGCAGCTTACACACCTGGGTCAACACTCCCACCCTCATCAGGTCCACCTTTCCAGCAGCGCACATACTCTGGTCCATACTCCCACTTGCACTCGGTCCAAACTCCCAGCAGCCCACATACACAATTCAACACTCCCACCCAGTGCACCCTCCCAGCAGCATGCAATCCTGGGTCTACACGCCCACCCCCACCTGGTCCACCCTCTAAGCAGTCCTCACATCCAAGTTCTCACTCCCAACCCCACCCAGTCCACCCTCTCTGCAGCCTTCAAACCCCAGGCCACACTCCCAGCAACCCACACACTCAGGTCCACACTTCCACCCTTACCCGGAAAACCCTCCCAGCAGCTCACTAATCCAGTTAACATTCACACCCAGTCCACCCTCCCAGAAGCCCGAACACATCTGTCTACACTGCCACCCCACACCACTACACCCTCCCAGCAGCCTGCACACCCCGGTCCACACTCCCATCCCTAACAGACCACTCGCCCTACAGCCCACATACAATGCTCCACATTCCTACCCCCACCTGGTCCACACTCCCACCCTCGATGCAGTCCACCCTCCCAGCAGCCCTCACACACTGGTCCACATTCCCACTTCTACCCTGTCCACCCTCCCAGCAAGCTTGCACACCTTGGTATTCACTCCAACCCCCACCCAGTCCAACCTCCTAGCAAACCGCACACACCGCTTCACACTTCCACCCCCACCCAGTCTACCCCTCCAGCAGCCCTCACACTCCAGGTCACACTCCCACCCTCACCCAGTCCACACCCCCAGCAGCCCACACACACCATTCAACACTCCCACCCTCAACCGGTCTACACTCTTAGCAGCCTACATACACCATTCAACACTCTAGCCCTCACCCGGTTCACACCCTCAGCAGCTGACATACTCCGGTCCACACTCCCACCCTCAACTGGTTCACACTCCTAGCAGCTCACACACACTATTCAATACTCCCACCCAACCAGTGCTCCCACCCAGCAACTTGCACACCAGGGTGCACAATTCCACCCTCACCCAGTCCACCCTCCCAGCAGCCCAAATACTCTGGCCCACAATCCCACCCCCAACCAGTCCACAATCCCAGCAGTCCAAAAACACCATTCAACACTCCCACCCCCACCCAGTGCACCCTCCCAGCAACCCACATACCAGGGTCCACCCCCCCACCCCCACCTGGTTCACCCTCCCAGCAGCCTACATACTCCGGTCCACACACCCATCCCCACCTGGTCCACCCTCTCAGTAGCCCTCACACCTTGTCCTCACTCTCATTCCTACCTGGTCCACCCTCTCTGCAGCCCTCAAACCTTGGCCCACACTCCTAGCAGCCAACACACTCCAGTCCACACTTCTAACCCTACCAGGTCCATCCACCCTCCCAGCAGCCCGCTAACCCTGTCCATGTTCACACCCATTCCACCTCTCAGAAGCCTGTCCACACTCCCATCCCCTCCCAGTACACCCTCACAGCAGCCTGCACACCCCGGTCCACACACCCAAACCCACCTGGTTCACTCTCCCAGCAGCCCACAGATATTGCTCCAAACTTCAACCCCCACCTGGTCCACACAACCCATCCTCCACCCAGTTCACCCTCCCAGCAGCCCTCACACCCTGGTCCTCACTCCCACTCCCACCCGGTCCACCCTAACAGAAGCCCTCAAACCCCATTCACCACTTCCACTCCCATCCGGTCCACACTTCCAGCAGCCACACACTCCGGACCACACTCTCAACCCCAACTGGTCCAGACTCCCAGAAGCCCTAAAACCCCAGTCCACACTCCAACTCTCACCCGGTCCACATTCCTAGCAGCTCACACACTCTGGTCCACACCTCTGTCTCCACCTGGTCCACCCTCCCAGCAGCCCTCTAACCCCAGTCCACATTCACACCCAGTCCACTCTCCCACAAGCCCGCACACACTGGTCCACACTCCCACCCCCATTCGGTCCACATTCCAAACAGCAAATCACAGACTACTCTACACTCCCATCCCCACTCAGTCCACCCTCCCAGCAGCCAACACACCCCTGTCCACACTCCTACCCCCATCCAGTCCACCCTCATAGTAGCCCTCCCATGCTGGTCCACACTCCCATCCCCACCAAGTCCTCCATTACAGCAGCTCGCACAACCCAGTCCATACTCCCACCCCCACCTGGTCCACACTCCCGCCCCTCAACTAGTCCACCCTCCCAGCAGCCAACACACCCCAGACCACACTCCTACCCCCATTAAGTCAACCCTCCTAGCAACCCTCACACCCCAGTCCACATTCCCACCCTCACCCAGTCCACTCTCACATCAGCCCACTCAGCTTGGTCCAAGCTCCTACCCCCACCCAGTCCATACTCCTTGCAACCCACTCACCCTGGTTCATGCTCCCACCCCCACCTGGTCCACCCTCCCAGCAACCCACAGACCACGGTCCACACCCCCAAGCGGTCCACCCTCCTAGCAGCCTTCACACCCTCATCCACACTTCTTACCTTACCCAGTCCACCCTCCCAGCAGCCCACACACACTGTCCCACACTCCCACCTCCACCAGGTCAACTCTCCCAGTAGCCCACACCTGGTCCATGCTCCCACCCCTGCCTAGATAACCCTCCCTGCACCCTGCTCACCCTGGTAATCTCCCACCTCCACCTGGTCCACCCTCCCAGTAGCCCACACACCTCAGTCCACACTCTCTCCCCCAACTGGTCCACCCAAAATCCCGCTCACCCCGTCTGGTCAACAATACCCCCAGCCTGCTAATTCCCACCGAGTCCACACTTGCAGGAGGACCAGAAACACAGCGTGAAGGTGCCAGAAAGATAGCACAGTGGGGGCCAGAGAGACAGCACAGGAGAAGGCAAAGTGGCAACACTGAAAGGGGGCAGAGAAAGCACAGGAGAGGCCAAAGAGACAGCACAGTATGGGCAGAGAGACAGCACAGGGAGATCTGAGAGGCAGCACAGGAGGGGGCAGAGAGCCAGCACAGTAGAGGGACAGAGATGCAGCACACTAGGGGCCAGAGAGACAGCACAGTAGGGGGACAGAGAAACAGCGCAGGAGGGGGCAGAAAGACAGCACAGTAGGGGGTAGAGAGACAGCACAGGAGGGGGCAGAGAAAAAGCACAAGGGGAAGATAGACAGGGGAGTGATGGCTGACGCCCCCAGCACCACAGAGCCTGTCCTCATCATGATGTCACCGCCCACCCGATAGTGATAGCATCTGGCTCACACCTAGTTGTTCATAAATGTTCTTAGTTTGTTAATATTCATTTCCCATCATCAAAATGATTGATAACGCATTGTTGCTGATATTTAAGCTCTTTACTTTAACTTTTATATTAACCCATCATTTTTAATTTAATAAAACTTTTTTATTTGAGTACTGCTGCTGCTAAAAGGTCCTTTTCTAAGAGCACATTCCCACAATAAGTGTTTTCAGTGTTTTGGACACACGTGTCATCGCTACGTCCTGCATTGTACAGTAGAAGCACAGTGGATGGATTTATAGAAATCCTGTGTCCACTGTGCTTGTTTTCTCCACAGCATAAACTGACATGCTTCCTGGCCGCAAGTATGTCAATTCAGTGCTGCGGAGTTGGAGGCGATCTCGGCGGGTGAAAGCAGAAAAAATCCACTGTGCCCCGATCACTCATTGTGGCTGCATTCTCCTGCGGAGATCAACGGTTTCCCTGCAAGAGTAAAGACACTGCTTCCAGGATGCAATGTCTCCAGATCATGAGGACATGGCCTAAAGGTCTCCACTCCTCACATTCTTACTAAAGTTTGCTCATATCTCTGCATTGTATGCTTAATTTCTTGTTACTATTGCAAATGTATGAATATGCTGAAAACAGATTTCCATTCTCACTGTCAAGTCGTGGTCTCTACATAATCTGACACTTGTAATAAAGGAATTACTTTAATAAAAATACTAATCTAAGGAATCCATCAATTTAACATTGTTAATGTGTACAGTCTTGGTAGTTTGCAAGTTCCGAGAGCTCCCAGCTGTTTATTCTTTCTGCTTTGTACAGGTATCTGCCCTTTTTGAAGAGACCTTTATGTTGTGCCTTCAGGCTAGCTCATTGTCATTGGGACTTGTTCTACAGCCATATCAAAACAAGAGACACAGTGACAACGACAAAATTATATCCAGATTTAAGTTCACAGGGCCATTTTGGGACATTAGGAAAGAGAGTACTTAGGCATTACTTGGGCATCCAAGGGTTAAATATGCAGAGTAAAAGTAAAAAAGTTCACTCAGAAATCATTGGTTAATAAATGCTTCAGAGTTTTATAAATAATACAATCACTGGAAAAGACCTACAGTGACATAAGGGACTTTAAAGGGAACTGTATGCCCTCATTGCCACTTCTCTACTAGCCTTTTGGGACTGTTTCTGTGAAACAGCAGTAGTAGGGACTAAAATACAACTGATTATTAATATTGGCTAGGTTCCACGTTTCTATCATTTCTGAGTAAAGCTAACAACTCTCAGTCAAGCTAAGCCAGCTGTAGGCACATTGCCTTGAAAAAAGTATTCATATACCAAGAACTGCTCAAAAAAACTTCCACCCACAAACATGAATGTATTTTATGGGGATTATATGTAAAACACCATTATGTATCAACTATTTTTTAAGTATTTAAAAAATATAAAACTGCAAATTATGACGTGCATTTTTTTCAGCCCCCCTCCTTTTTGATTCAAAACTTTGTAGGACCACCTTTCGCTGCCATTAGTGATGCAAGTCTTTTGAAGTATGTCTCTACCAGCTTTGTACATCTAGAGGTTAAAATATTTGCCTATTCTTCTATGAAAAATAGCTCTAGTTCAATGAGATTGGATGGTGGAGTCTGTGAACAGCAATTTTTAAGTTTGTCACAGATTTTCAATGGGATTTAGGTTTGAATGGTGACTGGACACTTCATGCACATGAATATGCTTTGATCTAAATCATCTAATGTAGCTGTGGCAGGATGTTTACAGTCATGATCCTGCTAGAAGGTGAACTTATGCTCCAATCTCATCTTTGACATCCTATAACAGGCTTTCTTATAGGATTGCCCTCTATTTAGCTCCAGTCACTTTCCCATCAACTCTGATCAACTTCCCTGTCCCTTCTGAAGAAAAGCCTCCCCACAGCATGATGATGCTGTCACCACCATGTGTGATGGTGGGGATGGTGCTTTCAGGGTGATGTACAGTGTTAGTTTTCTTCCTCATATAGCATTTTCTATTTAGCCCAAAAAGTTTTACTTTAGTCTCATCTGACCAAAACACTTTTTTCCTCATGCCATGTAGGGGACATAGGATGCCGAGTTGTATAAAAAATAAAATAGTTGATTTACAGGGAAATACAATTACTTCAATTGCCTTTACAGATGTATGTAACACTTCAAAGTTTCTTACGACTGTATCCAACCCGTTTCAAGCTTTTTAATGAAGACACAGTTTTAGTAATGCTAAAGCAACCTCAGCAAATATGACTGTAGTTAAATGGATCGTAATTGCTTTTCACTGATGTGCTTTCACTCTCTATCTGTAATATTTACTCAGGCCCCTTTCACATCTAATGCAGGGCTGCGTCTTGCTACATTTGCGTTTCTATGCGTTTTTACTGCTAACAACGCATCCAAACGCATGCATTTTTGCCCCCATTGATTTTAATGGAAACGCATTCAAAACGCATGCAAAAATGTATGAGCATTTTCAAAATGCACTAACGCATGCATTTTTGCCAACGCAGCCCTAGATGCATTGCCCGACGTTTTTGGCTGCGTTGGCAAAAACACATGCGTTAGTGCATTTTGAAAATGCTCATACATTTTTGCATGTGTTTTTGCATGCGTTTTGAATACGTTTCCATTAAAATCAATGGGGGCAATAACGCATGCGTTTGGATGTGTTTTTAGCGGTAAAAATGCATAGAAACGCAAATATAGCAAAACGAGGACCTGGCTTAGATGTGAAATAGGCCTCAGTGTTTTAGTCTAGGCTTTCTCTTTCTAACGTTAATCTGTGAGTTGTGACATCTCTTCTTAAATCAAATTTTCCCTATCACAGCTGCATTCCCTGCCTCTGCTTTTAAACAGGCTTTGATAGGCTCTCCTCATTGCCTGTTCTATATCATCTGATATTATTCCTGAAAGGTATATTGGGGAAGCACACCCAGCCGGCTACACCAAACGTTATTCTAGCCTTCTCTGGATAATTAAACTGGCAGCAGCCATTTTCAGTGATTCATTCAAATTTAATTGCAAGTTGGTCGAAATTTCTGGCATAAGCAAAATCTTATAAAATTCAACACAGGTTTGATTTGCATCGAAATGATATGCTCCTTTCTAATTGTTACTGTATGTTAATGATTGTTGCTACAACAATGACAAGAGAAAAACATTGACCTTGTTTTATATAAAAAAATGTGGAGCAAAGAAAAGATATTTCAAAGTTATTTGTAAAAATAATCTCCATTTTCACATAACGCGCTCATTTGTTTTCGTTTAATCATTTTTAGGAATTAAGAAGAGCTCGACTTCTTTTGAGAACTCATTTCATGGGCTGTAATGGTAATGTTCATCTGTCCGGATACCTGAACGGAGCTGCAAGACTAAAGTTAGGAACCCTGCAACTGTCTGAAGAACTATTTCTCAGTCAATGAGTGTTTGCGCTATAAGCAGAAAACACATAAGCAAGCAATAAAACCATGGTAATCATAATACATTATTAATATTCATTTGATTTCCTACAACAAAATTGTGAACCTTTGCAAGATTTGGAGCATAGAAGCAGTAAATTCCTATTCTCGTTAGAAATGCAGTTTGTCTCTTGAAGCAAATCTGGCTGTTAAAAGTTAAGAGGTGAAATTGGTAGATTTAATAGCTAATGGGAAGTTCATAAAAGTAAAGAGTTTCTTTACACCTCACTGACAAAAAAGATTCCACATTCGTAATGATGTGAAAAGTTGGTAAAGCAAACCTCTGCTAACAAGAGATATATGCAAAGCGCTGTAATCACGGCAGGATTTTCCATATTCATATGCATCGCTGGTCTTGTCAAAAAGACAAATAATAGGTCCCAAGTGGCATATTCTGATGTGAAGCAAACGCTATGTGTATTTTTCAAAAAACCAACTTAGTGCAAACATTGATATAACATTATGAAGCACAGTACTGATGGTTTGTGTCCAGAAAATTATACAGGAATGTCAAAGTATAGCAGCAAAAATAACAAATATATCTAAATGGATGTAAAATATACGGCAGACAAATACTTGACAATTATTCTGAATATGAAGTATTAGTGCTTTAAATGTGATATGATTCCTTGGAAACTATTTTTTAATAATTTGTGTTCTTTCACGATTCTCATCATAAGAGTAAAACATTTATTTTATAATCATATTAGTAGTTTTTCCTTTTACCTAAAGTAAAGGCAAATAAAAAAAGTATTGTTAAAGATTTTAACTTTACTATGAACTATGAAGTATTCTGTAACTATTTAGCTTTTAGAAAGAGAACCTGTGAGTAGACTACTATACCTTCCATATATGCATGTAGGTCATAACAGAGAGAGTTGAATAGTATAAAAACTTTATATCTGAAATCTTATTTTTTTATTCCTGAAAAATCCAAGTTTTTCTAAATATATAAAAGAGCAGGCAAGACACTGATCTCCCTAAAAGTCTCCAAGGCTTATATGAAATGACCGGGGCACTTATTGGTGTGAGACACGTTATGATTGACGGTCTGTTTTACTAATATGCACGTCTCAAACTGTTGGTGACTCTTTTCATTTAAATTAGGTCTGAAGGCTGATTCTCAGGAAGTTTTTTCCCAGCACTAGCCGGCTGAGATGCTGTCATACTCATCACTCCACCCGGCGACCAGCTATTCCTCCTTCATTTTTGCCCACTGCGACTCCCGGCCTCCAGGATCAATGCATGCCATGTGGGTTTTCTGGTCACTTGCTTAGGTTGCAAAAATTCCATTAATTGCTTCAAGAGGCATCATATGCCCACCTGATGTGTTCTCAGTCTATTGAGGGGAGGTGCCATGTAAGTCCTGTGTAATCCCAGCCTATCATTGGAGAGTACTGGATATTTAAGGCACTTTCCCCTATTGTAAAATGCTTGTGCAATGCTAGTCTTTAATAGCAATTTTGCCCTATGGCTACTAGTATTTGGATCCTGTTCCAGATGCTTTACTTGCTTGTATGCCCAGTCCTGTCCTGATCATGTACCTGAATCCCTCTGTGTGTCTGAACCTGCTCCAGTATCCTGGTCATTTTCTGAGTTCCTGTATCCGTTCCTGGTTCCCAGTTCTAGCACATTTCCTCAGTTCCTGTATCTCTTCCTGGTTCCTGTTACCAGCCAGATTCCTAGGTTCCTGTATCTATTCCTGGTTCTCAGTTCCCTCCCAGTTCCTGAGTTCTTGTATTCATTCTGCTTCCTGGTTCAATTCCAATTCCTGAGTTCCTGATCCTGTCTTAGTTTTTGTTTCTAGCCCGATTCCTGATTTCTTGATCCTGTACCTGGTTCCCGGTTCCAGTATGAGTCATAATCCCATTCCTGTTTCCCAGTCCCACCGTGAGTTCCTGTATCTGTTTCTGGGTCTCACCGGAGTTCCTGTATCCATTCCTGTGTCCTGGTGCTAGCCTGAGTTCCTGTATTCACTCCTGTTTCCCGGTACTAATCTTTATTCCTGTATCTGTTACTGTGTTCATGATTCCTGCCTGTGTTCCTGAGTCTATTCTTGTAATCCAGTACCTGCCCGTATTCCCTAATCTTTGTTCCTGCTTGATTCTGAACTGTTACATGATACCATACCTTCAGTATTTGTACTAGCTTACTAGCTACCACCCTGCCAATTATCCTGTCTTGACAAAGGTTCTACTCTGTCCAGCCTGTAATAATTAAAGTAAAAGTCAGCTTCCACGGATCTGGGGATTGCCTCGGTAAGCTGACTGATGTTTACCGAAAGCCATGTCCATCATCACCATCAGAGGCTCTGGTAAATACCCGGTAGGTGGCACTTAGTCATGCCCCTCCAGTGTAATACTGTGATCCATGGTCTGGTGGATCCACGTTCCCTTCCCGGCAAGATCATTCTTTGCCATTCTACCTGTAAAAACATCAGATTGCAGGTATCAAGGTACCATTTTATCCAACTTTCTATGACTTGCATACCCAATCAGATAGCTTAGGAGGATTCATCCTACTGACAGGTTTCCTGGGGATGGATAGTTGAAGTATTTTTACTGAGCACATGTTTTTCTTTTGAATCATCTGTGGATTGAAGGGGTGACATTTTTATTTCAAAGAAATCTACAGTAGTATTGTGGGGTCTGTGTTGCTTCTTTTCAGTGTTGCTACAATCTAGTTTTAATCACAGAAAAACAGTATAACAGCATCTAAAAATACTTTGCTATAAAAAAATAAAAGTAAAAAGCAGGTGCTAGTCAGAAAAGTGTTAATAACTGGGTACTTAGTTAATACGTTTTTTGCAAAAAATGTATACAAAGCCGTTCTACCGTCTAAAAGTGTCAACAACAAATAATGAGTATCACCCAAGATTTTGATAACGCGAGGGTCACAGGAAAGGCAGCGTAACATAAAGTCAGCCATGCACGCCAGACTGGTAACAGGCAAGACTTACATGTCCTCCCTAAGAGGATGACTGGCTATGCTCTCCTCCTCCTCCCTGTGCTCTGGCCATCCAGGTAGTACCGTCTATAGCACATGAAACTAGCTTCTGTTCTTCTTCCTCCTCCTCATTGTCACCCAATCGACGTTGCGATGAGATGAGGCTGGGCTGTGTGTAATCACCCTGTATGGCTCCTTGCTCCATTTCATAGTGCTCGACCTGCAATGCATCCTCTTTGATTTTGAGAAGAGAGCGTTTCACAAGACAGAGAAGTGGGATGGTGACAATAATGATTTAGTATAAGGGAAGGGAAAGGGGGTATTTTGCTCACCACGGCTCCCAGAGACTAAGGATTTTGTATCCGAAACGCGTCAGGCGTGGAGGTAGGGGGCTGCGTACCCCACTAATGCTTTTAATGATGTCTGAATAAAGATCTGGAATTTTAACTGCAACAAGTCTGGTGCCGGAGTTCCTTCAATATTTGTTTCGACATTAATGATGGCATCATCGCTGCTCACCATCTTGGTGGAGTCCTCAAAGTTTTGGAGGATGGTACATATGTCTGACATCAATGTCCACTCCTGAGGTTTCATGTGTGGAGTCAGAACTGAATACCGATGGCCTTGTTGATGCTGGTAGTCAACAACTGCCCTCTTCTACTCCCAAATCCTCACCAACATCCAACATCTGCAGTGTCAAATTCCAACACGTGAGGACATCACACAACAGTCTGTGAGCCGGAAGCTGCAAATGCTGCTGAAACCCTGAAACCCTGCTGAGACCCTGCAAGGGCGGTCGATGCAGTAGGTGATTTTCTAAAAAGGGCACACGGGCGACGTACTTTGACTAGCAGATCATACAGCTCAGGGTAGGATTTAAGAAAACGCTGAACCACTAGGTTGAGCACATGGTCCACGCATGGTACATGTATGAGCTCACCTCAGAACTGCCACCAGGTTCTGGCCATTGTCACACACGACCATACCTGGCTGTTGGTTCAGTGGTGTGAGCCAAAGATCTGTCTGCTCTTTCAGAGCTGTCCACATTAGGGATGGGCGAATCTACTCGCTAGGACTCGTTACTCGGCGAGTAGTAAGGGACTCGCAGGACTCGGTACTCTGCGAGTTTCCCAGTGATTACTCGCACGAGTCCAATGCAAATCAATATCAATCCTAGTTTTGTCAGAAACGCTGACAAAACTAGGATTGCCATTGTTTGCATTAGACTCGTGCGAGTAATCACTGGCTACTGTGCCAGTGATAGCAGGGAAACTCGCAAAGTAACTGCTGTTTCTTTGCGAGCCGAGTCCAGCTGTCTTCTCTGTGCAGCTCCAGGGTCCTAGAGCCCGCCTGCTCACAGACATGATGTAGCAGTGCTGAGATTGTTCTCAGTCTGCTCATTCCCTGTGCATAGACATCTATCTATTCACAGGGATGAGCAGAGAGGACATCGCGTTTTGGACTACGTCGGACGGAAGAGGATTTTTTTAATTAAAGATGGAGTCCCTAATGGCTTTTTTTTTATTTCAAATAAAAATTTTTCTCTGTGTTTTTTTAACCCTTTATTGGAGATTCTTAGTGGCTGGGTCAAACGTGGCCTGACATTAAGAATCTCGGGCTTAATACCAGCTTGTATAACAAAGCTGGTATTAACCCCTTTATTACCCAGCGTGCTACCGCCACCAGGGCCGCTGGAAGAGCAGGGTTCAGCGCCAGAGGATGGCGCTTCAATGAACGCGGAGCCCCACGCATTTTTTTAAAATTATTTCATGAATTTCAGAGTCAGAGTCAGAATCTCAGAATTTCATGAAATAATTAAAAAAAAAATGCGTGGGGCTCCGCGCAATTTCTATGTCTAGCCAGGTACAGCTAAGCAGCTGGGGGCTGGAATCCGCAGCGCAGGGATGCCCAAGCTTTCTGGGCACCCCCCGCTGCAAATTGCAGCCCGCAGCCGCCCCAGACGATGGCGCGTTCATTGAAGCGCCATCCTCTGGCGCTGAACCCCGCTCTTCCAGCGGCCCTGGTAGCGGTGGCACGCTGGGTAATAAAGGGGTTAGGGCCAGCTTTGTATTATCAGCTGGCCCTAAGCCCGAAATTTATGGCGGTCACGCCAATATTAGACATGACCGCCATGAATTTCTATTAAATTGTTTTAAAAAAACACAACACAAAGAAAATTTTTTATTAGAAATAAAAAAAAAAGCCATTAGGGACTCCATCTTTAATTAAAAAAATCCTCTTCCGTCCGACGCAATCCAAAACGCGATGTCCTCTCTGCTACATCCCCTGTGCATATATATAGATCTCTATGCACAGGGAATGAGCAGACTGAGAACAATCTCAGCTCTGCTACATCATCTCTGTGCACAGACATTCATGTCTGTACACAGGGAATGAGCAGACTGAGAACAATCTCAGCACTGCTACATCAGGCAGCAGGCGGGCTCTAGGACCCTGGAGCTGGGGCAGCCAGAACACAGAGAAGACAGGATCTTATCTGTGCGAGTCAGCGATTACTTACAAATAGAGATGGGCGAGTCCTAAAAGACTCGGAATCGCAAGACCCCAACGAGTCCGAGTCAAGGACTCGGGACTGTTGCGAGTCCAGCGAGTCCAATGTTAATGAATAGGGAACCGAGTAATAGCGAATAATGACATTTACAACTCGCTGATGTGTCTCTGAAAGTGTGCGAGTCCAAACTCGCTGGTTTTTCTCTTAGGCTATGTGCACACAGGAAGGTTTAGTGAAGGTTTAGGAGCGGAACCGCCGGTCGGTTTCCATCAGGTTTATGCAAATTTATGTTAATCCAAAAGTGGCTTTTGGATCAACATAGAAACCTATGGAAACCGACACCCGGTGTGCACACATCGGCGGTTTCCACATGCTCATCCGTTGCTAACCCGCTGGGTCCCCAGCGGGTTAGCAAAGAATGTGCATGTCCTATAAACCGGCCGGTTCTGCAGCGGCTGCAAGCAGAATCATGTGCTGCTTCCAGCCGCTGCAGAACCGACGCCACTAACCCGCTGTGCACCGCCGCACACCCGACCGTCTTCCGCAGCACGGACCCGACAGGAAGCCGGTGGACGGCTCCGGAGCTTCCTGTCGGGTCCGCCCAGCCGCCGCCGCCCCTAACCCGCCCCCGTGTGCACATAGCCTTATTTGGAGGCTTGGAGCCGATGATGATGCACACTACACTCCCTAAAAAAATTGGTTTTAAGTGCGCACAGCCACCCAGATGTGGTTTGGTGTTGCTGTATGCGTCACTTGCTGGCGGGGTAAGTGTGCGCGCTCACACTTGGCAGTGAAGCCGCACACTACACTCCCTAAGGTGGTGTACGTGCTATTTAAAGGTAGGAGAGCAGCAACGCACTGGTCTGCCACAGAAAAAATAACGCTCTATGGCTTATTAGGAACAAAAATCGATCTGGTGCAAAAACAAAAAGGAAACAGCACCTCAGCTAAGCCTCTGACTGCAGCTGTTAGCAAAGCTGAGTGAGTAAGCTAAGCTATGAGGTCCGTCCTGTGTGCACTCTAAGGCTTCTCCTTCCTTCCCTCCCTGCCTGCCTGCCTACACAGCACTACTCTGTCCTCCTCCTAGCTCTCAGAAGAGCTTTTTGGGTTAATATAAGGAATCTTCCCTACACTGACAATCCCTGATCTGCTCCAGCATATATCTCTCTCTCCCTATACTAGGTCAGATCGTCTCAGGAATGTGGCCAAAATGGCGGGGACAAGCCTTATATACTGCCTTCCATGTCATACATGACATAGGCATCACGATGGACAGCAGCCAATCATAGTCCTGACACAACCAACTTTGCTATGCCATTACTGACTATGATTGGCTATCTTCACAAGTTTTCTGACCTAACACGCACGCTGTGCTGACTCGGAACATAACAGATTCTGTATTCGAGAGTCCGACTCCCGAATACAGTATACAGGACTCGGAATCGTAGACTCGTAGGACTCGGAATCGTAGACTCGCTCAGACTCGCTGCTGACAGCGGGTATCTGTGAAGAGTCAAGCTTATTGCCATTGAATTCCATTGGACTCGTCACTGTGCGAGTCCAAGCTGGAAGATTCGCCGAGTAACGAGTCCTGCGAGTACCTTCAGAATCGCCGAGTCCCGAGTCCTAGCGAGTAGACTCGCCCATCCCTACTTACAAAGTAAACGAGCAATGCAAATAAATGACAAAACTAGGATTGCTTCAGGCTGAAGCTTCCGAGACACATCTGCGATTTGTAAATCTCACACTACTCGCTATTACTCGCTTCCCCATTCATTAACATTGGATTCGCTAGACTCGCAACGAGTAGCGAGTCCTGGGCTCGGACTCGCTAGAGTCAAGCGATTCCGAGTAATTTAGGATTCGCCCATCACTAGTCCACATCTCTTCATCATTGTGGGGTTTGTCACCCACGCATATCAGCTTCAGCATAGCCTGTTGCCGCTTGGCCGAAGCAGTGCTGCAGTGCTTCAAGCTTGTGACTGTGGTGGAGGGTGTAGTGGAGGAGGTGGAGGCTGAGGAGGATGACGTGCTGGAGTTGTAGACTGTGGGGGCAACCCTGACTGAGTTAGGACCTGCAATCCTTGGCATCGGGAGGATGTCTGACTTGGTCCTGGCTTCCACTATATTAACCCAGTGTGGTGTCAGCGAGATGTATTATCCCTGTGCACAAGCACTTGCCCACATGTCCGTGGTTAGATGGACTTTCACGGAAACTGCGTTGTTAAGGACATGGTTACTGTTTTGGGACATGTGCTTCTGTGATGCGGGGACAGCACACCAGGAGAAATAGTGGCGGCTGGGGACCGAGTAACGAGGGACGGCCGCCGCCATCAGTTTGCGGAATGCTTCCGTCTCCACTAACCTAAAAGGCAACATTTCTAGTGCAAGTAGTCGCGAAATGTGTGAATTCAGTAGTGTGGCCTGTGGGTAATTGGCTGCAAATTTGTGCTTGCATTCCAAGGATTGAGGTATGAATAACTAAGCGTTGCACTGCGACAAGGATGTGGATGTGTTTTCTGATGGTAGTATGTCTAATTGTGCAACGACAGGTGCAGGACAGGAGGCATCTTCGCATACACTATGGACAGAGAATTGGCTTGCATGCACAACACTGGAAGAAGCTGTGGTGTCACCCACAGACACTGCTCCTGGACCCTGGAGTTCAGCCCACCAAGTCGGTTCTTTGCTGCCATGTGCCTGATCATGCTGGTGGGGGTGAGGCTGGTAGTTTTACTACCCCTGCTGATGCTGGCATGGCAGGTGGTGCAAATGGCCTTTTTGGAACTATCAGCAGACTCCTTAAAAAGCAGCCAGACTTGGGAAGACCTAAGAGTTTTACTGGCAACTTCCGTCGTGTTGGTGTTACGGGGAATGGTTGCCCACCTTCTGTCTGCGGCCACCACACTGCTTCTACCTGCCTGTTGTGGTGCTACATCTCCCTCCCCCTGTGGCTAGGGTCACACAAGCCCATCCGTTTTTTGCCAATTTTCCAAACCTGATTCCGTTTTTGAGAAATGCCATTTTTGCATCTAAAAAATGCATGCGTTAATGCATGGTACCTATATGTACCATGCGTTAATGGATGTGTTTCCCATAGGGCCCCATGTTTAAGAAAAGCATGCGTTTTGTTACTGCACCCAAAAACGCTGCTAGCAGCTTTTTTTGATGCAGTTTCGAAAACGCATAGCTTTTTTAGTGCACTTTTGACAATGCGTTTTTGCATTAGAGCTTATGGCTCCGTTAACGCATGTGTTTTTCACAAAATTCAAAGTGAAAAACTGATGCTTTAAGCGGATCGAGTGCTCATGTGTGATCCTGGCCTCGCTCTGCATGTCCTCCTGCCAGGTTGGGTCAGTTACTTGATCATCCACCACGTCGTCTTTCACATCCGCACCCTGGTCCTCCTCCTGACTTTCTGGCAATTGTGTCTCATCATTGTCCACCTTTTGTGAAACTTTCACATCATCGCCTTCTTGTGACCGTGGCTGCTCAAATATTTGGGCATCGCTACATACGATCTCCTGATGCCCCACTTCAAGCCTGAATCTACCAATGGCAAACTGAACAGCTCTTCAAAGTGTCCAAGTGTGGGATCCCATTCGGCATGGTGGGAGGAAGGAGGATCAGGGTGAGGAATAAGCGGTCCAGACTCACGGCTACTGAGACTTGACTGTGTGGAAGACAGGGTGGTTGTGGTGGTGGCAAACTGATTGGAAGTATTATCCGCTATCCAACTAACAACTTTTTGACACTGCTCTGGGTTCAAGAATGGTGTGCTGCGGTCCCCTAGGAATTGGGACAGGAAAGTCAGGTGAGAAGATGTGGGTGTTTGTTGTGGGACAATTCTAGCTTGCCCACTGCCTCGGCCACGGCCTCTGCATGCACCATCACCATCACGTCCAGTCTCTCTTCCCTTGCCACCGGCCTTGCATATTTTAAATGGTGTGATATTTGCTTTTTAAAAGTGTGCTATATACCCTGCTTGTACACAGCTAAATTAAGTCATAGAAGGAGTGTTTTTTAGATGGATACTATAGATGAGATGATATTAAAAGCTTGGACACCAGCCCTTAATGTGCTGAGTGGTATACATCTTCTGATACACCGTACTGCACTATATACACCTCTTGCCTATAGAGAGCTAAAATGATCCTTAGAAAGACTGTTTTTGAATGGATACTATAGCTGAGATGATATTAAAAGCTTGGACAACAGCCCCAGATAAGCTGAGTGGTATACAGCTTCTGATTAGGGATGAGCGAGTACCGTAGTATTCAGAATCGCTATACCTGCAACGAGTAGGTCCAGGTACTTGGTACTCGTTGCGAGTATAGCAATTCCGAGTACTACTGCAAAAGTCCTGAAAAAGAGAAGAAAAGTGGTTACAAAATAAAAAAATCGGATACTCACCTTAACCGACGGCTGCACCGGGACCTGCCGATGGACATCTATGCATGGAAAAGGACCTTTCAATCTCCTAGCCAATCAGATGGCTGGGAGAGATCTGGCCAATCAGATGCCGCCACGTCACAATCACGTGATCGATAGCGGCCACCTGATTGGCCAGATGGCAAGGTCCTCGGTGTACCTGAGAGGACCTTGCAATCTGGCCAATCAGGTGGCCGCTAGCGATCACGATCACGTGATTGTGACGTGGCGGCATCTGATTGGCCAGATCTCTCCCAGACATCTGATTGGCTGGGAGAGTGAAAGGTCCTTTTCCGTGCATAGATGTCCATCGGCCGGCCCAGGTACAGCCGTCGGTTAAAGGGATCCTGTCACCCCCAAATCGCCTCCTAAGCTATCCAAATATGTCCCTGCAGCATCCTATCACTAATCCCACACTCCTTTTGGCGCAGAAAAGCATCCTGTAAAAGTGTAGAAAAATGTTTTATATCTTACTCATTAGTGATGATAATGAACAGTGGCTATATACTTTAGTCACCAAGGCTGGCCATCTTCGTCCTAATATCACGCCTTAACAGGTGTGATCTTCTTTGCATATTGTAATCAGCGCCTCCCTGCTCTCCTTGGCGCTGTGAAGGCTGTAATGGGGCTGTAATGACGCAAATCGCGTCATTTCCGGCATTGGGTGACGTCAGTACACCCGCGCTGCTCTGTAGGCTTCAAGCCCCGAAATGCACATGCGGCATGGGTGTACAACGTCACCCGATGCCGGAAATGATGCGATTTGCGTCATTACAGCCCCATTAAAGCCTTTACAGCGCCGAGGAGAGCAGGGAGGCGCTGATTACAATATACAAAGACGATCACGCCTATTAAGGCGTGATATTAAGACTAGGGATGGGCGAGTCTACTCGCTAGGACTCGGGACTCGGCGATTCTGAAGGTACTCGCAGGACTCGTTACTCGGCGAATCTTCCAGCTTGGACTCGCACAGTGACGAGTCCAATGGAATTCAATGGCAATAAGCTTGACTCTTCACAGATACCCGCTGTCAGCAGCGAGTCTGAGCGAGTCTACGATTCCGAGTCCTACGAGTCTACGATTCCGAGTCCTGTATACTGTATTCGGGAGTCGGACTCTCGAATACAGAATCTGTTATGTTCCGAGTCAGCACAGCGTGCGTGTTAGGTCAGAAAACTTGTGAAGATAGCCAATCATAGTCAGTAATGGCATAGCAAAGTTGGTTGTGTCAGGACTATGATTGGCTGCTGTCCATCGTGATGCCTATGTCATGTATGACATGGAAGGCAGTATATAAGGCTTGTCCCCGCCATTTTGGCCACATTCCTGAGACGATCTGACCTAGTATAGGGAGAGAGAGATATATGCTGGAGCAGATCAGGGATTGTCAGTGTAGGGAAGATTCCTTATATTAACCCAAAAAGCTCTTCTGAGAGCTAGGAGGAGGACAGAGTAGTGCTGTGTAGGCAGGCAGGCAGGGAGGGAAGGAAGGAGAAGCCTTAGAGTGCACACAGGACGGACCTCATAGCTTAGCTTACTCACTCAGCTTTGCTAACAGCTGCAGTCAGAGGCTTAGCTGAGGTGCTGTTTCCTTTTTGTTTTTGCACCAGATCGATTTTTGTTCCTAATAAGCCATAGAGCGTTATTTTTTCTGTGGCAGACCAGTGCGTTGCTGCTCTCCTACCTTTAAATAGCACTTACACCACCTTAGGGAGTGTAGTGTGCGGCTTCACTGCCAAGTGTGAGCGCGCACACTTACCCCGCCAGCAAGTGACGCATACAGCAACACCAAACCACATCTGGGTGGCTGTGCGCACTTAAAACCAATTTTTTTAGGGAGTGTAGTGTGCATCATCATCGGCTCCAAGCCTCCAAATAAGGCTATGTGCACACGGGGGCGGGTTAGGGGCGGCGGCGGCTGGGCGGACCCGACAGGAAGCTCCGGAGCCGTCCACCGGCTTCCTGTCGGGTCCGTGCTGCGGAAGACGGTCGGGTGTGCGGCGGTGCACAGCGGGTTAGTGGCGTCGGTTCTGCAGCGGCTGGAAGCAGCACATGATTCTGCTTGCAGCCGCTGCAGAACCGGCCGGTTTATAGGACATGCACATTCTTTGCTAACCCGCTGGGGACCCAGCGGGTTAGCAACGGATGAGCATGTGGAAACCGCCGGTGTGTGCACACCGGGTGTCGGTTTCCATAGGTTTCTATGTTGATCCAAAAGCCGCTTTTGGATTAACATAAATTTGCATAAACCTGATGGAAACCGACCGGCGGTTCCGCTCCTAAACCTTCACTAAACCTTCCTGTGTGCACATAGCCTAAGAGAAAAACCAGCGAGTTTGGACTCGCACACTTTCAGAGACACATCAGCGAGTTGTAAATGTCATTATTCGCTATTACTCGGTTCCCTATTCATTAACATTGGACTCGCTGGACTCGCAACGAGTCCCGAGTCCTTGACTCGGACTCGTTGGGGTCTTGCGATTCCGAGTCTTTTAGGACTCGCCCATCTCTAATTAAGACAAAGATGGCCAGCTTTCGTGACTAAAGAATATAGCCACTGCTCATTATCATCACTAATGAGTAAGTTATAAAACATTTTTCTACACTTGCACATGATGCTTTTCTGAGCCAAAAGTAGTGTGGGATTAGTGATACTATGCTGCAGGGACATGTTTGGATAACTTAGGAGGCGATTTGGGGGTGACATGATCCCTTTAAGGTGAGTACCGGATTTTTTTTATTTTGTAAGCACTTTTCTTCTCATCTACAGGACTTTTGCAGTGTATCTATTGATACACTGCAAAAGTACTCGGTACTTGCTACTCCCGAGTATTCCTAATTTACTGGGCGAGTAGTGAGTATCTGAATACCGCTACTATTCGGCGAGTAGTCGAATAGTAGCGAGTAGACTCTCTCATCCCTACTTCTGATACACCATACTACACTACAGTATATACCCCTCCTGCCTGTAGAGAGCTAAATTAAGCTGTAGATTGACTGTTTTTGGATGGATACTCTAGATGAGATGATATTAAAAGCTTGGATACCAGCTCCAGTTGTGAGTGGTATACAGCTTCTGATACACCGTACTGCACTCTATATATCCCTCCTACCTACAGAGAGCTAAATTAAGCCATAGAAGGAATGGTTTTGGATGGATACTATAGATGAAATGATATTAAAAGCTTGGACACCAGCCCCACATGTGTTGAGTGGTATACAGCTTCTGTTACACTGTACTGCACTATATACACCTACTGCCTATAGAGAGCTAAACTATTAATCCTTAGAAGGACTGTTTTTGGATGGATACAATAGATGAGATGATATTAAATGCTTGGACCCCAGTCCCAGATGTGCTGAGTGGTATACAGCTTCTGATAGACAGTACTGCGCTATATACCCTTCCTTACTATTGAGAGCTAAATTAATCCTTAGAAAGACTGTTTTTGGATGGATAGATGATATTTCAAGCCTGTACACCAGCCCCAGATGTGCTGCTGACTGGTATACTGGTACACTGGTTTCCTATATACCCTGCCTCACTGCCTGACTGTATACAGGTTGATTAGTCCTCAAAAGGACTGTTTTTTAGATGGATTTTGCAGCCCAGCACCTACACTACCAAAAAGGCCCAAAATCTGTCCCTCACTCAGCAGCACCCTTCCTACACTCACTGACACTATGCAGCAGAGTGACGAGCACAGCACCGTCAGGACTTATAAAGACCTAATGACGCTGTGCGGCCAGCCAATCACTGTAATTCCACAACCAACATGGCTACGGCATTATAGTGTGTGGTAGCCAATCCCTGCATGTGGGCTGGCTATGTAAAGAGTGCTCACATGCAGGGAGGGGGACTCGAGCATGTGCCCGAGCAACTCGGCGGTACTGGGTGCTTGCCGAGCATCCCGAGTACTGTGATGCTCAGGCGAGTACTGAGTACCGTCGACCATGCTCGCTCATCACTAATCACAAAACCATAAAAGACCAAAGAAATTGGGAGTGTGACCGCGCTCTTGTTGGCATAGAAAGAAAATTCTTCTTGACCAAAAAATTATTAATTATGTGATTTTATTTTCTACGTGTTTCAGGGTAAGCAAAAAAACCCCTTCTTCAGGAAAAATCACGTACACGTACATCTGTGTGATTCTTCCTGAAGAAGGGGTTTTTTGGTTACTCTGAAACACGTAGAAAATAATTATCGTAGCTAGACTAGTTTTTTGCTTGAAACAAATATATTATGTGATGCAGCTTCTTTGGAATTCTCTACTACCCCTGATATTTGATTTTAAAACCTTTAATCAAACACTTCTCATTTATGAAAAAAATTGACGTATTGCACATTTTTTTTATTCATATCTGGAATCATCACTTTTCATTTGGGTAAAGTCAGCAAAAATATTTTTACAAACGTAGATCAGTGTAAAAATAATGTTAATACTAATTATATTATTATTAGTAGTAATAATAATAATAATAATAATTGCTTTTACACCATGCTTTTTTGATGCATTCTGGACTTTTTTTAAGGATTTATCCAGCACAGCTTATTTTTACTTTTGGAACTGAGTGGCACTAATGTCCTGGCAGGTGTCTTCTATAACTTTTACACTGCCAGCAGCTATCAGCGGGTATATTCCACACATCCTATTTTAATGAATAGGTCAAGTGTATGACAACTGCACTCCATGTAAATGTTCTGATGCCAGAGAAACATTTTAAGGTTTGCCAACTACTTTTTTAAATGTGAATCTATGCTTAGAATTGGCCACCTATATAAGGTCAGTTGAGTCCAAACTCCATATACTCCATCTGATTAGCTGTCAGCAACACTTGCATTAGTTAATATAACAAAAGCATGTAGAAATCTTTAGAATATAACATCTATAAGTCACATAATAAACGGCATAATAAGAATAGAGAATAATAGAACATTTGATCTCAAGTTCTTAAAAGAAAGGTTATTTGTTCCTTAACCTTGTAACTGTATATTTTATGAAGGCCTGTTAGTTCTTATTTAACTTTGTAATTTGAATTATTAATAGGATGAATTATTTACTATTGTTAGAATTATCATTATATACATTGGTTGGTCACAGCAGATTGCAGCTTGTGACCTGTCTTTCTTTTATCCTGGTCAGCAGGATCTCTCACTGGTCTCATCTTGTAGGTACATCTCACAGCAGACTTTTGTAGACAAGTATCGTCATTGGAAAGTAACTCAGTTGGTAATTACTGTTATACAACTTGGCTCTACCTGATTTCAAGTTTATGCTCCCTGCCATGCTTTGTCAGCTCACTCCTTCCTATCTTGCCAACTTTATAGTATCAGACAAAAGCGAAATCCTTTCATGAACCAGCAAAACGTTAGGTATTTCACGTGTATAAAATAAAAGCTTATGATTTATATCTTTGGTTTGTGAATTTAATATGGGAATGTGGAAAAATTCTAATATCAAAAACATCTTAGGAGCACGATCCAACCGCCCTAAACCAAGCGCGGTCTCCACCAGAAGCACTAAACAGGGTTGGGTTCACTTTTGGAGAGATAAAGGGTTCCCGACGGGCCTGGCACAAGAAGTTGGATTGTGCAGGGCACCACAGAAAAGGACAGAGAAAGTGATAGAGAAGGAACACCAGTGGAGCTTCGGAGGGGCAATGCTCACTACCAGAACCACCCGGTCCACTACCTTAGCTGAAAGAACTGCTTTACCCTGTAAACCTTCAGATTATTGGAGTAAAGTACCCATTCAGAGTGAGCAAGGTGTCTGCGTTTGTTCCAATGAACTGTGGTTTCCCTGCCATATACCTCGCAGCGGAGGCCGCGCTACCCTATTCCACCACTGCTGCTTCCAACACGCCGGGGACTTTACTCTTCCTGTAGGGAGCTACAACACCTTGCTGCCGCCTATCACCCCGAAAACCACAGCAGCGCTGGTGCCATCACCGGACCTACAAGTGGCATCAATATTGACTTTATTTTCTTTTCTTTTCACTTTTTATTGTCTGCCTAAGGGTACAGACTCGGGCACCGACCACCTGTGACATCCCCATACCAGTACGCCCGAGATCCGAGTACCCCAAGACCTTGGCACGAGACACATCAACAAGTAACAGCTATCTTATCTTATTAAAATATTTACCAAGTTATAATATATAATTACTAAATGCTAGGACCCTTTCCACATGTCATTTAGTTAAAAGGAGAATCAGTCTAAGCACATAAGAGTGGAACATAACCAAAAATAATTTAACACAAAATTAATAAAAGCGGTAGTCACCTTTCATGGCTCAACTATTGGTTTGCTGGAAATATCTAACAGAATCATAAATACTAGAGATGAGCAGACCTTTTGAAACTCAAATTTGCCTGCTTTGTCAAATTTTCCCAAAAATTTTGGTTTCCAGCAAATATATGCACACAAATCTTTATACTAGAAAGATTGTTACTGCTTAGAAAATTCATGTTGGAGAGAGGGAGACAGGAGAGATAGAGAGCGAAATAACCCCACTGACTATGAGAACTTACACTCTACAGGAGGAAGAGGGAAAGCAGATCCTGCTTACCATAAGAGCTTACACTGTACAAAAGAGAGCAAAAGCTAGAGAGAGGACCCCATTGACCATAAGACCTTACATTCTATAGTAAAGAGAAAAAAGAGGGAGAAAGAGGAAACTACTGATTATAAAAACTTACACTGTACAGGAGAGATAAAGTGACGATACTGCTGATCATAAGAACCTACACGTTATGGGTAAATGAGAGGAAAAGAGACAGAGAAGACCTGGCTGACTTGATGAAATTACACACTATAAAAGAGAGATAGGGGTGAGGACTGTACACTCTGAACGAGAGAAAGGACCCCACTTATCATATGTGCTTACACCCTACATGAGGGAGAGAGTACACTGCTGACCATAAAAGCTTCCAATCTACAGATGAGAGAGAAGATCCCACTGACTATAAGAGCGTACACTCTACAGAGGTGAGAGAAAAAGTACTTTGCTAACCATAAAAGACCACACTCTACAGGAAAGAAAGGACAATAAGAGCTTACACTCAACAGGAGAGAGAGGATTCTGCTGACCATAGAAACTTACAGTCATGGCCAAAAGGTTTGAGAATGATACAAATATACTATTTTTACAAAGTCTACTGCTTCAGTTTTTCTAATGGCAATTTGCATATACTCCAGAATGTCATAAAGAGTGATCAGCTTAACAGCAATTACTTGCAAAGTCAATATTTGCCTAGAAAATGAAGTTTAACCTTCAAAACACATTTCAACATCATTGCAGTCCTGCCTTAAAAGGAGCAGCTAACATTGTTTTAGTGATTGTTCCATTAACACAGATTTGGGTGTTGATGAGGACAGAACTGGCAATCAATCAGTCATGATTAAGTAAGAATGACACCACTGGACACTTTAAAAGGAGGCTGGTGCTTGGTATCATTGTTTCTCTTCAGTTAACCATGGTTATCTTTAAAGAAACACGTGCAGCCAACAATGCACTGCACAAAAATGGCCTAACAGGGAAGAGTATCGCAGCTACAAAGATTGCACCTCAGTCAACAATCTATCGCATCATCAAGAACTTCAAGGAGAGAGCTTCAATTGTTGTCAAAAAGGCTCCAGGGCACCCAAGAAAAACCAGCAAGCGCCAGGACCATATCTTAAAACTGTTTCAGCTGTGGGATCGGACTACCAGCAGTGCCGAGCTTGCTCAGGAATGGCAGCAGGCTGGTGTGAGTGCTTCTGCACGCACTGTGAGGCGGAGACTCTTTGACCAAGGCCTGATTTCAAGGAGGGCAGCAAAGAAGCCACTTCTCTCCAGAAAAAACATCAGGGACCGACTGATATTCTGCAAAAGGTACAGGGAGTGGACTGCTGAGGACTGGGGTAAAGTCATTTTCTCTGATGAATCCACTTTTCGATTGTTTGGAACATCTGGAAAACAGCTTATTCGGAGAAGAAGAGGTGAGCGCTACCACCAGTCTTGTCTCATGCCAACTGTAAAGCATCTTGAAACCATTCATGTGTGGGGTTGCTTCTCAGCCAAGAGAATCGGCTCACTCACAGTCTTGCCTAAAAACACAGCAATGAATGAAGAATGGTACCAGAATGTCCTCCAAGAGCAACTTCTCCCAACCGTCCAAGAGCAGTTTGGCGCCCAACAATACTTTTTCCAGCATGATGGAGCACCTTGCCATAAAGCAAAGGTGATAACTAAATGGCTCAGAGAACAAAACATAGAAATTTTGGGTCCATGGCCTGAAAACTCCCCAGATCTTAATCCCATTGAGAACTTGTGGTCAATCATCAAGAGACTGGTGGACAAACAAAAACCAACAAATTCTGGCAAAATGCAAGCATTGATTATGCAAGAGTGGACTGCTATCAGTCAGGATTTGGTCCAGAAGTTGATTGAGAGCAGCCAGGGAGAATTGCAGAGGTCCTGAAGAAGAAGGGTCAACACTGCAAATATTGACTTGCTGCATTAACTCATTCTAACTGTCAATATAACCTTTTGGTACTCATAATATGATTGCAATTTTATTTCTGTATGTGATATAAACATCAGACAAACACAAATGAAAACCAGAGGGCAGCAGATCATGTGAAAATATCATTTTGGTGTCATTCTCAACTTTTGGCCATGACTGTACATTCTTTAGGAGAGAGAAAGAAGACCTTACTGACCACATGAGATTATACTCTTCAAAAGAGAGAGAGAGATGTACCTGCTGACCATAAAAGCTTACACTTTACATTACAGAGAGACTTAACCTGTGACTTTGGAGATGGAAAATAAAGTCTGCAATACATTCTGTGCTCCACTGGTAACTTTGACAGCCCAGTTAGCAACCACCACTTTACAAGTTCATATAATTCTCTAAATGTCATAGCTACAGGGCATTATTAGAAATAGTGTACAGAAATTTGAAAAGACAATCCACCCTGCTATGCTTCAGCAGCTTGAGAAATGATGCCAGGTGAGGGAATTTTTTTTGTCAAAGTGAAAAACAAATCTTAAAGTATTTGAATTCTTGAGAAACGATGAATTTCATAAAATTCGACTTGAACTCAATCCTCCGCACATCAATCTTCTAATATATATCAAAACTGCTGTTCGCAGTAGTGATCACCATAATTTGTCAGAGAAATTACCCCATTTTTTGCTTGTGTGAAATTGAGTCTTTTTCTAAGCTCCCTTATGTCCAGATTCAATGTTTCATTTGATGAAAAGTAAACATTTTTAACCTTACAAAAAGAAAAACAACAAAATTCTGCATTCCATAATCTGCAATTTCTCTAATGTGCCCATCACACGGGGAGATCTCGCCGGCGATGTTGCGGCGATCTCGTGAACGCGCACATCACTGCAGCATCGCTCGTGAGACGTCACACGTAGCAATCTTACCGTCAACCCAGGTCGAACCGGCGATTCAGGAATCACCTGAATCAACCTTGAAGCGATGTTGGCTTTTCAGATCGCCGTGTCACACAGCACCACCTCACCGTCAATGTGGCATAACGAATGGATTGCCTGAACACAGACATCGCCTGTGCCATTACATAGTAACATAGTAACATAGTTTTTAAGGTTGAAGGAAGACTTTAAGTCCATCTAGTTCAACCCATAGCCTAACATGTTGATCCAGAGGAAGGCAAAAAAAAAACATGTGGCAACACTAAGCTCCACATTGGGGGAAAAAATTCCTTCCTGACTCCAGATACGGCAATCAGACTAGTTCCCTGGATCAACGCCCTATCAAAGAATCTAGTATGTATAACTGGTAATATTATAGTTTTCAAGAAAGGCATCCAGGCCCTTCTTAAATGTTAGTAGTAAGTCACTCATTACAACATCATGTGGCAGAGAGTTCCATAGTCTCACTGCTCTTACAGTAAAGAATCCGCGTCTGTGATTATGATTAAACCTTCTTTTCTCCAGACGTAGAGGATGCCCCCTTGTCCCAGTCTCAGGCCTAAGAGTAAAGAGATCATTAGAAAGGTCTCTGTACTGTCCCCTCATATGTTTATACATTATTATAAGCCTTCGTTTTTCCAAGCTAAATAACCCCAAGCTTAATAACCTGTCTTGGTATTGCAGACCCCTTAGTCCTCTAATGACTTTTGTCGCTCTTCTCTAGACCCGCTCTAGTTCAGCTATGTCTTTCTTATACACTGGAGACCAGAATTGTACACAGTATTCTAAGTGTGGTCGCACTAGTGACTTGTATAGAGGTAAAATTATGTTCTCCTCATGAGCATCTATGCCTCTTTTAATGCATCCCATTATTTTATTTGCCTTTGCAGCAGCTGCCTGACACTGACCACTAAATGTGAGTTTGTCATCAACCCATACACCCAGGTCTTTTTCAGTGACAGTTTTGCCCAGTCATTTACAATTAAGCACATAATTATACCTTTTGTTTCCTCTGCTCAAGTGCATGACTTTACATTTATCCCCATTAAAGCTCATTTGCCATTTAGCAGCCCAAGCTTCTAGTTTACATGAATCCTCCTGTAATATAAAATTGTCCTCCTCTGTATTGATTACCCTGCAGAGTTTAGTGTCATCCGCAAATATTGAGATTCTACTCTGTATGCCCCCTACAAGGTCATTAATAAATATATTAAATAGAAGCGGGCCCAACACTGACCCCTGTGGTACCCCACTGTTAACTGTGACCCATTCTGAGTGTGTTCCATTAATAACCACCCTTTGTTTCCTATCACTAAGCCAGTTCTTAACCCACTTACACATATTTTCCCCTATCCCCATTGCCCTCATTTTATGTATCAACCTTTTGTGTGGCACCGTATCAAAAGCTTTTGAAAAGTCCATATACACCACATCCACTGCATTTCCTTGGTCCAGTCCAGAACTTACTTCTTCATAGAAGCTTATTAGATTAGTTTGACAGGAACGGTCCCTCGTAAAACCATGTTGATAATGGGTCATGAGGTTATTTTTCTTCAGATACTCCAGTATAGCATCTCTTAGAAAACCCTCTAGGATTTTACCCACAGTAGAGGTTAAGCTTACTGGCCTATAATTTCCAAGTTCAGTTTTTGTCCCCTTTTTGAATATTGGCACCACATTTTCTATACGCCAGTCCTGTGGTACAGACCCTGTGATTATGGAGTCTTTAAATATTAAAAATAATGGTCTATCTATGACAGTACTTAATTCCTGCAGCATTCTGGGGTGTATCCCATCCGGGCCCGGGGATTTGTCAATTTTAGTGATTTTTAGACGATGCCGTACTTCCTCTTGGGTTAAGCAGGTGACATTTAATTGAGAATTTTTGTTATCACTGATCATATTGTCTGTCATGGGATTTTCTTGTGTAAATACTGTTGAAAAAAGTCATTTAGCATATTGGCTTTTTCATCATCCTCATCCACCATTTCACCCAGACTATTTTTAAAGGAACCAACACCATCAATTTTTAGTTTCTTACTATTTATGTAGTTAAAAAATATTTTGGGATTCTTTTTACTTTCTCTGGCAATGAGTCTCTCTGTCTCAATCTTTGCTGCCTTGATTTGCTTTTTACAAATGTTATTTAATTTTCTGTATTTATTTAATGCCTCATCACTACCTACTTGCTTTAATTCCCTAAATACTTTCTTTTTGTCACATATTGCACCTCTTACCGCTTTATTTAGCCATATTGGTTTCCTCCTATTTCTAGCATGCTTATTCCCATAGGGTATATATTGTGCACAGGTCCTATTCAGGATGCTAATAAACGTCTCCCATTTGTGTTGTGTACTTTTATGTCTCAGGACATCATCCCAGTTTATTGCACTAAGATCATCTCTCAACCGTTGGAAATTTGCCTTCCTGAAGTTTAGTGTCCTTGTAGCCCCTCTACTACACGTCTTAGTAAAGGATACTTGAAAGCTTATTAAGTTATGATCACTATTACCCAAGTGACCTCCAACCCGTATATTTGATATGCGGTCCGGCCTGTTGGTTAATATTAGGTCCAGCAGTGCCCCCCTTCTTGTTGGGTCCTGAACCAGTTGTAAAAGGTAATTGTCTCTCATAGTTTTCAAAAACTTATTACCTTTGCTGGAACTGCAGGTTTCTGATCCCCAATGTATTTCAGGGTAGTTGAAGTCCCCCATAATAATGACTTCTCCCTGAGTCGCTGCTTCATCTATTTGCTTTATGAGGATATTCTCCTCCACTTCCATTATTGTTGGGGACTTATAACAAACCCCTATCAGTAATTTATTATTTTTTCCCCCTCCCCTTATCTCCACCCACAGGGACTCTACATTTCCATTAGATTCACCTATATTATCACGCAGGATGGGTTTTAAGGATGATTTTACGTATAAACATATACCTCCTCCTCGCCTATTTGTGCGGTCATTTCTGAACAGACAATAGCCCTGTAAATTAACAGCCCAGTCATGGCTCTCGTCCAGCCAAGTCTCCGATATCCCCACCATGTCATAATTATTTTCCAACAAAATCAATTCTAATTCCTCCATTTTGTTGGTGAGGCTTCTGGCATTAGTGTACATGCACTTTATGCATCTCTCTTTACCTCTATTCCTTCCTACTAGATTGACTGTTCTAACCCCAGGTTACTATTTACACTATCTTCCCCTCCGTCACATGGCAGTAGCCATACAGATCGCTCAAGCTACATCGCCTGATTTCCCGACACTGTTGGGAAATCTCTGAACTCAGAAACAGAGATTAATCGCCGTTCAGTTGCTTCGTTACACGCGGCGACGCACAGGCGATGTCGCTTCAACATCACCTGAACAGGAAGATCTTGGCGACATCACCGGCGATATCTTCCCGTGTGAAGGACCCATAACAGTTTGATAGCATTAGGATACCCCAAATATCTACACTTTATGACATTAACTTGCTTCCAGGTATGAAATATCTATTGAAGATTTACACTGTGTGCAGAATTATTAGGCAAATGAGTATTTTGATCACATGATACTTTTTATACATGTTGTCCTACTCCAAGCTGTGCAGGCTTGAGAGCCAACTACCAATTAAGTAAATCAGGCAATGTGCATCTCTGTAATGAGGAGGGGTGTGGTGTAATGACATCAGCACCCTATATAAGGTGTGCTTAATTATTAGGCAAATGCCTTTCCTTAGGCAAAATGGGTCCAAAGAGAGATTTGACGGGCTCTGAAAAGTCCAAAATTGTGAGATGTCTTGCAGAGGAATGCAGCAGTCTTGAAATTGCCAAACTTTTGAAGCGTGATCACCCAACAATCAAGTGTCCCACAGCAAATAGCCAACAGGGTTGCAAGAAACGTGTTGGGCAAAAAAGGCACAAAATAACTGCCTATGAATTGAGGAAAATCAAGTGTGAAGCTGCCAAGATGCCATTTGCCACCAGTTGTGCCATATTTCAGAGCTGCAACGTTACTGGAGTATCAAAAAGCACAAGGTGTGCCATACTCATGGAAATGGCCAAGGTAAGGAAGACTGAAAAATAACCACCTTTAAACAAGAAACATAAGATAAAACGTCAAGACAGGGCCAAGAAATATCTTAAGACTGATTTTTCAAAGGTTTTATGGACTGATGAAATGAGAGTGACTTTTGATGGGCCAGATGGATGGGCCAGAGGCTGGATCAGTAAAGGGCAGAAAGTTCCACTCCGACTCAGACGCCAGCAAGGTGGAGGGGGGGTACTGGTATGGGCTGGTGTCATCAAAGATGAACTTGTGGGACCTTTTCAGGTTGAGGATGGAGTGAAGCTCAACTCCCGGACCTACTGCCAGTTTCTGGAAGACAATTTCTTCAAGCAGTGGTACAGGAAGAAGTCAGTATCGTTCAAGAAAAACATTATTTTTATGCAGGACAATGCTCCATCACATGCATCCAACTACTCCACAGCGTGGCTGGCCAGTAAAGGTCTAAAAGAACAAAAAATAATGACATGACCTACTTGTTCTCCTGATCTGAACCCCATAGAGAACCTGTGGTCCCTCATAAAATGTGAGATATACAGGGAGGGAAAACAGTACAACTATTGGAACAGTGTCTGGGAGACTGTGGTGGCTGCTGCACGCAATGTTGATTGTAAACAGATCAAGCAACTGACAGAATCTATGGATGGAAGACTTTTGTGTGTCATCAAAAAGAAAGGTGGCTATATTGGTCACTAATTTTTTTTGTGTTTTTGCATGTCAGAAATGTTTATTTTTTATTTTTTGCAGTTATATTAGTTTACCTGGTGAAAATAAACTAGTGAGATGGGAATATATTTGGTTTTTATTAAGTTGCCTAATAAATCTGCACTGTAATAGTTACTGTATTTTTCGCTTTTTAAGACGCACTTTTGTTTCCCCCAAACTGTGGGGGAAAGCGGGGGTGCGTCTTAAACAGAGAATGTAAAAAAAAATGTAAAATTTAAAATTACACATTACCAGGCCGGGGGGTGCAGGTGTCAAGCGGGGGTGGCGGGTGCAGGTTCCGGAGGGTGAGGGGCACGGGTGTAGGACCATAGATGCGGGGGAGAATCGGCGGCAGCGAGAGTTGGGTGCCGCCATATTTTTTGTGGGCGGCTGCATTCAGTATGTGCAGCCGGCCGGTAGAAGTAGACACTGCAAATTGGCCGCGGGTCTCCTCTATGGTCGCGCCCATTTTGTTGAAGTCTCTGTCGCCGGCTGCACATAGTGAATGCAGTTGCCCACAAAAAAATATGGCGGCGCCCAGAGCTCGCTGCCGCCGGTACATCTCCACTGCTCCGGTCCTACACCTGTGCCCCTCACCCTCCGGAACCTGACACCGGCACCCCCGCTCAGCCGCCACAATTCCACCATCGGTAAGGCCATATATAGGGGATGGGGGCATATAAACAAGATGGGGGCACATAACAGGATGAGGGCATACATTATATACAGGATGGGGATGGGGGCATATACACAGGATGGGGGGACATATTTTCAGGATGGGGCAAATATACAGGATGGGGAACATATAGATAAGATGGGTGAATGTATATTCCAGGATGGGGGTATATATACAGGATTTGGGACCATATTTACAGGATGGGGACATGTGTGCCATAATGAGGGTATATATACCAGGATGGGGGGCATAAGTATCAGGATGGGGACATATATACAGGATGGTGACATATATACCAGGATGAGGGACATCTATACCAGGATGAGCGATATATAGCAGGATGGGGGCATATATACAGGATGGTGACATGTATGCCAGGATGAGGGACACATATACAAGAATGGGGGGACATATATACCGGGATACCAGGATGGTGGGGTTTATGTACCAGGATGAGGGACATTTATACTGATTAGAAGACAGACACTGGCAATTTCAGACGGACCCCATTTAACATTAAAAATTGGTTTTTTTCTCTTTTCCTTCACCAAATTTGGAGGTGCGTCTTAAAATCAGGTGCATCTTATAAAGCGAAAAATACGGTACCTGTACAAACAGATTTCCTCCTAAAATAGCCAAATCTAAAAAAAAAACACCCCAACTTCCAAAAATATTAAGTTTTGTTATTTATGAGCCTTTTGGGTTGATTGAGAACATAGTTGTTGATCAATAGTAGAAATAATTCTCTAAAATACAACTTGCCTAATAATTCTGCACTCAGTGTACACTTAAGGACACTTCCAAAGTATTTACATTTATTGTAGACTTTTTTTTTCTGATTTAATTGTTTTTCGTGGACAATATACAATTATTTGCTCATTCTTTGAAAACAAAACAAATGTCAACATAATCTACATTATTTTTTCAATATACTCTTTGCCAGTTTTCATAAACTCATTGTTTTTCATTGTTTGATCTTTAGGTGACATTGTCATACAGTCAACAATAAAATCCACATCTTTCTTTTTAACTCAAACAACATTATTTTATTGGAGTTAATAGCTGTATGATTGTTAAAGAAGGTATCATGTACTACTCACTGTCAGCCATCTTGTTCTCTCTTTCTTTCTGTGAACCATTCCTAGTTTATCAAATCTATTCACTCAGAACTTTGAATAGACTGATGCCCTAGAGCTGAATCTTATGTGAACATAGTTGAAGGTTAGAAGAATGATAACAACGTCTTTGTCCTTGTCTTTATCATAAAAATGGTCCTAATGTCAGTAGGACCATGGACAGGTAGACGCCTGGCAGACATCCCTAATGTTAGTCACACTAATTAATTTAGTATAGTTTATTATAAAGATTAGATTAGTCATTGGATGATTTCACACTGATTATGGAGCATATTTCACATATTTCATTTCTGTACCATATTGCCACATTTTACTTTTTGGTACGTATTAAGGACCTTGAAAATGATAAAGAAACTGTACCCTTGATTAAATGATGATGATCTCTCTGAAAGACTCTGGATGCTGCGTCTTTCTTGAGTATCGTCAGGACATGGTATACCAATGTCAATCATATTACCGTAATTACTTTTACCTTCGTCAGGCTGCATAATTTTACAACGTTAACAGGCTGCAGAGGTACAATTGTACCTTCTTATATACCTCCACTGTGGGAAGACTTTCTATTCAGGACCAAAACTGCAGAGATGTCACGAAATTTCAGCCCTCTACGGCTTTTCGAAAAAAAGTTATTGCAATTTTAAAAACGGAATAGTTACAATTGTACCTACTCATCCGGACGAAGGTTTATTAATCAGTCAACTCTGGTTAGAGTCAATTTCTCTGCTTTCACCATGATCAGATCATTTATTTTTTCTTAATTTAGGTATTTCTTTTCATTATGCGATAAGGTCATAGTGTTGATCAAATAGTAAGATTTTTAGATAGCTCTAATCAAATAGTTTTAACTGTTTCAGGGTTCATCACGAGTAATGAATCCCATGTAAGTCAATGGAAAACTCACTCGGATCCGAATGCTGAAACAGTTATAACTATTTGGTTAGAGCTACAGTGCCTTGTGAAAATATTTGCCCCCCTTGAACTTTTCAACCTTTTGCCACATTTCAGGCTTCAAACATAAAGATATAAATTCTAATTTTTTTTGTGAAGTATCAACAAGTGGGACACAATCGTGAAGTGTAATGAAATTTATTGCATATTTTAAACTTTTTTAACAAATAAAAAACTGAAAAGTTGGGTGTGTAATATAATTCGGCCTTTTGAGTTAATACTTTGTAGCGCCACCTTTTGCTGTGATTACAGCTGCAAGTTGCTTGGGGTATATCTCTATCAGTTTTGCACATCGAGAGACTGAAATTCTTGCCCATTCTTCCTTGCAAAACAGCTCGAGCTCAGTGAGGTTGGGAGGAGAGCGTTTGTGAATAGCAGTTTCCAGCTCTTTCCACAGATTCTCGATTGGATTCAGGTCTGGACTGTGACTTCAACCTGTAAACGTGAGATAAATGCGCATCCTTTTTACAAAGGGTTATAGCGGTGTATATCAGGAACTGCTCACCTGGGTCAGTTGTGTCACCCACAACCAGTATAATCGCCTGTAAGATGGCTTATAGGATGGCTGCTGTAGGGCCGCACCTTCACAATAACCGTGGAAACAGGAATGCTGTAATGGGACAAAATGCCGGAATGCCCGCACTGCCACCAAGAATCACCAGGAAACAAAGAGTTAACTGGGCAGATTTTTCTTTTATTCTATCTTACGCGTTTCAGAGCCTCTATCCAAGCTCCTTCCTCAGGGGACATCCTGATTGTTCAATAAAATTATCATTATGGGAACAATTCTTTCTAATCCTTTTGAACTGGTTAACAGGGATGTTCCTCAGCCATTTATTGTAGTGTCCACTTGTGAAGTGGACATAACTATTTCTGTCCACTTGTTTAAAAAAGGTTTTTGTTAATACATGATCATTTTCTCGATAGATTGTTAGATCCAGGAAGTCAATAGTGGCCCTATGTGAATGGGGTTCAAATTTAAGACCCCACAAATTATCATACAAGACATGCAAGAAATCATCAGAGTCACTCAAATCATCACCCCATATGCTACATATATCATCAATGAATCTTTTAAATAACAATTGTCCCTTGTTATGTGGATTGTCATATACATGAATGTTCTCAAAGATACCCATAAACAAATTTGCATATCCACATGCCACCTTTGACCCCATCGCAGTCCCTTTCACTTGATGGTAGAACTGTCCCAAGAAAGTAAAAAAATTGTTCTTTAAAATTAAATTGAGACCATCCTTGATAAAATTTCTCTGCTTCAAGGGGATCCTACTGTCATTTTGTAGTACATTTTCAACACACATAATTCCAATCTCATGATCAATGTTCGTGTAGAGAGATGCCACGTCCAAAGTTATAAATTTATAAGATTCCTTCCATCTAATTTCTTTTAAAATTTTGATCAATTGAGTTGAATCCTTTATGTAGCTGTCAAGTAGTGTGACATGATCCTGTAATATTCTGTCAATGTAACTTGCCAGATTGCTGCTTAAAGAGCCAATACCCGAAATGATAGGTCTTCCTGGTGGATTTCTCAAGTTTTTATGTATTTTAGGCAAGTGATATAGGAAGGGTACTGTTGGACTCCTATTAGTCAAATACTTCTTCTCTTTTTCATTGATGGTGCCCTCAGTGAATGAATTTTTGATGAACATATTATAAGCCTTAGTAAGTGCTGGATATGGATCAGTATCAATTTTCTTATAATATGTGGTATCTGACAGTATATTCATCGCCTCATTTACATAGTCATTATAATTCTGAATTACTATGCCTCCTCCTTTATCTGCACATCTTATCACAATATCCCTGTTTTTTTGTAAGTTTGTCAAAGCCTTTCTTTCTTCCTTTGTCATATTATCACTTGATCTGGTTCTGGTCTTATTAAGGGAACCTAAATCGTTCAATATCATTTCTTGGAATGTCTCAACATGATGTCCCTTGCTTGTTAATGGATAAAAATTACTCCCAATCTTAATTTTAGGATGGAAGGATGTATCATTATCATTCTCATTAATGTTTATAGGGTCATTTGCTTGTGTGGCAAAGTGTCTTTTTAGTGTTAAATTACGCACATATTTATGTATGTCAACAAATAGGTCTAGGTCAACAGGATTATTAGATGGGCAAAATTATGTTCCCTGAGGAAGGAGCTCGGATAGAGGCTCTGAAACGAGTAGGATAGAATAAAAGAAAAATCTGCCCAGTTAACTCTTTGTTTTCTGGTGATTCTTGGTGGCAGCGCGGGCATTTCGGCATTTTGTCCCATTACAGCATGGACTGTGACTTGGCCATTCTAACACCTGTATATGTTTATTTTTGAACCATTCCAGTGTAGATTTTGCTTTATGTTTGGGATCATTGTGTTGTTGTAAGAGAAATCTCCGTCCCAGTCTCAGGTCTTCTGCAGACTCCCACAGATTTTCTTCCAGAATGGTCTTGTATTTGGCTCCATCCATCTTCCCATCAATTTTAACCATCTTCCCTGTCCCTGATGAAGAAAAGCAGGAGCAAACCATGATGCTGTCAACACCATGTTTGACAGTGGGGATGGTGTTTTGAGGGTGATGAGCTGTGTTGCTTTTACACCAAACATATTGTTTTGCATTGTGGCCAAAAAGTTTGATTCTGGTTTCATCTGACCAGAGCACCTTATTCCACATGTTTGGTGTCTCCCAGGTGGCTTGTGGCAAACTTCAAATGAGACCTTTTATGGATATCTTTGAGAAATGGATTTCTTCTTGCCACTCTTCCATAAAGGCCAGATTTGTGCAGCGTAAGACTGATTGTTGTCCTGTGGACAAACTCTCCCACCTCAGCTATAGATTTCTGCAGTTCATCCAGAGTGATCATGGGCCTTTTGGCTGCATCTCTGATCAGTCTTCTCCTTGTTCAAGATGAAAGTTTAGAGGGACGGCCAGGTCTCGGTAGATTTGCAGTGGCCTGATACTCCTTCCATTTCAATATGATCACTTGCACAGTGCTCCTTGAGATGTTTAAAACCTGGGAAATCTTTTTGTATCCAAATCCAGCTTTAAGCTTCACCACAACAGTATCTCGGAACTACCTGGTGTGTTCCTTGGTCTTCATGATGCTCTCTGCACTTGAAACAGAACCCTGAGACTATCACAGATCAGGTGTATTTATACGGAGACTTGATTACACACAGGTGGATTCTATTTATCATTACCAGTCATCTAGGACAACATTGGATCATTCAGAGATCCTCACTGAACTTCTGGAGTGAGTTTGCTACACTGAAAGTAAAGGGGCCGAACAATATTGCACGCCCCACTTTTTAGTTTTTTTTGTTAAAAAAGTTTAAAATATCCAATAAATTTCATTCCACTTCAGGATTGTGTCCCACTTGTTGTTGATTCTTCACAATAAAATTAGAATTGATATCTTTATGTTTGAAGCCTGAAATGTGGCAAAAGGTTAAAAAGTTGAAGGGGCCAAAAACTTTCACAAGGCTCTGTATCTGAACCAGTATATTTCACAATTCAACACTAATCAACGCTAAATAATGACACAGAAAACTGATTTACTAATGTTACAAAGTCAACACCGATTTGAACAAATGCAGATTTATTATCCACCTTTGTCACTACAGCAATGCCAAACGATACATGTTCATAGGGCAAAGTCAAAACATTTCTTAAAGTGGGCATCTGAGAGTGAAAAAAAAATTATACTTATTGCAGTAACCCATAAATATTAAAACAATAATTACCAAGCCAAAGTCAGAGTTATCCAGGCTATTGCAAGCTGGGTGCCAGATATATGCTTCATCCAGCTCCTACTGCTGATCGAGGCTTACCTCCAGAGTCCATAAATTCCAGAAAGGTATACTTAGCATATTTATTTGTTAATTTATGCTTTACGTTATTTAGTGTTAAAAATCAACATGCAAATTTTCAAATAAGAACAGTTAATTACAGTTGATTTGACAAATATGAAGCTAATTTAAAAGGTTTAAAAAAGTTTAAAACCCTCTTTAATTTGAGTCGTCAAACCCCAACCTACCATTTTCTGGGCTTGGTTCAATAGCTTCATTTGTAGGAAAGATTTTCTTTACTGATAGCCATGAATCTATAAAATATTTTGAAACATGTGTAAAGAATACTTGTTGGCCCAAATAATGTCATTTAGGCTCAAGCCTTAAAGGGCCCGTTATACACAACGATATCGTGAACGATATCATTGCAACGTCACTGGTTTGGTTACATTGCAGTGATGTTGAAACGACATCGTTGAGTGTGACACGTATCAACGATAACTTGATGATCGTAGATTTATGGTCCTGTCCATAAATCTATCATTGGTCTGGAGCTGGGCGCTCAGCATTAGCGCGTGCGACAGTGGGAGACCAAGAATGGACGAGCTTCCAGCGCTTGTTGGTAACCATGGTAAACAGTGGGTATCTAGGCAGGGCCCAGCGCCTAGTTACCTGATGTATACCCTGGTTACCAGCCTTCTCCGCTTACAGGCTGGTATCCAAGGTACACAGTGGGTAACTAGGGACCAGCCTGAAAGCAGAGAAGGTTAGTAACCAAGGTATACATCGGGTAACTAGGCGCTGGGCGCTTCCTAGTTATCCGCTGTTTACCATGGTTACCAGCCTGCTCCCGCTCACAGCAGCCTGACAGCGGGAGCTAGACATCGTGGAAAGAATAGTTTATTCTTTTCCACGATGTCGCTGGTCCACTGGTCGCTGGGGAGTCTGCCTGTGTGACAGTTCACTAGCGATCAGTTCACAATGTGTCAGCGATCCACATCGTTGGTTGGATTGCTGCCACATCGCAGCATGTAATGTGGCCTTAAGTCAGACCAGGAGTACTGCAAAAGACAGAAATCCCATTTTTAGGTTCCATAATCCCACCTTTTTTTTTTTTTAAAACATGAAGTTTTATTGAAATTTTTGGAAGGTACATAACCAAAAAAATCAGGAGTTTTACAATACATATCAACTCAACATACAAATAAAGAAGACTAACCAGGGGAGGGGGAGGGGGAGGGGGGAAGGAGGGGGGTAGAAGCTGCAGTAATATCGTACATCATTCAATAACAGAGATGTTAGTATTAGAGCGCTCACTCTATATCTGGACCAGATTATGCCCAGAGGTCACCCACGGGTCCCACCACCTCAGAACCCTAGTTCTCTTTTTAATTAGCAGTAGGAGTCACAGGGGATTTCCAGCAAGCCGCAATACACTGCCTCTCCGCAATCAACACATTAGTGTAGATGGGTCTTAAAGGGCCAGGAGTGGCATTCAATCCAATACCCAGCAGTGCCATCTGTGGCAGGAGGGGATTAGGTATTCCAGTAATTCCCAGTAATATACGTTCAACATCTCTCCAAAATGTACGTACACCCAGGCAGTACCACCAAACATGCGGGGAGTCTCCAATCACCAGGTACCCCTTCCAACAGTGGGGGTGTGCCCGAGTCGGAGATGAGATGAATCTGGCTATTCTCTCCAGGGTGAGGTACCACTGCATCTGGGTCTTCCTAGATTGCTCCAAATGCGTTATACATGTGGAGTAACGGGCAGCATGAACTGCTGCCGCCCACCAGTCCTCAAGTGAGGCAGAAAAGGACAAAAGACTCTCCCATTTAGACATATAGGGAAGTTTCACCTCCCCCTCTGGTTTCAGTAGGGCTCTGTACATTATGGAGGTTCCATGTCTAGCATGTGATTCATTTTTCATAAATATCTGCAAGGTTGAGTCAATACAGGCCAGATCTGGTACAGGCCATTCCAGGGTAGTCAAAAAATGCCTAAGCTGGAGATATCTAAAGAAGGTGGAGTTAGGCAGACCCAATTCCGAAACCAGTGTCGAAAATTGTTCCAGACGCCCCGATGAATCCATAAGGTCTGATAGCTGCAACACACCCCGTTTTTTCCAATCCTGCAGATATAAGTTCTGAACAGAATGCTCAGCCGCAGTGAGGGAAATGTAACGGTATAAGAAGGGAAAAAAGGGTCTGCCCACCTACGACCATATCCTAAGTAAATTTGTCATAGTTCTTAAATAGTTTGGGGTGATCTTGTGACTCAAAAGATTCATTTCTAATAGAAGCCGAGTGGACCCAGCTGGGGAGGATTCCAATTCTATCTGCATCCATCTAGATCTGAGAGAGTTAGACCACCAGTGTGCCGCTGCCTCCAGAGCCGCAGCTCTGGGGTAAGCCGCAATGCTGGGAATCCCCATACCCCCTCTAGCATAAGGCAGGGAGAGGACCCTCCTAGCAATCCTAGGAGGTCTGCCACTCCAAATAAATTTGCTTAGCGCTGCTTGGACCGGGGCGAGGTACCTGGAGGGAATCTGCAAGGGAAGACACCGCAAAAGGTATAGGATCCGCGGGAAGACGGACATCTTAACTATCTGGATTCTGGCTATCCAAGAGAGCTGCATTCCAGAGAGTCTATCAAATTCCTGTTGAATCGTTGTTCGTCATTTATCCCAATTATGCTTTATTATCCCTGACAACCTGGAGATCCATACACCCAAATACATAAAACCTTCCTAAGCCCAGTGAAAGGGAAAGAGGTTTTGGAGAGATATTTGCTCTGTTTTGGGGAGGTGGAGGGGGAATATAGACGACTTGGAGAGATTAAGCTTATAGTATGATGCTGATGAAAATTCTTCCAAAACCGAGAGGACATGGGGTAGGGAGGTATGCAAGTCAGTGCAGAAAAATACCATGTCATCGGCGTATAGACCAATTTTGTGTTCAAGATTCCCAACTGCCACCCCCCTAATTCCTGGGTGTGTACGAACTATAGAAGCTAATGGCTCCATTATGAGAGCAAATATAATGGGGAAAAGTGGACAGCCCTGGTGGGTACGTTTGATATGGTAAATAGTGAGGAAAGAAAGCCCGATGCACTAGCTGCCGCACAGGGATTAGAATAGAGGGCCCTAATAGCATCCGGAATCGGTCCCTGGAATCCAAACTTCAAGAGGACCACGTCCAAGCACCCTGTCGAAGGCCTTCTCTGCGTCTAGAGACAAGAGTGCACTGGGGATCTCTTTCTGCTCGAGCAGATCCAGAAGATCCAGGAGTCTGCGCGTACCATCAGAGGTCTGACGCTCTGGGACGAATCCAACCTGGTCCAGTTGAATCAAGGAGGGGAGGATAACCGAGAGACGGGAGGCCAACAATTTGGCATAGATTTTTAAATCACAATTAAGTAGTGATATGGGCCTAAAGTCTCCCGGAGTAGTGAGTGGTTTACCCGGCTTGGGAATTGTGGTTATTAACGCCTCAAGACCTTCAGGCCGGATGGAACCCTCCCGCTGCCAAAAGGTAAATAATTTAAGAAGATGAGGGGTCAGTAACTCAGTAAAGGTGGTGTAATATGCATACGAGAACCCGTCTGGGCCAGGAGAGGTGCGCTTTTTAATGGACTTGATGACCGAGACAATCTCTTTTTCAGTGATAGGGGCATTAAGAAAGGCCAACTGATCAGTGAAGAGAGTGGGAAGGTTAGCTTTAGAAAGGAATGATTGTATAGACTCAGTGGAAGGCTGGACAGTGTCCACCGACTCCCTCAGCTATCTGGACAGGATTACGAATAATGGAACCTGAATTATCATGTATACTAGTAATTTTGGCCTGTAATTACCTTTTTTTGACTCTCCTGGCCAGGAGGGCCCCGGCCCTGTCCCCCATGCTGTAGTATTTGGAGTTAGTTTTCCTTAGGTATTTCTCTGCCGTTACTAATAAGCATGCCCTCAGCGACCGTCTAGCCTCCGTTAACTCATCCTGCGTGGATTTCTGAGGAGAGGTTCTATAAGCAAGGTCAAGGAGCTTAATCCTAGCTAGAAGAGCAGTAACCTTTGCCTCATGTTCCCATTTAACTCAGGAGGCCAATTGGATTAGCACCCCCCTGAGGACCGATTTGTGGGCCAACCAGAGAGTTTCCGGCCCAACCTCATCATTATCATTGGATAAGAAGTATTGCTCTATCTGAGTCCCTATATGCTGAGTATGAGAGGAGTTAGTTAAGAGATATTCATTCAGTCTCCAGTGAGTGGGGGGCCGAAATGAAAGCAGGGTCAGCTATCTCCAGTGAGATCTGTGCATGATCAGACCAAGAGAAGTCCATTATTAAGAAGTCCAATGACAATTATATAACGGCCCTCAGGGTCTGCAATCTCAGTGATGAGAGAAAAGTCAACATTTTTGTGAATAAAAATGGCCACTCCTGCACGTTTACAGTCAGCAGAGGCAAAAAACTGGGTAGGGAAATCACGAGACGCCATTCTGCGGCAGTCCTCACGCAGCAGATGCGTTTCTTGCAAAAACAGCACATCACTCCTGGATTTCTTCAGCTGACGCCACACCACGCTTCTTTTACCAGGGGAGTTCAGGCCGTTTACGTTAATTGAAGAAAGTGTGAGAGTCATGGTGGGATCCAACAGAATCTATATGAAACCAGTGTGCTAGTAAAAGGCAGGACAAAGTCCATGGAGCACCCCGTGAGGATATCTGCTGCTACAGGGCAGAGGATGGGGAAGGAGAAAAAGGGGAATGGAAAGATAAAAGAACATATCAACAGTCCAATGTCCAGAACAGGCATGTCATCCCAATAAGGGAGGAAAAAAGGAGAAAAAAAAAAAATTATTCCTGAGTCTGAGTGCATGCCAAGAGCAGCACCCAACAGGGGTACTCAGTTCTCGTCCAAACAGAGAAATTAGGAAAAGTGGCAAGAGCGCCAAGAATGGAAGGGGAAGGGGAATATAGATAATGGGAAGGGAAGAGTAGTCAGAGGAAAGGAGTAGGAAGAGAGCGAACAGAAAAGGAGAAGGGGAAGGGGAATAGGGGAGGAGAAGAAGGGAGAAAAGGGTGAAAAGGAGGTGACTTCAAACTAAGGGGGGGAAGAAGGGGAGCAAAGTAGAGTAGTAGAGGGAGTAGAGGGATAACAGGGGGGTGGAGTGTATGTCAATGAGGGGAGATAGGGGGGGAGAAAGGGGGAATTGTTCAGTGCTAGGAGGGGATGAGAATGAGAATGAGAAATTAAACTACCTATTTAAAGGCAGAAAGAAAAAGGAAGAGAGGATGAGAGAGAAAAGAAGGCAGAAAGGAAGAGAAAAGGGCGAGTACAGAGAGACGACCAGGAAAAGACAGCCTAGAGCACATAGGTGCAGCGTGGAGAGGAAGGAACCTATATTTGTCGAGTTATCAAACTGTAGACCACTCCGGATTGATGCGGCCTCCTGCCCTGGGTCTTGGAGAGGCGGCAGGAGCAGTGGATTGTGATGTAGATTCAGGCGGCCACAGTCCCCATCGAATTAGATTCTTCTCTGCGTGCGGAGGAATGAGGCATGGAATCAGGGCGCCATTACGACGGTTCAATAGCTTGGTCGGGAACCCCCAGCGATACTGTATTCCATGATCTCTCAGGATTTTGGTGTAAGGACTGAATGCCTTCCTCAAAGCCAGGGTGCCCGGAGAAAGGTCCGGGTAGACTTCAAGAGAGGCATATTGATCCTGGAGGTGCGGGCTCTGCCTGAGGACACGGAGGAAGTCCTCCTTTAGTTCGTAGTAATGGAGCCTGGCTAACACATCTCTAGGACTGTCTTCAGGGACCGAGGGAGGCTTAGGGACCCTGTGAATCCTATCCACAACCAGGAGCTCCTGAGGGGTTTGAGGCATCACTGTTTTGACGAAGTCTTTGAGGTATGACCTTAGATCAGCCGCCGCCACCTGCTCTGGTATGCCTCTGAGCCTAATGTTGTTGCGGCGCGATCTATCTTCTAAATCTAAGGTCTTTGCGGATATTCTGTCCGTTCTGCTCTGGAGCCGGTCGTAGGAGTCTAGTAGCTCATTGTGTGGAGCGAACCACCTCCGCCATTTTCTGCTCCAATTTGTCAACTCGTGCGCCCAGCTCCGCAATCTCCCCCGCACCTCCGCCACCATAGCCCTCATATCCTGCTGCAGGGAGGATCGGAGGCTCGCCAGGAGATCCGCCATCATACCTCTGGTGAGTGGGGCATCCATTACTTCAGCGTCCCCAGGTCTTCAGCCTGCACTGTGGCGCGGCGAGCAGTTCTCTGTGCACGAGGAGAGGAGGAGGCACCATCTTGAGGGAGCTGTTACCGGCTAGGAAATAGTCGGTGACCCTCTTAGGGGATTGCCTCACAGGAGGTTTTGTTTTGCCCATCAGTTGCACAGGCGGTTCAGGAAGCTCCGTGCCGAATTTGAAGTGCCCAGGTTCCTTCACTTTCTTGTTATGGCTGCTTCTGTGCTCAGGCTGTGCAGAGCTCCTGAGTTACACAGACAGCTCCATTGCTGCCAGGATGCCCCCGATAATCCCACCTTTTCTGTTGTTTGATTATTGAGATTTTCCTGCTAAAATTAAACTGGTAGCAAGAGTAATTTATATGTATGTAAAGATATACTGACTTGGCCATTCACCAAATTTTGCAGTTATGAAGGTTGCTCATTTCTTATAATAATAACATGTATTCATTTATATAGCACTATTAATTCCATAGCACTTTACATACATCATTAATGCTGTTCCCATTGAGGCTCACAATCTAAATATCCTATCAGTATGTCTTTATAATGTGGGAGTAAAACCACACAAGCACATGGAGAAAATACAAACTCCTTGCAGATGTTGTCCTTGGTGGGGATTTGAAAACAGACCCTCAGCACTGCAAGGCCTCAGTGCTAATCACTGAACCACTGTGCCTCCTGTAGATTAAGGGTTTGCACTCATTGTCATATAGCCAGTGTATAATTCATGCAGGAATTGCATTTCAATGCCCACACTGACCGTAGCTCACCTGACCCATGAGAGACAGCTTTTTTTCTTTTAGGCCACGTGCACACGCTGAGTATTTGATGAGTTTTTTACCTCAGGATTTGTAGACAAAACCATGAGTGGAGCAATCAGAGGAAAAGTCTAATAGAAACACGTCACCACTTCTGTATTTAATTATCCACTCCTGGTTTTGGCTACAAATCCTGAGGTAAAAAACTCATCAAATACTGAACGTGTGCACGTGTCCTTATGAAGCTGTCACGATTGCATCAGGATTGCAGTGGCCAGTGCGTCATTTCAATGCATGTAATACTCTGGATATATGTCAGTGGCAGTGCGTCTTAAAATAGAGTAAAAAGTATGATACATGATTGCATCTTTGCCTCATTGTTGTACTATATAACTTTGGGTATAGGCAACTTGACTCTTTAAAATTTGTGATTAATTTAAAATTAGATTTTTGTAAAATGTAAATGAATATATCCCTCAAAAGGTATGTACAATTATGTGTTTTATCATATTATATAGCCATTTAAAAATAGGTATTTTACAAAACACTGAGCTGTAGGAACCCATCAATGGAAGAGTCATTCATTAGAAAAATGGGTTTGTCCAATTTATTCATGTGGAAGTGAAGTCTCCACAAACTTGTTAAAAATTTGTATTCTCTATAATATTCTAATTTTTATGAACTGTAGAGGGTTGGAAAATGGTTTAAAAAAAGAATGAAGAAATAAACAACTGTCCATCAACCCCACAGTCTGCAACCCCGTTTTCTACACCTCTTTTTTCACCTCCCATCTAGTGCATCTTCTTGGACTTGCTTTACTTTTGGCCATGGTCTTCAGCATGTCTAGGCCTATAATGTTATTTCATGCAGAACAACTGTGTGATATCACAATATTATTAGGTCATCACCCATAGTCTACTCAGTGCCTCGTTGGCATACCATGGAAGGAAATAAGAGGCTTAATAGATGCAAACGTTACCTGCAAGAGAGTAAAAGACTGAAGATGTTTGTAACAGGGAAAGGCAAAGAAAAGAGGCCCAAAGGACCTGATGGCAGACTGAGGAGGTGGTGGAACGGTGAACTGTGAGGTTGAGTGTCTTTTTTTATAACCTTAAAACATGCTACTTTCATTATGCTCTGGAGTCTTCATAAACTCCAGTGCATAATATGAAACGTGTAGTTATCGTCAAATAACTTTGATGTGAATACATTTCTCTTAAAAATTTGAGAGTTTTGCTGAATATACATTTCTGCTAATTTGATCATCTATAAGCATTACTACTATGGTATTTAGTTGCTGTCTGTGGGTATTATAAGAGTACGACCACAATGTTTTTAAACATTGTGGAAAAACATGGCATTTTCACCTAGATTATGTTGAACATAGCCTTATTTCATCTATCTGTAGCAACTGGAGTTAGCTCTGATTGCTGTTGTTTAACTATTTAAATGTTGCTGTTAGTCACTTACAAACTTTAATGCCTTCTTTCTGTTTGCGTACTCACATTGGCTCCAATGATCTTCCCGCAACGCAAATAAAGAGATTAGAAAATTGAAAGAATTAAACACATGTGGTTTGTCCAATAAAAGTCAAATAAAAATGTAATCTTAATTAAAACAGTATATTAAATGCCAACAAAAAAAAGAAACTTTAATGCCAGAATAGCCACGATTTTGTTGTAACAATTTCCCCAAAAAATGCTATTCAGGGTGGCTTCACACTTCCGTTCACCGCCGCTGCATATTGCGGCGGATGAACGCAAGCCGAGCGCATACACCGCCCATCCCTATGTTTAACACCAAGGAGTGCTGCAGTGAAACTTTATCAAACCGTATGTTTAACATGGGGACACACGGTGTATGCGCTTGGGTGCGCATGGCCGTGCGCACCCATTGCCCGCCATGTGTGATTTGTACGCAAGCCTCTGGATGCATACAAATCACACATGGCAGGCAATGGGTGCACAAGGCCATGTGCACCCGAGCGCATACACCGTGCGTCCCCTTGTAAAACATAGGGATGGGTGGTGTATGCGCTCGGCTTGCGTTCGCATAGTGTAAAGCCAGCCTAAAAGTGTTCAAAACATGATAAGGCCTGAGCAAAAAGCATTCCTTATACATCTTCATTAACAACACAGATCTAAATCTAATAACACTGACTTGGGAAATTATATGACTACGATAAAAAGTTGCGTGGTACGGCCGTTGCAGTTGATATCGTTCAAGCGTTGTGTCGTGTAAATGGGCAACGCGACTCAAAAACGATGCAACTACGATATTGTTTTTGGATTGTGCATGCTCTTCAACTGTGCAATATTGGATTGACGATCTGGCAGGATCGTGCTGTGTGACAGCGCAAGTACGACTTGGAGCGCAACTTCCTCTATTCACTCCAATGTTAATTGGTCGCTCCCTGAGTTGCTCAGACACAGTGTGAAAAAGGGGCGTACCACATCGTAGTTGCGTTGCCTGCCGATATCTCCCTGTGTAACATCTCCTATGCGATCTTGGACAAGTGCCAAAAACGTGTGCGCTCCCTTGAAATCGTATGCAATATTGTTCCGATATTGCGACGTGTAAAGCGGCCTTTGGACTTTTTTACATTTTTCCTTACATGGGTATGGTGTAATTTGAAAATACAACTTGTCCCTTAAATGAACCTACAAGCCATTATATGATTATCTTGACAGAAAAATGAAATGGTTGTGGTTTGGAAGGAAGGTAAACAAAACAAAATTGAAAACACAAAACTAAATATTACAATGTCCTAAAAGGGTTAAGTGGTTAATACAACAAATTTCACTTTCTTTTGGGCAATCACATATATCTAGAGCATTTCTAATGTCATTTCCTTTACATTTTCTTTTTTTCTTCTGTTTCGTAATTCTAATTTTTTATTCCTTACCCCCGTGAATTCTAAAGGCAATCATGTGTCCATATGGTGTACGCAGTCTGTTAAGTGAATGGCAATTTTATTTAAATAAAGTAAAGTTCTACAGTCATTTCCTTCATATATATGCCTGTTACCTATTGGTGTGTATGCACATTTTAATTACAAAACACTTTCCTATTTTATTGTAAAACTCATTTCATTGCAATTATTTTTAATTGCTTAACAGAAAATAAACCCAATTGGTACAGTGTTGTAAAAAAGATGGTGAATCTCACATCCATACAACTATTAGTGGCACTGCACACATTTTTTTACATTCTCTTTGTTTTACAGATAGGGAATTAAGAATTGCATTCTTGAGTTACTTTTTCATTTATTCATCATCTAAAATACTAATTAGAAAACAAGTACGTATCTCTATGTAAAAAAGCCAGTTTTGTGTGTTTCTAGGAGGGTTACACTATTTCAATTTAAAATTACATAAAGGCACAGCATCAAAAATAATTTGCTAGAAAGTTCCAGTGCATTATTATCTCAAATGTCCCCAACCTGTATTGCCTCACCTTGCACCACAACTGCTTCAAAAACACCCAGAATTCCCTATCAAGGGCTCTTAGGTGAAAATATGAGAACAAATTCTACTTTTTAAGTGATCACTTTATTAGTACAAATTTACAACTTATTCCATAAAAATCATGTAAAATATTTTTACTCTAAATAGGGGTGTCCTGATAATAGAAATAACTCATGTCTGGGTCCAGGACTCAGACCAAATACATCACTATTTATACAGTTTATATAGTAACCAGTGATACCAGGTATGTATAGGGGTACTATTTCCTTGTTAATTTATCACTTCAGGCATTCAGTAGTGTGTCTGGACATCTATGCACTCTCCCCTTTCTTTAGCATAGGTCATAATATCATGCCACCTCAATACTTCAATTATAGGTGCCCACTGTCATATGTCCAGATCATACACTCTGTGTGCACACCTATGATCTAATAGTGCCCTTTCACCTCTTATTGGCACCTTGTGTGCTACTGCCTTTTTAGTTCCCAGTGTCCCCTTACTTATATCATACCTGGTCAGAAAATAGTTGTATAGCTGCGGTCCTGGTGTAAGGGGACACTGGGAACTAAAAAGGCAGTAGCACACAAGGTGCCAATAAGAGGTGAAAGGGCACTATTAGATCATAGGTGTGCACACAGAGTGTATGATCTGGACATATGACAGTGGGCACCTATAATTGAAGTATTGAGGTGGCATGATATTATGACCTATGCTAAAGAAAGGGGAGAGTGCATAGATGTCCAGACACACTACTGAATGCCTGAAGTGATAAATTAACAAGGAAATAGTACCCCTATACATACCTGGTATCACTGGTTACTATATAAACTGTATAAATAGTGATGTATTTGGTCTGAGTCCTGGACCCAGACATGAGTTATTTCTGTTATCAGGACACCCCTATTTAGAGTAAAAATATTTTACATGATTTTTATGGAATAAGTTGTAAATTTGTACTAATAAAGTGATCACTTAAAAAGTAGAATTTGTTCTCATATTTTCACCTAAGAGCCCTTGATAGGGAATTCTGGGTGTTTTTGAAGCAGTTAAAAGTTCCAGTGCAGCCACATTTCCAAGAAACAACTTGAAGAAAAGCTGCAAAGCGAGGGTCAAGTGCATTCAAGAAAGGATTATTTTATGAAGCAGTCTCAGGGAGTAGGATGATTATGGCTGGATGGTCCCACTTGTGTGTAGCGAGGCATATCATTAATGGGAATGCTTGCATGAGCTTTGAGTTTATATGGCCCTCTAGGCCCAAACTGGTCACTTATCTACCTTTTTTTTCCTGTAGTAATCCACAAAACTGATAGTGGTCACACCTGTGTGTGGCGGGGTATATCATAGATGGGAGTGCTTGCATGAGCTTTGAGCGGATCCGGCCCACTAAGCCTATTCAGGTAACTGACCTACCTCTCTAGTTTTTACTGTAATACTCCTCAAAACGTATAGTTGCTGAGCAATGTTTAACCTTGAAATGCTAGGCCAGGTCCTGTTTCAGACCCTGTGCCATGCATGCAGGCTGGGCCATTCAGCAATTTTTGGTCTGGGACAAGTGATGCCATTTTGCTGTAGGTGTGACCCTTTGGAAAGAGTGAGGATTCTTGTTGGAGTCCCCTTGCTATGTTTTACATAAGAAGGGTGTGACATCACCATACTTGTGTCTCATCCTCCTTTTACTCTTCCACCTCTTTTTACTTAATGTAGAAAACTAATGTCACTTTGCCTCTGACTATTTGTACTGTGTTTGGATTGTTGTCACTTTTCCTTTGTGTTTGTTGTCTATTCTGAGTAGTTTGGCAGCTTTTGGAGACCTTTGAAGGTGTTTTCTATGTGTTTGCTGTAGCCTGCCATTGATTTCAATGGGGTTCGACTGATTTGATGAACATTCGATGAACAAATCACTAATTCGACAAATCAAACCGAATTTGAACATTGAGGTGGTGACTCATCACAATTATTGATCATATCCACATTGTGTGTTCATAACATGGGGCATTTGTTTGTGTCCAAGCAAAGGACATGTAACAGTACATAATGCAAAATTGGCAGTGGATGTATCATGCTGCTGACACTCATGACCACATGAGGCTGACAAAAAAAACACCTACATGTCATCAGGCTATGACAGCAATGAAAAGTATGTTGTACACGTAATTAGTAGAAGACTGAGTATTTAGAGTGTGGATTGGCAACCCAGGCTCCTTGTGGCCAAAGGCCAACAAACATGTGTTGGTGTTACCTGTTAGTGTACGACAATATAATAAATACTTAAATGGCATCAAAAATGATTTATTCCTAAACCAAAATGTCACCAAACCAGTGTGTTACATGTGGATACAAATTAAATACTTAATGAAAATCCTAATGAGGTAATGATACAACACACAGACACATCTTAAACACAAATGCCGTTAATGACCACTATGCCGCCCCATCTCAGTCATAAAGTAGTTGGCATATTGGTCGCGCACCTCCAATGCTGCAAGTGCAGACCACACATTTGAATGTTGTAGGACTAATAAATGGGAGTTAAAATCATATGGGTCAAGGTTTATGGGGTCTTCTCTACACACATAATTATGGAGACAGATGCAGGCCTTTACCATACTGTCCACATTGTGAGGATGTAACTGTATGGTGGTCAGCAGCACCCGCCACTTTGCTCTCAATATGCCAAACGCACACTCAACATATTGCCGTGCCCCGCATGTTAAAGTTACTCTGGGCAGGTGTGAGTGTGTGGCTGGCATATGACTTCATTAGGTTTATATGAAGCTGAAAGGCCTCATCAACCACCATAACAAAGGGCAAACTTGGAGCAGTGGTGCCAGACAAAGGGCACGGTGGGGGATATGAAAGCGGCCATTACACAGTGCTTGCCCCATGGCACTGTCCTTGAAGTCTCGTGAGTCGTTGGTTTGGCCATACACCCCTATGTCCACCGTGATGAACTGGGACTGCTAATCTGCAATGGCCATTAGAACGATCAAGTAGAATTTCTTGTAGATAGAATAATTAGAACCACTATGCGGTGGTTTCCATATTCTTATATGCTTCCCGTCAAGGGCGCCAATGCAGTTGGGGAACTGGGCAAGCTGTTGAAAATGGACAATATTTTCCCTCCATGTTTGGCTGGTGGGAGCTGGCATCACCAGGGGCTGGAGCTTGGACCAAAAAACCTCACAAGTTTCCGGGACAATGGTGCTGATGGTTGACCGGCCAATCCTGAACTGGTAGTGAAGGGAGGCATAAGACTCCCCTGTGGCCAAAGACCTGTAAATGAATAAAACACAGCAATTAGCCGTGTCCGCACACATTACATGAGTACTTAGGACACACACAGCAGGTTTGGCCAACATCTTATGAAACATGCATAACATCGGATCAAAGATCCTGATTGAAACAAAGTGTCACTTACTTGGCTGCTCACTGTAGTTTCACAAGGTAAACAGTGTAATCCGCAAGACATTGCCATTAGCAGTCGCATTAGCCTAGTGCAAATTAGAGTGCCATATTCACAGAGTCATACTTAGGTACAATATAAAACCTTTGGCCAATCTACATGGTAGCAAGTATCACAGTGAATTACACATCTGTGTTTTAAGTGTCTCTATTTCAACATTATGCTGCTGGGAGATGGCATGGCAAAAACCTGGCAACAGGTTCCCTTTAATGTTCAGACATGGAGAAATCACATGTGTTCTGTGTGTGCAAGCAAGCAGCCAGCAGGCCAACAACACTTATCTTAGCGTTACTACCAGTCTTTCAGCTGGGAAAATGGCCGGCCGCCAACGTGTGTCCTGCCGAGAGATTTCATCAGCCACCAGGGCAAGAAGCCCGTCAAAAGCAGGCACAGACATCCTGAGTAAAACACTGAAACTTGTGAGGGAACATCCTCAATTGGGGATAGAGGACATGAAAAGAGCCATACTGTGGGCGTAGGTGGTTGACCTCATGTACCCAGAGCTGGCTACGCCTGGCCTGTCACCACTGGCGACGCCGGAGGGCCACGTAGCGCAGCTCCAGGAACAATAACTCAAGCTCAACTTCCATAATGCACCCACAGTACAAACACACAGTAAATGTCTAAAATGCAGGTGGCAACACCCCAAAATGACCTGCCCTTCTTATTGGCTGAGGGGTGCGGCTACCCAATCATATTTAGTCAATCCCAATAAAAAAAAACAACCAAAAGTGACCCTTAGCCTTTCTGAAGGTCCTCTTATAACTGCCCATAGAGCCCCCAACCTAACTGATGAATTGGTCCATAGTCACTGTGTTCCACCTGTTCGTAATCCCTTTGGATCTAAGCGTCCGGTTTTGGGCTGTTTTCCATGTGGCCATTGTGTGGATTCCAGCAATGTCCTGCGAACGACGACCCTCAGTACCTCCAATGGCTCCAAGATGTTACATATTCGCCATCATGTATCTTGTTCTAAGGCTAATGTGGTGTATCATGCATTATGTGGCTGTGACTTGATATATGTTGGTCTAACATCGCAGGAGTTATGGAGGCGTAAGAAGGTAGCGTTGTGTATGTTTGGTATATTTATTGGATGGGTTAATGGCAGCCAACAGATAGACTGTATGTTTTTAGGGAGCTAGCAACTCATGTCAGCAACCAGGTTTTGTCTGGCTGGCCCACAAATGTTTGTCCTCAAGAACCTTTCTTTTTGTGTATTCATGTAGACTTCTACAAGGAAGTCAAAAAGGACGGTGATTGTTCTTGATGGTAAGCTGAAATTGAACAGTGAAGAACTCATCAACCTTGTTCAACCCCACCCATCAATTTGGGACCAGGGAGTCTCTGGCCACCCTGATCTACTCAAAAACCATCAATTATGGCAGTCTATAACATCAGAAATGGTACCCTCTTATCGACATATGTCACCTCAACAACAGAAGGTCACAAGTAATGTGTTACCATAAACAATGGACCTAGGCTGCCAGCTTATCTGCGTTTATTGGGAGGAATGCCATGTTCTGACAGTAGACATTTTTAATGCGAGTTTTTATTATCACTTGTAGAGAAACATGTGAATGTGCGATGGCGGTCGATATGGGACTGCTATGTAAAAGATGTGAAGAATCTTCAAAAATATCGCAGTGGTTCAGCCCCCCCATCTACCTGTGCTTCATAAGCATTATGACCAATTGGGGTTCATGCAAAAATCCGTGAAAGGGTGCCAGTAAGTTTATTCACATATGTCATGTGCGTGTAGACATGAAAGCACATTGTTTGATGTGTACATTAAATGTTTTTTTTTTTTAACAGCACACACTCAAGTACGCTAGCAGCCCTGGATGACCCTGCAGTGAGTGCGCTGGAAGAGGGTACAGAGATGGTGGAAGACATTGGCGACAGTCAATTGGACAGGACACAACCAGAGTCAGGATCCACAAGGGTTGCCCAAACCACCAGCACCCCGGTTGAGGTGCATCAGCCTGCGGATCCACTAGCATCCAGGGCTAAATGCTGCAATGTCGCCAAATCTGAAACAGACATTCTGTTAATTGACAGAATGAACCACATGGAGGAAAACTGGTGCGTAGAGAAATGTGAGCTTCAGTGCCAAATAGCTGCCATGACAATTCATGGCGCAAACGAATGGTAACTGCTCATGTCATCATATGTGCCGATCCTGACGACCATTCGGCCGAGGCGGGAAATGGCCTTCCGTAAATGCTTAGATGAACTGGTGGAGGAGTTTGCGCAGGACCCAGACAGTGAGCCAGCCAGTGTTTCTGGCCTAACCACACAGCCATTTGGGTCAGGTGTTGGTAATGTGAATTTTGAGGGTCCTTTTTGCCCCTTACACATGTATTTACTGGTTCCCTTGCTGAAGGTTTCATGAAGGTCACAGAGTGTGTCTGTTTCTGTTTGCTTATATATAGTTTTTTTGGCCAAAAAAATGACTTTGCCGGCAGTTGTGGTTCTCTTTTGTACACGTGTACATAATTTTTACATTTTTGTATTGGTGGGGACTGGACCATAAAACCAGAAAGCCAACCAATAAAGTGTTTTTTGGGAGCCTAAAAAATGTGTCTGTGATTACTAATGCTTGATGCAGAAAAACAACCCAACATAACCATGCACCAGCACACTTGGGTCCTTACTTAAAAATCCCCACACACATAAATGTGGAAGTGTTGTGGTTCATGTATGTCTGCTGCATAGACAGCAGTATGGTGTTTGAACTTATGAAAATTGATTGTAGAAAGTGATATAATACCGTATATACTCGCGTATAAGCCGAGTTTTTCAGCCCAAAAATTGGGCTGAAAAGTACCCCCCTCGGCTTATACGCGAGACAGTGCTGTATACCGATGTATACATCGGTACATACCGATGTATACATCGGTATACAGCAGCCCCCGCATCCCCAGTAATGCAGGGCCCCCCCAGCGTCGCTCCGGTCACCTGTAAAGCAAACTATACTTATCACAGTCCCGCTGTCCGCGCCCGCTCGCCGCTGCCGTCCGCGATCCTCCATCTTCATGCGTCTTCTTCCTGTTTCTGTGCTCGTCGCAGGCAATGACGTCATTCCCTGCGACGAGCACAGGAAACAGGAAGAAGTCGCATGAAGATGGAGGATCGCGGACGGCAGTGGCGAGCGGGCGCGGACAGCGGGATTGTGATAAGTATAGTTTGCTTTACAGGTGACCGGAGTCAGGCTGGGGGGCCCTGGATTACTGGGGATACTGTATACTACCGCTGGGGCTGCTATACACTACTACTGGGGATGTATACACTACCACTGGGGCTTCTATATACTACCACTGGGGCTGTATATACCTCTGGGGCCCTGTATACTACCACTGGGGCTGTATAAACCACTGGGGCTGTATATACTGCTGGGGCCCTGTATACTACCACTGGGGCTTTATATACCACTGGGGCTGTATATACTACTAGGGCTGCTATATACTACCACTGGGGCTGTATATACTGCTGGGGCCCTGTATACTACCACTGGGGCTGTATATACTACCACTGGGGCTGTATATACTGCTGGGGCCCTGTATACTACCACTGGGGCTGTATATACCACTGGGGCTGTATATACTACTAGGGCTGCTATATACTACCACTGGGGTTGTATATACTCGCTGGGGCCCTGTATACTACCACTGGGGCTGTATATACTACCACTGGGGCTGTATATACTACCACTGGGGCTGTATATACTGCTGGGCCTGTATACTACCACTGGGGCTGCGTGTATACTACCACTGGGCTGCTGTATCACCTCTGGGACTGGTGTATACCACACTGCTGGGGGCTGTATACTTGTGCTAGGGTCCACCCTCGGCTTATACACGAGTCAATAGATTTTCCCAGGTTTTGGGGGCAAAAGTAAGGGGGTCAGCTTATACACGGGTCGGCTTATACACGAGTATATACGGTAAGTGATATGATAAGTGATATGATATGATAACTGATGGGTCTGCCTTACTTCTCAAACACATTACACACCATATGTGGGGGTAAATCAAGAAGGTTAAGGGCTGGCGAATTGGACAAAGAAACATAACACTGTGATGTACTGTACACATCTCCCAATGGACAGTGCATTCTGCACACCTTTCTTGGCTTATGTAGACAATTTACCAAAATAAAAAAACATTACCCACCTAAACATTCTTCTCTATTTGTAGCCTTCTAGAATGTGTCTTTGCATGTCAGTGTGACCACTGCTTAATTACGTGATGTTGCTTTGTTTTTGCTTTAACATGCAGAAAGCATCATTTGCTGCGCTAGGAAAAAGAGCAATATTTCAAACACTGTCGTTCAGATGACGGCGTTTGAGATGCGCTAGGGGCCACATCACCATAGGGAACAATTGGCAGCATTAATGCAGCACTATCATGACGGTCACACCGCGTTAAGGCTGCCAAAACCTATGTTTTCAATAGAACCCCCCAAATGTGACACTAGGCTTATTGAGCTGCTTTCAGTCAACTTGATTAAATTACTGTGTTCTCTGCTGCTGAGCTAGAAGTTATTTGAATATGAAACTCTATGGCCCCACCTACAACACTGATTGGTAGCTTTCTGAGTACATTGTTTATGGGCAGAAAGCTGCCAATCTGTGGTGGGGCAGGAGTTATACAGAGCTCATGAATATGCTTGACTACCTGGCAGCAGGACTTGTAGTCTTTTAATGATAATCTCCTACTGATTAAACAGTGGTTTCAGAAAAACTACACTGAGCAGCCCAGTAAGTGATATGTCACTGGAAATAGGATTTCTGTTTCTACATCATGCCACACTGAAATTAGGTGGCAATTACCTTTTAACAGATTCCCTCTAAGGAAAGCATTGAGAATCTTTAAAGTTGGGAGCATTTTCAAATGAAAAGTGACTTTATTGATTTACTAACTTATTTTGAAGGGATTGATGAAGATACTCACCAGCGATGTGGACCAGCGAGATCGCTGGTAACTATGGTACACATCGGGTTACTAGGCGCCGCGCGGCGCTTAGTAACCCGACGTTTACCATAGATACCATCTCCCAGCATAGGCTCTGCCGCTGGGAGATGGATCATCGTGGTGTCACACACCACGATGAGGCAGATTGTTCAAGCGTTTATCGCTTGATATGAGCTCCGGCTCACAAATCTGCGATGTAATGATCAAGCGATTTGACATTGTAAAATCGCTGGATTGCACACAGCGATGCACAAACGATATCGCTTAAGCGATCAAAACGCAGATCGCTTAAGCGATATCGTGCATTATATTGAAGCGTGTGATGGCCACCTAGGATTAGCCAGACCAGGTAAAATACCTTACAGTAGGGAACCTTGACAGGCATTGCATGGGTCAAAGGTAGAGCTGTAACAAAATAATCAAAGAAAAGTATGGACGGTACTCACCGGTCTTTGTATGCAGTGCAGACTTTTATTCCATAAGAGACGGTTACATCATTTGCAGGGTGAGTGTGTGCAGAGGTAAGTAACCCTCTTTTATGGAATAAAAGTCTGCACAGCATACGAAGGCAGGTGAGTGTCATCCATACTTTCTTTTGGTTATAGGGATGGTCTTCATCAGCACTTATCTTTACTTTAGATGTCGATCCTATTAAGTTAAATTAAACCTCATTCCAGATGTCATGAATGTTCTAAAAGACACTAAAAATTGACTCTTTGATGAAAAGGAGGCAGAGGAAGATGAGACTCTTGACTTTACACTGTAGCAAAGAGAGATTTTTGTAAGGGTAAGCATACATTATTGTATATTATCTCATACAAGAAAATGGGATACTTTATTCAAATTACACTCCAGTCAAACTCTGCTGTGAGCATGAGCCCAGTGTCATTCATTCATCATGCTCCAATTCCTTTGTTTGTGAGAGTTTGCAGTAAAAACTGGAAGGAAAAGGGTGCAAAATAGTGTATTACCTGAAAGATAATGATGCACGAAAAAGCATTATACAGGCTCACCTGTGCTGGTTGTGAGACGTCACAACTACAATTAAAGCATATGATATCCACAATATCAATAATGTTCGGTATGCGGCAGTCTTCCCATGTGTAGAAATCCAGATAAAAACGTAGAGAAGAAAGTGGACGTCAGACTGCGCTCCTGCTCCAATAAGACAATGGATCCAACTAAGTAAGGCCGGCTTCACACTGCGGCGTGATCCAGTCCGGGGCTGTCCGGGATGACCAAGACAGCTGCGGACCGGATCAGCACACAGGACTGGGGAGCTATTATGCCCTCCGGTCCGGTGTGCAGTGTACGCAGTTCCCGCTGCTAAGTCAGGACCGCGGGCGCCGTGGTCCTGACCTGTCAGTGGCTGCAGCTGCTTGCGCTGCACACCAGACCGGAGGGCATATTAGCCCCCATTCCTGTGTGCTGATCCGGTCCGCAGCTATCTGGGTCATCCCGGACAGCCCCGGACCGGATCACGCCGCAGTGTGAAGCCGGCCTTAGAATTCATCTGGTGGTTTATTCAACATGTTTCAGGCTTAAAAATCCCCTTAATCAGGAATGTACATATTTTTATGTGTGGTATTCCTAATGAAAGGGATTTTTAAGTCCTGAAAAATGCATTGAATAAACCACCAGATGAATTCTAACTGAATTGGATCCATTGTTTTGTTGGACCGGGGCACAGTTTGAGGTCTACTTTCTTCTCTATGTTTTTTCCTGGTTTGCATGTCAGAGCACAGATGGAGAGGTAACAAAGGTTTTCCACTACTAATGTGATTCCCTTTTTTGTCCTAACTCTTCCTGACAGTTTCCCAATATACTTTTGTTATCTATCTTGCTCCTGTAAGTTATTTCTAAGAGGCTGGTAAGTCACTTTATTTTTGTTGTAGCTTTTATCTTCCAGTCTGGACACCAGGACATATCACTGGTGGAGGCTGAGAGGAGAGTGCAGCATGATCTAGACTTGTGTACCAAGACTTCTTTCACTCACAGAGATGTAGCACCAATCCCACCAGTGATGTGCCCTACCCAGTGGGTCTGATTCTGGTCTCCTGACAAGAAGAACAAAGCTACAATAATATTAAAGATATATTAGCCTCATGGAGGAAAGTTTACAGGAGCAGGGTAGATGGTGAAGTCTATGGGGAAAGTGTTAGTTAGTTAGTTATTTAGTTATGTTTGCAAAATGAACACTGCAGCACTCAGTTTCTGGATGTTTTTTGCCTTTAATTGCCTTCAGGCATGGTACAGCGACGTTTCGGTCAGCTTGTGACCTTCTTCCAGTTATTTAGTTATTTATTATTTTAGTTATTTAGTAAGTTACGGCCTTTTCACATCTGCATTTATATTCCGTTTGGGTTGCATTACGTTTTTGACAGCATTTTGGCCCAAAAATGCAATGAAATGCAAGTAGAAACACATGTCATTTTCAGAAAATGCAAAACGCATGTGTTTTTGCAAACGCAGCCCAAAACCTGTCCAGCAACGTTTTGGGCTGCGTTTGCAAAAATGTATGTGTAGCACCCCTGCAGACTGGTGGCCGCAGAATAAAACAACAGCTGAGATGGTGAACCATGTACCCCAAACCAAACACCCACCACGCTTCCGAATCCCTATACCAAGGACTTTATGCCAGGCAAGGGAGAGGTGGGATAGAGCTGAGTGGTGGGTGGAGCTTACAGGAGACACCTGTGGAAGGGGGAGGAGCTACAGTAGTTACCTCACAGGGAGAGTGACAGTTAGTCAGTTTAGTTGGAGCTGGAGCAGAGGATGGGAGTGACAGAGGAGAAGGACAGTAGCAACTGAGAGAAAACCAGGACCCGGTAGCCGGTGTCATCAGAGGCTGACTGGGTTCAAGGCTATTGACCCTCAGAGAGACGTTAGGAGGGCTCGAGGGTGGGAACAGGTCCAGAGTTCCTGGCGAGTAAAGGGAGGAGGAAGAACTGGACTCCTAGCTGAAACCCCTAACATAGCTGGAGAGACTGTGACCAGGTGTAGTGGAGAAAGAGTCCAAGGTGGAAGACCGGCTTTACGGAGACACGGAGGGACTGGGTTGACAATCAGGGTACCAGCCCTGCAAAAGTGGTTGGCTGCTTTACACTCCAGCCACAGATTAACCTGTGAGGTGAAGGGTCTTTATGCCCTGAACCGAACAGACTGTCACACTGAAGGAAAGGCCTCACATAGGACTAGGGATGCCCAGGAAAGTCCGTGACTGCTATGCCTGAGGTAGTGAGCAGTACTGAAGAGAGACCCAAAAGGAATTAAGAAAGGGGGTGCTTTTGGTGATCCATCTCAGCTGCTGACAGGCTACCAGTACGCACACTGCAGGAACACTGTGACTGTGTAAAACAAGAGCAAAAGCGGTGAGTAAAGTACCTGTTTGAACTTGAAACTTGTGTAAGAGAGTTTTATTGAGCATCCATGGTTACAGATACCAGCAGCTGAGATGTTACAAGGCTGAGAGATCCAAAGCACAGCTGTATGAAGTAAGTTGCACCCCCATGGTCACCTCACAGTCACTTTATTAAAAATTCTTATTACCGGCCCAGGGGATAAAACCAGCCCTGCCCGTGGAGGGCTCATCACCTTGCTGAGCCACACCACCATTCGCCGGAGCTGAGACAAGCAGCGGCGGTCATATCTGGCCGCATACTACAGGTGGCATCACTGACAAACTTTAATTTTATTTTTCCACTTTTTTCACTTTTCCCCTTTTAATTGCAGTCCCTTCAGGGCAACTGAACCGGTCCACGGCCACTACTGTGACATTCCCCCTGTAACCAGACATCAGCGACCGGTCCTGAGTAACCCACGGCCCTGGTGGGCAACACACATGCGTTTTGCGTTTTCCTGAAAATGACATGCGTTTTTACTTACATTTTCATTGCGTTTCCCATTTAAATCAATGGGTGCGTTTTTGGATGCATTTCTTTGCGTTTCCATGCGTTTTTACAGTGCAAAAATGCAAAGGAATGCAAATGTGACCCCCTTTAGATGTGAACTTAACCTTAATTAGGAATAGATAAGACAAAAGAAAGGGGATCACATTAGTAGGGGAAAACCACTTTTATTCCTCCCATCTTCTCCAGTGTCTGTGTTGCCATATATTGGACTGAACTAGGATGACATCTGATGTTTTGCCTGCACCCTTTTACGTGAATTGGTGCATGCCATCCAATACATGCTGATAATCACAGCATACAGCATTTTTTTTCTCATTCTGAATTGGTATGACAAAAAATATGCTACTCGGCAATTGCCTCATAGCATAACATTGGAGTGCGTACTATCCGAAAAAATATCGGATAGCACTCATCTGAGTAATACGCTATTTAAATGTGAGTGTAAGTGCACCCTCTGGGTGCCCTCACACCTGGCAACGGCACCGGAGATGTCGGCGGCGACTGGCGGGAGTGCGCACGTTTTTGGCAACCCGCCAGCGTCGCCTTCCCTATTTACATGGGGAGACACCTCCGGCGGTGCACCGTCGATGTGACAGGCGGCATCGCTGCCGGGGTGTCTCAAAACCCCAACGGTGATGCAGTACAATGGGAGCCTATGGCTCCAATCGACTGTCAGGTCGCCGTCGGCCGTTTACATGGGGTGATGTGTACACATCGCCCCAGATCGGCTGCCTGGTTTCATATCACTGATGTGAAACCAGGCGAGCACTCAGAGGTGCCGACATCGCCCCTTTACATAAGGCAATGCAGGGGCGATATCATCACTAATAGGCCACGCCCCTATGTCACCTAAGAAATCGGCCGTCGCCAGGTGTGACAGTACCCTGAGACCCAGATACTAAATTGTTGTGCCCAAATTTGGCTTGAGGAACCAAATCTAGCCAATTATCTTGATGGTAATTATAGAAAATTGTAGAGTTTCCTTTTAAGACTGAGTGAACATTTCAGGTTACTTGGGCTAAGGTCACATTAGCGCTAAAAGCTAATGTTTTTCACAAGTGCAAATTGTGAAAACCGCTAGCTTTAACACCTTCATATGCTCCCATGTTAAAAAAAAGCATTGCAAAAGTACAATGTGTTTAATGCTAGGCATTTTTGCAAAAGCCACAAAAAACGCTGCTAGTAGCGTATTTTGGTGTTTTTGCAAAAGCGCATGCTTTTTTTAACATGGGCTCCTATGGGAAACGCATGTGTTAATGCATGCATTAATGCTAGTGTTAAATCTACATCAAAATGGCAACAGAAGAAAAACGCCTATCATTAATGCAGGCTTCCCAAAAACATCCCTCCAAGTGTGACCCTAGCCTTATACTTTGTGGGTAATAGGCAGACTAAACGTGTTTTCCAAAAAAACATGACTTGTTTGGTGTACACCAAGTTTCAAAGTGACTTGACTAGTGGAAGAGCGAAGAGCAAAGGCTAGGGTCACACTTGGAGGGACGTTTTTGGGAAGCCTGTGTTAATGATAGGCGTTTTTTTCTGTTGCCATTTTGATGTAATTTTAACACTAGCATTAACACATGCGTTAACGCACGGTACATATATGTACCATGCGTTAATGCATGCGTTTTCCATAGGATCCCATGTTAAAGAAACAGAAACAAGAATCACAGAGAAGAGGGGCAGGCCCCCATCAATATGCACTGCATACTTCCCCCTCATCTGTAGGATTTATGTAGAATACACTCCCAAAAGTTTTAAATCATGCATCGCACAATGGAGTTCCCGTATTACAAAATTTATTTATTTATCTTAAGTAAACAAGACAGCTATTGGTCAATCCCACACAGGGGATCATACATGGGTGTACAAATAAGGCCAATGTACTGGTCTGAGGAAGTTAATCCTTACAATTATCCAAGACAATGCAGAGTGGTGATATAATGCTAGTTGTATGTTCACATCATATATTAACTCTCAACGTTACTGCCACTCTAATATGCACCATCATATGGGGATAAGCAAAAGGGGGAAATGAGCCTCTCACCAAAGTATAGAGGCCTAAACTGCAGTCCTCCAAATCAGGAGAAAACAAACTGAAGCCCTTACATTTATTCCACAGAATTTAACTAGTTGGAATATAAGTGTAACACTCAGTAGTCCAGATAAAGGAGCTTACCCATGTGTATTGGATAGCAGGATCACTGCTCAGACCATGTGCCCAACGCCGTTTTGGTAAATTCCTTTTTCAAGGGCCACAGTGCCTATGTCCCATTCCTGTCCCTCTTTATACCCCGTCCATGCATATTGTCCCTCCCATCAGGTTATCATTGCAGCAGCGTCGCTGCCCCGCGTCCCAATGACGCGTCAATATCACTCTGGCGTCTCCATGTTACGCGATGACGTAGCGGCGTCACCCAGGTAAAGCCGCTTGTCATGCGCAGTAGACATAATGAAGCGCCGGGTGTAGACACCCATGGGTGCACATGCGCGCGACCACACCGACACTGGGAGGGACCAACATGCAGTGGTGAGCACTAATACCGTCACTACAAGGATATACAGTACAGTGTCTATATATTACATGCCCCCATTTTTTACCCCGCAACGCTCATTCTTCAAAAATTCTCTACATAACAACATTGCAATAATGACTTTCAAACCCACCAAATTAAGCTCAGACTAGATCAGTCAGTAATCATGAATGACATACATTTTTCCTTTCTCTATCACATGATATCTATAGAGAAAAAAACTTTATAGTGTGCCCATGTATGTAATTTCGGTGGGCAGAAAATATATTATTTTAAAGTAGATAGTAGTCCATTGCAACATTATTTACAATCTGAAATTTTTGCAGGGCGAGCGCGTCATGTATCTTCACAGGGAACTTGCGGCTGCAATCCTCTTCCACCATTATAATGCACCCGTCATTGTACACGGAACCAGAAGAAGTAACCGATCAATGACCATTTTACTAAAATTAAGATACAAAACACAAAATTAAAATCAGCATAATGATAAAACAAGGTTAGTTATAGATCATAGGAACCATGGGGACACAGGACCCCTGGATTGACTCCCATTTTTTTTTTTCTTTTTTTGTTCCCACCCCTTCAAAGGAAGGGGAAGAAGCTTAGTTTTTCATTAAGGCCTGCAGGTGCCAAAGTGCCAAGCGTCACTATCCATCTGCATTCCCGTTTGGCGAGTTCCCTTTTAAGGTCTTCACCCCTGATACCGCAGTGCAGTTTATCAATCCCCACTATGTGTAGACCACTAGGGTCACATCCATGAGTCACCTTAAAGTGTTTAGGCAGAGTCTTGAGCAAGGTTACATCAGAAATCTTTTTGGCATTCTGAATGTCGCACACATGTTCCCAAGCTCGAACTTGCAATTGCCTCGACGGCAGGCCAGTGTATACCTTCTGACATTGGCATGTCACATGGTAAATGACATAATCACTGATACAAGAGATGTATTCTTTTATAGAAAACGACTTACTCTTATCCGCAGACATAAAGGAGGAACCCCTTACAATATTGCTCCAATTACAGGCCAAACAATCACCGCATGTGTAACAGCCGGTACATTTCTTCTTTTTTTCTCAACCAAATAGACTAACCGGCTTGGCTACATAGTGGCTCTCCACAGGGAGGAGTGGCCTGCAGCAGCATGTGAGGACGTGGATCCCTGAGCTCCTGTGCCCACAGACAAGCTACTCGGACTTTTTGCCTTTTTTAAGGCAAATTGTCTCATCAAAGCGACAAGACCTGTAAGATCTAATCTTTGGGATTCATTTGAACCCTTTTGAGATCAATTCTGAGAGGAATTCACCTCAGGACACCTTGAAATCTGGCCCCTCAGAGGAGTGATGGAGGCTCCATTTTAAGACTACTGGTCACCTCATAATAATATCCTCCTGTTGTCTGTTAAAAGTCAGGAATTGACATTTCAGGTCGTAATTCTGAAGTTATACTGGCTTTTACCTTTATTTGGCTGAATTTGTAATGATTTTTACCTAAAGACACTGCCTGAAGTCTATTTGTTTGTTTGTTTGTTTTTTTTTCCTCACATGAGAGTGAAGGTGGCGCCATTTTGTGATCACTGAATGCTTCATAATAATACTCCTGTCACCCATAAATCATCTGAAATTGACAACACAGGTCACAGTTTACTGAAGTAATATTAGACTTCGTCTTTCTGGACCAGAAGATCTTGTCTTGGTGATATATTTATCAATATCTTATTCTGCTTTATTTTCAATATACAGCCTATGCTATCTCTGACATGGGCTTTTTTATTCACTTCTCTCATTAGTTTTTGGAGATTTTATTGTTTTGGTCTATTAAGTTTGTTCTTAGACCATTTTCTGCTATTCTGTGAGGAAAACTGCCATTTCTCTCAGGGAGTAGTGGAGACGCCATCTTTGATTTGCTGATTGCGGCTTTCCCGGAGGATGCCAATTTACTACACAAACGGATTTCCTCACTGTAAGATCCGGACCTCTGAGGTAAATTTTCCCTCATATGCATTTGGAAAGCAACAGTGACAGGTACAGGAGGCGTGGGGGATCTACTAAAAGATGAGCTGCTGTCCTGATTGAGGAGATTTAATATAAGTGACTAGACTGAGACATCCCTGCAGCCTTCTTCATAGACTATCTGGTCATACTATTTTGGATGCTCCTTGCGTAGTTACATACTTGCATAGGGTGGGGATAATACCATTCTACATATTGGACAATTCATGAGTCTGAAGGGGAGATATATAACCTTTCTAGTCCTAGTGTTACACTGAGACTTCAGGAGACTCTTTTTTGCTACTCATTTGTTTTTTTGCAAGCTGTTGCCTTATAACTTCTTCCATCTTTGCGTGCTACTACATCTCCAAGAAGGACTTCTTCAATCAAGCGGGGTCGGCGTGCCTCCAACGTATCCGAGCTACGTAGATGGATCCTGTTGTTTGAGGTTTCTACACGATCCGACCACTCCTGGGAGGGATCTCTTCAATCAAGCGGGGTCGGCGAGCCTCCAACGTATCCGAGCTTCGTATACGGTTTCCGGTGTCGAGGAGTCAACTAAACAGCTATTCTTTTATGGGGATGTGCTGTTGGGGTACACCTTTATATTGATCTGCATATTGATGTTTGACTCTGTTTCTTGTGGATAAAGGTAGTTTGGGTGGTAGTTGTTGGGTCTTGGGTGGGTGATCTTTTCATCTTCTAATTGGGGGAGAGAGCTATTTACTTTATACTCTGAGTCCGTATTTACAGATAATTGTACTTCATTTCTGTTCCTTGGCTCTAGTATTGTGGAAGTCTATTACCTAATTGTAATTGTTTTTGGCTCAATATAGTTTACTGGAGCAGGCTATAGAGACTTACTATACATACTTTGATATTCTTAATTTCTTAATTTATATGCCTCAATTTATACGGTATACTAGTCCTAATGTCTCCCAAACCTAAACCAAACGTTACTTCCAAAAATTCCACTGGTGAACTGGTGGAGGCTAGTCCACAGAGTGCGAACACTATGCCTTCCTCGGCCTACCATAGTAACCAGTCACAAAGTGGCAGTAAAGATTCCTTACCAGTGGAGAATAGTTCAGAAGAATGGAAATCCACACCTATGATTTATGAATCTACCCAGGCAAACTCAAAAAGAAAAGAAATGGAAACTATATCCAGATCACATGATGGCTCTAATTTTCGGGAAGATTATGACTCAGCTCGAGACCCTCAAACCAAGAGCCCGGTGAGACAAAGAATGAAGACCTCAAGGTAAGACACAGATCCTCTCTCCAACCTTGACGATGGACAACTATCAGATAGAGATTTCTTGGTTAAAGTATTTGCTGATTTTAAAAAATCTTTGAGAGACGACATTATTGAGATTAAACATTTGGTGGCCTCGATAGTTTCCAGAACAGAAAAAACAGAGAAAGCCATTGAGGAATTAAAAACGGAGTGCATTGACTCTAGAAAATCTCAAGACAGGGTGACTAATGAAATTAAAGTTCTGAAGGATAGGTTAGCAAATAGAGAGGACCGGGACAGCAGGAATAACCTGAAATTTAGAGGAATTCCCGAAAAGATAAAGCAGGATAACTTGATTAATTACGTGAAATCTCTCACTAGAAAAATTGCTCCCTCACTGGAAAATATGGAGTATTTTATAGAAAGAGCCGATAGATTGCCAAGGCCCTCGCATCTTTCGGACGATGTCCCGAGGGATGTGATAGCTAAATTTAGCTTTTATCAAACCAGAGATAAAGTGACAACTTTCTTAAGAGATAATAAATCCCTACCTCCACTTTACGACGGGATTAAAATCTTCACAGATATTTCTAAAGACACGATGCTGAAGAGGAAATCTTTGAAGCCTGTAACGGACATTCTACGTGCTAAGGAGATCTTGTACAGATGGGGTCGTCCGACCACTAGTGTTATTTTTACATACAAACAGAAATCTTTTGTTATTGAAGATAAGTCTGAGGGACTGAAAGATTTGAGAAACTTACATCTAACTTATACTTGACGGGTCTTAAGTAGCTCTGTTTGACACTTTAAAGATTTAAGGTCCAATTAGGCACACTGGCCAAAATATTAGCCTTGCAGGAAGTTGAATAACGGTACCCTTGAACCCTTCCTTATAGTATTGATACTTACATAGTTCTTATTACTAGTTACATTCTGTGTTATAGTTTGCTTCATTTAATAGTTTGTTTCTTTACGTACCTGTAGTAGTTTAGTTTCTCTCCTAATTCTCTCCCTTCCCTCTCCCTCACACTTCCTCAGCTTCATACTTTCATTGCAGCTAGCTTACATACATTTTTAATTCTTCATTGAGACAATGACCACCTTTCACTAAATGTCCATGGGTTAAATACCCCTCAAAAAAGGTTCCATGTATGGAAAGAACTTGCGAGACATAAAATTGATTTGGCAGGACTTCAGGAAACTAAATTTTGCCTAGAAAATGCACCAAAGTTTACGAATAAACTATTTCCTCATATCTATTTCTCCTCTAACAAGAAAAAAAAATCTGGAGTTGCCATTTTGATTAGGGATACTCTTAAATTTGAAGAACTTGAGGTCCATAGAGATGATGAGGGCCGATATCTTATCCTGATATGTAAAATAAATGATACTCCTCACACACTTGTGAATTTATACGCTCCTAACAAAGGTCAAATTTCATTTTTAAAAAAACTGTTCAGGACTATCCATGATCATAAGAAAGGCAACCTCTTCATTTTTGGGGACTTTAACGCGGTTCCTAATGCTATGTTTGACTCATCCAATAAATACCAATGTCCAGCTTGATCCGTTATTTAACCAGGAGGAATTCTATGATGCATTCCGATGCATAAACTCGTCATCTATAGAATTTACTCATTTTTCTGACTCGCATAAATCCTTTGCTAGGATAGATCTAGTTTTGACAGATATCAATTCCTTGCAGAAGATTAAATCAATAGAAATACTTCCTAGATCTTGGTCGGATCACTCTCCGATAATCTTCGTTACTACAGATGGGGCTTCTTATAGTGGGCGGAAACTCTGGAGAGCAAATTCTTTTCTATACCACCATCCAGATTATAAATCCAAAATTCAAAGTATATTTCAATATTACTTTAAAGAAAATGATTTGGGAGATATGCCTATTCCAACTTTATGGACTGCCCATAAGGCACTGATTAGAGGTCATCTAATTCAATTAAATTCTCTCCTAAAAAGAAAATTAACTAAAGATACGGCTTCCATCATAAGTAAGATTAAAGACTTGGAATCGGAGGTGATTCGGACCAAGAAAAATTCCATCTTTGGTGACATTCTTAAATTGAGGGTTGAACTAAAATCCCTTTTAACTGCAGAATTTGATAAGGTTTCCCACATTACTAAATCTAATTTTTATAATTGTACCAACAAACCCTCCAAACTATTTGCCAAATTGATAAAAATACGAAGGGCCAAAACGAGAATTCTACAGATCAGGAATAAACCTAATTCTATAGTCAAATCCCCTGCGGAAATTTCAGATGCCTTTGAAGTTTATTACAAGAAGTTATATAACTTAGGAAAGGAGCCCGGGGAAGTTGATCCCTGTGCTGTGGAAATGGCTTCGTTTTTAGACTCTATTCAACTTCTTTCTTTGACGTCTAACCAGTTAAAATTCCTAAACTTACCCTACACTGAAGCTGAAATCTCTGATACTATTGCGTCCCTAAAGAAATTTAAGTCTCCCGGGCCTGACGGGTTACAGAACGAATACTATATTGCCTTTAAAGATATCCTTGTCCCATATTTAACTAGGTTAATCAATTTCCTCACTACTGACCAGAGTAGTCTTCCCAAGGAAATGCAAGACGCAGTGATTACGGTTATCTCAAAAGATAAGGGTGACACTGAGAATGTAGCTAACTATAGACCCATATCGCTCCTGAATTCAGATCTAAAAATTATTAGTAAAACTTTAAATAACAGACTAAAACAATTTATCTCGACACTCCTTCACGGGATCAAGTGGGTTTCGTTCAGGGAAGGGGAACATCGGATGCTACGAGACGGGCGTTAAATTTAATAGATTTTATAGAGAGAACTGGGACTCCAACCCTAGTGGTCGCTGTCGACGCGGAGAAAGCGTTCGACAGGGTCCACTGGGGGTTCCTCTTTGAGGTTTTGAGGAGGTTTGGATTTGGGGGTAAGAAAACTAACTTAATTCATTCGCTTTATTCTAATCCGAGTGCGAAAATCATAACAAATAACGTTTTGTCAAAAGACATCTTGCTAACGAATGGTACACGTCAAGGTTGTCCCCTTTCCCCTTCTCTCTTTAACCTCTTTATTGAGCCGTTAGCGGAAAAAATACGTACTCATCCTTTGATAAAAGGCATTCCCATTTCTATGAGACAATTTAAGATTAGTTTATTTGCTGACGATATCCTGGTAACTTTGACTGATCCCATAAATTCTTTATGACATCTCCTTGACACAATTGATAAATTTTCTCGAATTTCCCATTATAAGATCAATTTGAAAAAGACTCAGGTGTTACACTTAAATATAGATCAGGACCTCCTTGACTTGTTAAAACGCGAACACTCTCTCTCGTGGGAAAAAGAATCTATAAAATATTTAGGTATTTATTTGACCAAATCCCTATCTAAGATTGTAGACGTTAATCTTAATTATATCTACAAAGTCATTCAGGACGATGTTCTTCATATTTCCAAAATTGATATTTCATGGTTGGGAAGAATAAACTCATTTAAAATGTTTATCTTACCGAAACTTCTCTATATTTTTCGTTCTGTACCCCTACCTGTGTCCAGACAATGGATGGCAAAATTACAAACTCAACTGACGAGATTCATTCGGGATAAGAAAAAACCAAGAGTGGCTAAGACTACCCTGGAGAAAGGGAGGTCTAGAGGAGGTCTGGCTGTTCCCAACCTCATCGCATATCATCACTCCACTATCATAAAACTGAGTCAATCATGGTGGGAGACAGGCGATAGACCAAGTTGGCTTACTCTTGAAGATAAAAATATGCTAAAGGGAGGCCTTGGTCCACAGCTTCTTTCCTTCCTTTGTGATAAAAACAAACCTCTTCCGAAAGAAACGTTAGTGAAAGCCTCTATTCAATCCTGCAGATTGTTTGTTTCCAAATCATTGAAAAGCTTTCAACCTCATCCACCTACTTGGATCCCAATTGATATATTAGACTATATTTCTGCAAACCTGAAACTTAAATCCTGGAAAGACCATGGGATTGGTTTTATATCTAACATCTTGGATGGCAGAGGAGGGTTGATTCCCTTTGCGGTCCTACAAAACACTTATGGTCTGGAAGACATAGAAGTTAAAACCTGGGAGGAGATTCATCGCATTCTGTTGAGCCATAAACTGGTATTCTCTCTTCCTCACAATGTGACACAACTTCTGAAGTTCCCGCAGAGTACCTTTTTTTGGAAGTTGAAAAACATATATCAGGACATTAACCTAGATTCGGTCTATGTGAAATCTTCAAATGTAGTAGCATGGGAGAAAGACCTGAACATCTCTATAAATACTGAACAACTTGGCAAGTCCTTTGATCTTATGTATACACAGGTACCGTGCATCTCCCTTATTGAGACCCAATTTAAATTGTATTCAAGATGGTATCTTACTCCGTTGAAGCTAAATAAGTTTAATTCACTCAACTCCCCGATGTGCTGGAGGAACTGTAACCAAACTGCTGATCTGACTCATGTGTTCTGGGGATGTCAATTCCTTAAAAAATTTTGGAGAGACATAAGGCATCTAATTAAAGATATTTCTGGAATTGAGGTTCTTCTATCTCCTGAGTTAGTGTTGCTTTTGGTTGGGTTGGATTCTCTTCCAAAACGTATAAGGCCACTTACGATTCATATTCTTTTAACAGCAAAAACTATGATTGCCTCACTTTGGAGAGAGTCTACAGTCCCATCTATACAGGATGTCATAGACAGAATTGCATCTCATAATTCTTTTGAATATTCATTCGCTATTAGAAATGGCCTACAAACCAAATATCAGAAGAAATGGGCATTGTGGAATATAAAATTTCCATCTCCGTTCTTAAAGTCAGCCAAAGTCCCCCCAGATAACTTTCTCTAGGTTTCACCACTGGACTGTATGATGGACTCATTGTCTATAGCTTGTACTATAGTAAGTGTCTATAGCTACCTTTCCCCCCCTTCATTTCCTTTCCTCTCGCCCTTATGTTTATCTGCTGAAGAGCAGTTCTTCATAACTTGACTTAGCTTGAGATTCTTGGTCCTTAGTATTGATTGCCTTTAGTTATACTATTTCATAATTACTTCCCAAAGTATTATTTGGAGATGTGTAATTCTTTGTTTCCCTGTTTACTTTCATTGTTCTCTTTTGGTGTTCTGTATTTGATGAAATTGATTGTAATAAGGTAATCTCTTCATATTATACCTTTGACTTCTCTACTTCTTATCAGTTTGCTGTACGACTGTATTTGATTATTATACTTTGTACTTGATTTATTGAAACTCGAATAAAAATTATTTGAACATAGTGGCTCTCCACCAGTAAGTCCTTTCGGTTTTTACTCCTATGTGCTGAGACAGCGGGTTTATCTGTTAACCTTATGGCCAAAAAATCATCAGTTTGTAATACTGCCCTGTGTTTATGGAGTGTCTCTCGCATCTTTCCCCATTGGCCATTATATGTTGATACAAACCGTATTACATTCTGTTCTGATTTCTTATCATATTTGCGTAGAAGGGTTTCTCTCTCTGTTCTTTTTGCTCTGAGGTACCCTCTCTTAATACTGCGGGCACTATACCCTCTTGCTCTAAATCTTGCACCCAGATCCTCGGCCTTTCGTTCAACTTTATGTGTATTAGAGCATATCCGTCTCATCCTGAGAAACTGCCCAGTAGGAATGGCGCCAATCGTGGCCGGGGTGTGAGAGAACGAGGAGTGCAACAATGCATTAACTGAAGTTTCTTTTCTATGTACATCTGTTTGCAGGACCCCATCATCTCCCACCCCGATCTTAATATCAAGGAACTCGATCTCACTCTGACTCATCACATAGGTCAATTGTATATTTAAGTTGTTACTATTCAATTCTGACATAAATTCATCTAGCAGAGATGCGGATCCCTGCCACAGGAGCAGCACATCATAAATGTACCTAAACCAATGCGCCACCCGTTCTGTAAGAGGGTTAAATCCAAATATGGTCTTTTCCCAACTGCCTAATAAACGGTTGGCGTACGATGGTGCACATGCTGCCCCCATAGCGGTTCCGTGTCTCTGCAGATAGAACCCATCTTTGAATGTAAATAGATTATGAGTCAGAATGACATGTATGCTTTTTTTAACATGGGCTCCTATGGGAAACGTATGCGTTAATGCATTTGTTAACGCCAGCGTTAAATCTGCATCAAAATGGCAACAGAAAAAAAAAACATCTATCATTAATGCAGGCTTCCCAAAAACATCCCTCCAAGTGTGACCCTAGCCTTATACTTTGTGGGTAATAGGCAGACTAAACGTGTTGGCCAAAAAAAGATGACTTGTTTGGTGTACACCAAGTTTCAAAGAGACTTAACTAGTGGAAGAGTGAAAAGCAAAGGCTAGGGTCACACTTGGAGGGACATTTTTGGGAAGCCTGCATTAATGATAGGCTTTTTTTTCTGTTGCCATTTTGATGTAATTTTAATACAAGCATTAACACATGCGTTAACGCATGGTACATATATAACGTTAAACACATAGCACTTTTGCAATGCTTTTATAACATGGGAGCCTATGGAGGCGTTAAAGCTAGCATTTTTCACAATTTGCACTTGTGAAAAATGTTAGCTTTTAGCGCTAATGTGACCCTAGCCTAAGAGACAGCTTTTGACTTTGGTTCTATTCAATTTGCAGCAAAAAACTGCAACGCAACTCCGATGTGTGAACACAGTATAAAGATTGTATATATGTCACAGTACAGCAGTGAAGTTTTCTGTGGGAGGCAAAGAGTACGGAGTTGTAAACGTTTCTCAGGACTAATGAAAGCTTTTATATACTTTTAATTTGCAGTGAATTAGAATTTGCTGATTTCTAGTACTGGCCTTTATTATCCTGCAACAAATTAGACTACGTGCACACTGTGCTTATTTTTTTGGCTTGCGCTTGTGCTGCATTTGACAGCTACACAAATGCAGCTGTCTATGAACCAAAGCAGCACAAACCTATTGAGTTTGTGCAGCGTTTGTGCCCATACAAATGCAGCACAAATAAGGGCACTCACAAAGAAAGACACACAGAAACAAACACAGACAGATACATAAACACTTTCTCACCCTCCCTGGCAAGCCCATGGTGATCCCCTGGGATGTCTTTCTCCGTGCACTGGCAGAAGATGTGTTTAATGATCTTCCAGATCCTGCGCACCATGTGACAGGCTACATCACATGGTGCAAGGTCCTGAGAGCTCGATAAACACATCTCCTCCTGCTGGTGCATGGAGGAAGATTCACCATGCATTTAAGTGGGATCACAGGGGAGGGCAAGCATTTTTGATTTGGAAATCTCTGTAAAAAAGCACCACAAACAGACTGTGGGAATGCCAATCCATTTGTGATGCTTTTTTGGGGAGTTAGAATGGAGTCTATAGGGAAAACCCAGCTCATAAATGGGCATGGTAATTGCACGGACATTAAAAAACACAGGCAATATTTGCAACCAAAATTCAGCACCCACAAATGCACATGTGGGCACAGCTTTAGAGAAATTATATTGACTGTACTGTTAAAGCTATGGGTGATACATTTTTACTGCAGAAACGCAGCAAAAAAATGCAGCAGAGACGCTCAGTGGGCACATAGTTTTAAGGTTGCTTCACACGCTAGGATATCGTTAACGATATTGAAACATCACAGATTTGTGAACATTCTAACGATATTGTTTGTGCATCCTTGCATGTAAATGAATGATATAGGAAGAAATAAATCGCTGATTCGTTCATCCAAGATTTGAGATCCTGACCTCAAATCTATCGTTCGTCGTCCAATTAACGCTGCTTGAAGAAGCCACATCATTCAGTGTGAAACAGAAAAAAACAGCACTGTTGCGCCACACTACTAAATTTCACCACAATGTGGTTCTATTAAATGAACACTAACCTTTCCAGGTTGTGCAAGAATCCGCACAACCAGATTAAACGTATAGGGAGATAGGGTCCATAAAGTTGATGATCATCAAACCTCTGTGTGAAGAGAGGATATTTTACACTCCTTGAGTTGGTAGAAATCACTTGCTTGTCTCCTCAGAGCCGGCTGATCCTGTGATGAACACATGTGGCGTTTGGATGTTGCACTGCCAGGTCCTGTGGACTTGCCCAAGCTGCTCGCTACACCGCACTCCCCGAAGGGAGAATAGGTATGAATGATAGAAGGAGCGGTGTTAGAATGCGGCGCTAGGTATCACAAGATCAAGCCTTCATAGAATTACCTTAAGTTTATTACACAAAGCTGCAGGGTGCGATCACAACGCGTTTCGACACACAAATCGGCGTCTTTCTCAAGTGGAGTCCATTCTAACACCGCTCCTTCTATCATTCACATCATTCAGTGTGACACTTTCTTGAACGATGTTGTTCAAAATTCTCCTATTCCAGTCACTTTAGAAGATCGTTCAGTCCTTGCTCTCCTATTTAACTGGTTCGTTGCTGAATGGGATATCGTTAACGATATCCTTGTGTGTGACAACGCAGTAGCAATGTTGGAACGATCACTGTCACATGATCATCCTAAGGATATCGTTAAAGATATCCTAGCTTGTGAAGCGGCCTTTAGACTTCAAAGAACTGGACTTATAAAAAACTAAGTTATATTTCCAATCAAATTAAAATGATCTGAGACTGAACAGAACATATGTTTTGTACACAGATTTGCAATATTTTAATGTGATATTTTATTTATGTTTCGGAAAATAAAATAACACTTTCCATTCTGCTGAAACCACATTCTGAGAAATAGAGTATTCAGAAGAAAGATTCTTCAAGGAACCAGCCTACATAACTTATATAATTCTACAGAAGGAGTTCGAGGATGCGTTGTAGAAGGTGAGCATATTGCAGACAAACTTAACTTCGAAGTTCTAGTGTGAGTAAATAATCAAAGTCATTTTGGTGAGATGTAAAATCTTTGCTGAGCTACACAGGTAACATTTGTTAAAGAAAGAAAAACATAACTGTCTGAAAGAAATAAAGTGAGCCTGATGTAAGGACAATCTCAGAATTTTATTGTTTTTTGCAGAAGAACCATTGGAGAGCAATGGAGATGAAAGATGACACTTGCTGCAAATGAAATGAGTTTTGTTAGTAGTAAACTTCTGACATTATTTGGAAAGATCAAAGGAAATGCAGTAGCGGATTCCCATTTTGTATTCATGTTGATGATTTAAGTGTGTTCAGGAGAAGCTTAGCCAGATGCTATACTACCTTTTTATATGCTCTGCATGATTGAGCAAACACCTGGAAGGAAATTGAGTGCTGTCACTAATGGGAAGAAAGTGCCTGAAACCAGGAAGATAACTGCTCTTGTTGACAGTTCCTTTGACCTTAAAGAGGACTTAACAGAAGCATTTAGGTTTATGTGAATGATACTTTTAATAGCTTCATGTAACATGGAATGCATATGTAATCACAGATAATAGCATTGAGTTTTCAGGAAAAACGATCAACTACAGTTGTTTATCTTAAATAACACTTAGAAACATTGGTAATAAATTGTAATGTTATTGGAATGATTTAAGAAGAAAGTATCAAGTCTTACATACGAGAAAAATGTGCAAAATTAGGTTAGAAAATAGAGTGAAAAAGATGTGTGACATATTTATTTAGGCTTTGAGCTATCTTTACTGTCAAGTACTGACAGCTCTGGCAGATCTTTTTTTCAGATTTTTTAAAGGAGTTTAACAAGGCAATTACTATAGAGCAACATAAGTGAGACCTGCTATAATGGCTGCAAAGTTATAATGACATTTCAGATTTGGTGTTGATGAGTTCAGTTGGTGTTATTGCACAAATAACAAAGTAAATCCTATGTCATCATTTTGGTGTGATATAACATTACTAATTTATTTTAAAATACAAACTGCATACATCACATTGAATATGGGCAATATTTGATATGGAGCTCCAGAACAAGGGAATTACTGCTGCAAGTCTTTTGGGTATGTCTGTACCTGCTTTGCACATCTTGAAAATAACATTGTTGCCCATTTTTCTTTGAAAATTGCTCTGAGGCTACGGCCACACTTATCAGGTCACATACGTTAGACAGATCCAGCGTTAACATCAGGTGCTGCAAGCAACGCTGCTCCATAGTAACCGGATGTTTACCATGGAAGAAGCCACACAGGAAGCCCCAGGAATTGTGCTTTAGCAGAGTGCACAGGAAAATATTGCTGATAACGTTTTCCTGTGCGCTCTGCTGAAGCGCAGTTCCTGGGGCTTCCTGTGTGGTTGCATCCATGGCAAACCGGGTTACTATGGAGCAGCATGTGCTCACAGCACCCGGCGTTAATGCTGGCCATTACTGCAGGCTTACCTCTGCAGTACTGGCATCTATCAAAGTAAGTGACCTGAAAAGTGTGGCCCTAGCCTAACTCAATGAGATTGGATGGAGAACATTTGTGAATAGCAGTTCTTAAGTTTTATCAAAGATTCTTAATTAGATTTAGATCTGGACTATGACTGGACCATTCACACACATGAATATGCTTTGAAGTAAACCCCCCATTGTAGCACTGGAAGTACCAAATGTTTAGGGTTGCTGTCTTACTGGACGGTGAACCTATGCTGCAGGCTCAAGTCTTTTGCAGGTAATACATTGATTTCCTGCTGAATTTTCCTGTTTTTGGATCCATCCAACTTCCTATCAACTCTGACCAGCATCCCTGTCTTTGCTGAAGAAAAGCCTCCCTACAGCATGATGCTGCCACCACCATGTTTGACAGTGGGATGGTGTTTTCAGGATATTGTTCAGCATTAGTTTTCAGTGACAAATAATATTTTGATTTTAGATCAAAAAGGTCTACTAAAGTATTATCAGGACTCAAGAAAAAACTGTATACTAAAATGTAAAACTTTTTTCTTGGGTCTTGTCTCTCTGGTGGTTTGTGTGAACATGCTTTCACTTGCATGCACAATTATGAATACTTCAGTCTCAGATTTGTTGTGTTTTTTTTGTCTCATTAGACCAAATCATCTTCCACATAATATCTGTGTCCTTTCCGTGGCTGCACACATCAATATGGATAAGGGTGGTGGTTGCTCCTCTTGGAACCCTCAAAATCAGGGGTCCAGGATGACCACACTTCTGCCCTCCTCAGTAGCTACGTTACTTTCTTAATGTACAGTTTCATTGAGGAACCTTTTTAAGAGTCGTGTCAATAAAATTTAAATACTTGTCAAAAAGATGTAACCACAGTTCCCACACAAATAAAGAACAAAAGTGACCATTGACACATGGAATTCCTTTGTGTCTAAATATTATGGTATTTTTTTTACTTTGTTCATTATTTGTAATTTTGTTGTTTTTTTCCTGCCACGGCTACATGTGACCTCATTTTTCTTTTTCCACCATGTGCAATGTCCTCATCCTCTACATTCTCTCTGCACAAGGGCTTCTGCCATCAAGTACGCTAAAGATGTTACAATGAGGCTTAAAGCCTCCAACAACATACCTCATGATATCATTTTGTGATCCCAAAAACCTGTTCAGAGTAAAGATGGTGGTACAAAATGTCCCAATTACCAAAGAAAAGAAAAGGCCGGAGGGAGGAGCATGGGACTGGACATGGGACTGTTGTTAGGGAACAAGTAAGTGGGGAGGTATTATGTATTTTTTTCACTACAGAGGAAATAAATGAACGTTTGATTTGAAACTAATTCATAGCAAATGTAGTTTTCAAGACATATGAACAAGGACTATCACATTTTAATTTTGGCAAACTCACTCATATTGGTAAAGTGCTGTATTAGACTAAGTTCATACTGGTCATTTCTAATCTGTCTTTGGTGCTTCCCTTTTTTTGAAAACTGCACAAATAATGGATCAGTCACTGCATCACCAGACAATGTGAATGGGATTTTGAATTTGCCGTGCAGACGTCAGCATGTGTGACAGCTGCATTAGTGATGCAGGAAGCACATGTCAATTAGTGCTCCATTTTTCTGGTGCACTCTCCGCACCACTAACATTTAATTACTGACGCTCCCCGCAATCCAATGGTGAGCTCCGGTAATATCTTCCTTTCAGGCTGGACCTGTGGGTAATTAGTACAGTAGCTCCATGATCTGTGCCCCATGTGACTCAGTCACATGGGGCACAGCTCTTGTGAGTACCATATCTGACTACCCACGGGTCCTTCCCGGAAGGAAGACATTACCAGAGCTCATGGTAAGGGTAAGAAAGAGTCTGTTACCTCTGTCTGTGTATCTCTCTGTCTGTTCTGTGTCCCTCGAAATGGATCAAATAAGCAGCACAAACAGATGATGCATTTGTGAAGCTTTTGCGAAAAGAGGATCCATTTTTGGTGTGGTTTCTGCAGCGACGAAAACGAAGCACAAATGCTCTGTCTGAACTTAGCTTTAAACAAATTCTAGATGGACTCCCATATATGTAAAAAGGTGAGATTGATCATCAAAACCCTCTGACTTTGTAAATATTCTTCTACTTAAAGTCACAATTTATTTTTATTTGATAATAACATTATAATAACTAGTACAATTTATGCAATTTTGTGTATATTATTTTTTTGCTTATAAAAGCTCTTTTGTTTTTATGATAGAAAATTGCAAACAAATGATTTGTATATAATTTTCAGATCTATGTAAATCTGTTTATATTCAGCAATTCTCCCAAATAAGATATAAAAAAAAGTAAAAAAAGGACATAATTTGAATGTAAAGTATGGGAAATTTAAATTTAAAATATATTGGACATGAAAAAGGTACTAAAAGTACTAACTAAAAAGTAGCAATACACTGTAAACATTTCTATTAGTATTTCAAGCATAACTGTAATTTTAATTTTTATTTCATAAATCAATAGTACAAAAAATAAGCAACTTTGTAATATATCTTATCAGACAAATGTGCTTCTTTCTATACCAGCATTAATTAGTCATTACATCATTACTAGTAATAAGAAAATATATTCAGCACTTTTCATTACTTGCACAAATATTAACAAATATTAAGGTATTTGGTATATTCATTAAAAGCCCAAACATAGCAGCCCTCAGCCGCCCCACAACTGGCGCATCCAGTGGATGCTCCAATTGTGGCGCTTTACCTGATTGCCCTGGTGCAGTGGCAGTTGGGGTAATATATGGGGTTGATGTCAGCTGTTATTTGTCAAAAATCACAGCTGCCATAAAGCCCTGGGCTTGTAATAGAGAGGTCTTTATGTCAATTAGTTATTACCAACCCTGTAAATAAAAAGAAAAAAACACAAACACACAAATATTGTTTATTTTAAATTTTAAAAATCCCTCTTTCTCCAATATATTAACCCAAAAGACACTGTCGCAGGCCTTATGTAATCCACATGATTTCCCATAACGATCCAGGCATTCAGAGGCCGAGCTGGGACATTAAAATGAGACCTCTCACTGTGTGACACATTGAGAGCAGCGTGGAGGATGTCAGGATTGACCACGGGTTAACACAATGCTGGATTGCACAGTCCAAGAGTTGAGTAGCTATGACGACTGGTATATGTGATCTCTCACCTGGTATATATGATCTCCATTCTGGACCCTCATCCTGGGTCCATCATGGTATATGTTTCGGGGTCGTTGTGACAATGCACTCCTTCACCTGTCACTCCAAATTAGACTAAGAGCATGGGGTACCCAAATAAGTTGAGTCAGACAAAGGTATCTGGTTCAAGCTTAAACATGCCCGTGCTTATACAGATACAAACAACGGTCATCAGCAACTGAACTTTATTTTGATTACACTACATTATATATTGTGAAAGGAAAGGCGTGCAATAACCAGAATCAGGCGGGGTTAAGCAAATATATCTAAATCTAATGTTAGTAATTGGTTCTTCGTTCTTCTGTTAAATTCATCCTTCCTCCTGCTGAGATGTCATCATCCGGCCTCTGGAATGTTGGAGATCTCATCTTTCCTCCTAGCACCACCTGGCACTGGAATGTAGCGAATCTCAAGTCTCTTCTCAGGGCCTCTTTGTATGTCCTGGCACTAATATCCAGCAACAGCTTCCAACAGTCTTCTTCAATGGTTGAATATATATACATATATAGATTAAGGAAAAACTTATGTTTCTTATATGAAATACAAAGATAGATATATGTTATATATATATATGAATACAAAAAGGTATAAAATATATCTCCTCACCCTGACAACTCCCCCCTAAACACTAAGTTTTTCCCTAAAGGGTCCTTCGAGACTGTCCATGTGATGGGAAAAAGGAAGTGGATTTCTTCATCCAGACACCTTAGAAACTCCTTCCTTGTGAAGGGCCCCCAGGCACCTGAACCCTACACTAGCCTCACATGGAGTTCTCCCAATATCCCTAAATCGGCTCTCTTAATCTCATTGACTTCATCTGAAAATAAGAGGGGAATTGTAGAACAGTCAACATAACATATTTAGACATTGCTACAAGGAAAAAGGTTGTGTCATATAATTCTACAGTTAGTATAGAAGAAATTAATTTCGCTATTCATTGGCTGTTTTCAGAGTCCAATCCGTTGAAGGGGAAAGAAACCTCAAACATATTAGAAACGGCCTGGGGAATTGTGTATCAGTTTTACACTATTAGTAACATATAACCTTAAAAATACAAGACTCATCCTCCCTTGAACATTTTATCATATACCACAATCATTATGGAGGGTATACAAAGGATATGAACTTCTTTAATATCTGCAAATAAGCACAGTTATCCACAAGAGAAAAATACACAAGAAAATCATACAAGAACCATGTTATGTACTCCTGTACTTACTTATTCTAAAAACATTTTAACCAGGGTATGTTTGACATTCTATAATACCTTGGATAGGAGAAAGAGATTTACACATATTAGGATAATTTTATACAGTTTTCTTGGTTTCCTTGTCCGCTCACTACTTGCAATTTCCAAAACCCATGGAGCGATTACTGCTCGAAGCCCGTACCTTTCTGAGTTGTGTTGTGCGCAAGAATAATGCAGGATAGTATACACAGCTTACCTGTACCAGGAGTGAACTAGGAGGTACTCACCTGATCTCACCCGTGACCTATTTTGAGGCGTATAGTGAGGCCAAGCAGAGACCAGTCTAACCTTTGCTGATAAAAGACAACATGACCTGCCCTGTCCCCTCTCACGACTCCTAGTTTAACACTGTTAGTGGTTCGGTCAGTCCCTATAAGGCAGTCGACTATAGAGAGGGCTCAGGCCGCCAGACGCAACCCGGCTGGGATGGGGCAACCACCCGCCACTACCTTTCCTACCTTTTGTTGTAGCTTGCCTTCTACCTCCGAGAGGACAGGACACCTGTGATGATTGTCAGTATGATTATACCATCCTAGACTGATAACATGGTGTCTACCTCACCGTAATATACCAATACTGCATTTAGTAGGCTTACCGTATTGTTAAGGAATTCTTCAACCGGAAATCGCTCCATTCGCTCAGAAAGTGCAAGTCAGAACCAAATATTCTGATTACCTCATGTGAGGATCCTACCATTATCCAGCATAAAAATCTCTTTCGTCTATAATCATATCTGCAATAAAAAACTCAAAGAAATTTGAATTAATTTCAGAGATTAGAAAATTTTTATTCAACAATATAATTGCAATTTTCTACTAGTTATTTCATTATATTTTTATTACTAGACAATAAATGGTAGAACACTACAGAATATATGGGCGATATATATCAGAGCAGACATATGTAACATCACCGTTAATTCAAAATCTCGTCTACCAGCATTTTCTCCAGAAAGCCTCCTCACCCCTCCCATATAGGAAAAAGATAACGGACTACAAGAAATATTTTCACACAGCAAGGAACAAAAACTGCTCTGATAGAAACATTTTAAGGAGGTGTGGAGGAGTGGTTCACTCCCTTCCATGTTTTCAAATCCTTTGGCCTTGATGTGCCTACAAGATGTCCATAAAGAATACACTCAGAAATATCAGTTCACCCCCCCCCCTCTCCTGACACCACAGAACCAAGCAACAAACCTAACAAAAGACCTAACTGTAACGCTTCAGGAGTAGGGGAAATAAAATTACAGGGAGGGGGTCAGGAATTCTCAGACATCCGTAAACCTCTCTTCTTACTTATCTTTCCACCCCTTTTTTTCTTTTTTTCGACTTTGTGTCATTTAATTAGATTTTGCTGTCTAGTACCACTTCTCCACAGCGTCAATACATCCCCTTGGGCGCTCAGTACATTAGTCTTCCCTCTAGGTGGCTCAATTTTCGAAAGGCCTGAATCATAAGAATATATTTGAGGATATCCTTGTTCTCCTGACATTACATCTCACATCTCAGCATATTACAGTTTACACAAACCTCTGTAAGATGATTTGAATACAAGGGAGCCCTAATTGCAGCTTCATTTAATACTATATATACTAGTCACAGCTCCCTAAAGCAGTTAAATCTACCTGGCGTCATACACACACACGCACCAGCATTGGTCTAGGACACTGGTCAAGTTATTCCCAGACACAGGTTTAGCTACTTGAATCCCAGGGCAAGCCAGGCATCCCCAGAGACTCCTCAGCACGTATTCTACAGGTCACCAGCCGCTCCCAGGTCTGCCATCACAGGTCCAGACCTCCAGAACAGCGACTGCACCAGAACACACCATCGCAAGCAACTTCAGGTTTAACCCGTCTTCCCCACTGGAGGGGCTACAAGACCCTCTGTCTTCTAACCTCATATCTCTATACACACGAGGTAGGCACTACTTTTAGTACATATGCATACAAACTGAATACTTCAGGATCTCTTTTCACTCACACACATCTAAGAACACATTGAAACACACAATAACTATAAATGAGAGAAAGTTTCTCCCTGCCATAACTACATCTCTAGCTAAATTATCCCTGTGCTGCAGGTGGCTATTGGCAACATTCACTCATATAAATCAATAAAAATCTAATTACTATTATTGTATTCAATATTAGACATTATTATTAGTACCCAACTACCATAAATATGAAAAATCCGTCTTTGCCATTCAGAATCCCTGGAAAGACGGGTAAGACTCCAGTGTGCATGTCAGGCACCTGCAGATTTCCCCCTTCACTCCCCCTTTCTTTCGCTCTCTCCCTCCCCTCCTTCCAACACAAGCAAGCCCTCCACAAGGCACACGCACAGCTGTTTAGATAAGGAATTCAATAGAAGAAAGAAATCCTTCTCTCCCAAACAGGGCTCACAAATTTGATTAACTGTTTCACACTTGTCAGCTATATACAACTAACAACTCCAGCCATTACCTGAGACCCCGTGGCTTAATATCTAACTCTTCATTTACTCTTTATAACTTCAAGAACTTTCAATGACAGGAAAAATAAATAAAATATATTGATAGACGGACCGTGAACAGAGTGTAGTGACAGTCGGTGTGACTTCAATAAAACAGAATGATCTCCATAAGATTATATACACCTTACCCTGACTATTCCAAGTCAGAAACCTTGTCCCTGACTTCTTTACTGCTGCCTTTTTCTTCCTGAATAAGATCATGCCACACAGATGGCTGTAATCTCCCTGACAAAGGCAACCCTACATACTTGTACAACCTATTCACATTCTTAACTGCCTCTTACCCTCCCGCGACGCCATTAATATCTTAACTTCCACAACATCCTCGTCTAGCCTGTGAGGTAGGACTTCTTCTGCTTAAGAGACGCAACATGACTCACAGAATACTACGCCCTGCTGCAGCTCAGGCCGCTGACAACGACAATCAACACTGTGCCCCTATAGCACGGAGCCTCCTGCTCCACATACTATGAATATAGAGCCTCATGCTCAATATACTCGGAATACGGAGCCTCGTGCTCAACGTACTCTGTCCCTAACCTGGACACCAGTGATTACAGACTGTCCTGTCACGATATTCCAACTCGCTGGGAGGCGGTCTCCTAATGAAAGCCCTCCACAGAAATACAACCTATAGCACGGAGCCTCCTGCTCCAGTACTAAAACCACATGCGTCTCCTATCCCTTTCTGTAAGCCGTCCCCAATCTATAAAATCTGAGATCTCTTCAACTTCTCGCTCTGGTGCACAAGTAAACAACAGTCACGGGTAGGGTTAATGAGTGAGGAATAATGACCGGTGGAGGAGGCGTGGTGTTCACACGAGGACGCACAGGAGGCGACGTCTCTCACAGTTGCTGGTTCAGAGCTGGCGCTGGATCGCGCTTGGTCTCACCACTCGACCAGTCACCCCCCCCGGACCCAAAGACACCTTCAGATTAACCAATAACGGCTGAGACACAGTAAGGGCGACACACATATGAATGTGATCTCCACTTACCGTGCTTTGAAGGGGATCAGTCCTTGAGGTCAGCCGATACGGGTATCATCCAGGGGGGTCGTGGGGGTCGCGAATCGCTGGACACGCCCCACGTTGGGCGCCAAATTGTCGGGGTCGTTGCGACAATGCACTCCTTCACCTGTCACTCTAAATTAGACTAAGAGCATGGGGTACCCAAATGAGTTGAGTCAGACAAAGGTATCTGGTTCAAGCTTAAACATGCCCGTGCTTATACAGATACAAACAACGGTCATCAGCAACTGAACTTTATTTTGATTACACTACATTATATATTGTGAAACGGAAAGGCGTGCAATAACCAGAATCAGGCAGGGTTAAGCAAATATATCTAAATCTAATGTTAGTGATTAGCTCTTGTTCTTCTGTTAGATTCATCCTTCCTCCTGCTGAGATGTCATCATCCGGCCTCTGGAATGTTGGAGATCTCATCTTTCCTCCTAGCACCACCTGGCACTGGAATGTAGCGAATCTCAAGTCTCTTCTCAGGGCCTCTTTGTATGTCCTGGCACTAAAATCCAGCAACAGCTTCCAACAGTCTTCTTCAATGGTTGAATATATATACATATATAGATTAAGGAAAAACTTATGTTTCTTATATGAAATACAAAGATAGATATATGTTATATATATATATATGAATACAAAAAGGTATAAAATATATCTCCTCACCCTGACATATGTAATCCCCATCCTGGTATGTACGATCCCCTTCCTTGACCCATCCTGATATATGATTCCCATCCTAGTATATATTACCCCCATCATGGGCCCATCCTGATGCATATACCTCCCATCATGCCTCACAAATAAAAAAAAGTTTAAACTCACCTTCCATCTGCTCCCTGGTGCACAGAGTCCTCTTCTGATGCTGGCAACCGATTTCAGTGTGTAAGCGGCGCAGTGCATGACATCACAGTCATGCACCCTTAGTTACACACCAAAATCTGATGCTGGATTATTCCCTGCTTCCCACACCTCAGGATTCAAAGGACAGAAGATTACCTGTGGGCAGACATCAGGAGATAAGTTCAGTGATACATTGAGGAGAAAGATTATAGGTGGATTTGTAGCTCAATGTTATTAGTTTGAACTATATCTTTTTTTACTGTATGTATGTATTTTTTGCTGTATGTATGTTTTTTTTTTCAAATCCCCAATGTTGCTATGTCACAGAACTGAAAATGCACGACTCTGGTCTAGACACGTGTCAAACATTTGAAGCAGTTAGCCTCAAGAGCTTAAAATATTCAAACCACCCTATCAAGAGGTAAAACAGGCCCTCCTAAAACAATGATTACTTCATATGCAAAACTCCAAGGAGTCAGGCCAAATCAATTGCAATTAATCTTTATTAAAACCAACACTATGTTAAAATGACAATGTATATAATGGTACACAGAAGGAGGACCACATGACACAAATATCAACCACAATGGTAATCAATCCTCAGGTATAGGAAAATAGACATTCAAAAGCCAATGCCACAAAACCAGGTGCACCCCATATACCTAGTTGAGGATGACACAAATAAAGTTACCAAGCCATGGGCCAAATTACCTTACTCTGACCGCCCCCTGCGCGTTTGCACCAGCTTCTTCTGAGTACCATTATATACATTGTCATTTTAACATAGTGTTGGTTTTAATAAAGATTAATTGCAATTGATTTGGCCTGACTCCTTGGAGTTTTGTATATGAAGTACACAAGAGCTTAAAAGTAGAGTTGGTTCGAATTGATTCACAAAACTCTGTCCATCAGCCAGGTTGGTAGATAACTGCTGGATGTAAGCCCTGAGAGCTGTCTTCTACCTCCTAGCATCCAAGCAGCATTACATATTGATGATGTTAAGCCAGTCCAGCTAATGAAAAGGAAGCCTGTGGATGTTGTAAGGGCTCAACACCCACATATTACTTATCTGACCGCTAGACTGGGTAATTGCAAATAACTGTGAATTTGTTCATACTAACTCAAGTTAATATTTTATAGGTCTGGCCGGGAGTAGAAAAACATGATTGCTTTCAACCAGAAGCAAAGGCACACCTGTCCAGACGTTATACCTGGTATTGTAGCTCATACCCACAGAAGTGATTGTGGCTGACTTGCAATACCACGCAGACCTCAGGAGCAAGCGTGGCACTGTTCATTGACAAAAGAACACAGAACTGCAGCAAGCTAGAAGGATAAAACACAAAAGGGTCTTATCTGAGGACAATAAATAGCCAGTTAGGTTTTAAAGGCTCATATAATGAGGTTGTGATAGTCACAACCACTGTAAAAGGTGTATCACGGCTGCTGCACTCCCATAGCTTAGGAATAGGAAAATGTTAAACACCACGCTGCCGTACTAAAAGGAAATTTAATATTGATTTATTTGTCTACGTTTTTCAAGGCCTTTCAGAAAGTAGACATACAATATTTTTAAATAATGATTATACACTGCAGAGATTGAAATGGCTTCATTTACAGTCCTGCAATTTAGATGCTATTTGACTATTGTAATAGACCAAATCTCTACATTCCTAATTCCATGCATGTATGTCTATGATTGCCAGTATAATGGAAATGTTGCATGCTTCTTTACATACACTACCAAGAAACAAATTGTTATTTTTGTCATGGTACTTTGCTGTAAAGTAAAACACATTCTTTAGCTTTGAAATGTGACATCTTAGTTTTTGTTATAGAGCAGTAGCAAAAGAAAAAATGTCCACCATCCGTTTACCTATTAAAGCGAGTGCTGTTATTCCTAATTTTGCACTGTAATTTCTTCTATGTCCTTGTCAAGGGATTTTATTTGTAAAGTGACCTTTTGAAGTAATTACTTGTAGGGAAGCAGTGAAAGGCAATCACACAAGGTGAGGTCTCTACACTGTTGCATTACTTTGATTAATGTATTTAATATCATTTCAGTTGCTTTTTTTTATTCCTGTGGAATAGAGAGCATAATAAACTAGACGACAGATAAATGCATTGGAAATATGCCATTATATTTCTTTCCACTGAGAATTAAATAGGAGGTGTCTCCTTATGAAGTTATTATGCTGCGCTATGTTGGAGAATAGCGTTATGCACATTAATTCCAAGCACTTGGATGACCTCTAGCGCTACTTATTTTCCATTTTTGGCAAAAAAAATGTTGAAATATAGAATTCATTCATGCTCCCAGTGTTGAGGGCTTTTTTCTTTCCTGCTTACTAGGCAGTTACATAGACAGTGAATGAATAGGTGGTTTACAGCGGATCCATCCGACAGCTCATCTCAGTTCTTGGGATTAGTGGTGCTCTCTTTGAGCAGATCCATATTGATAAAAATGTAATCTGTTTAAAATAGATTTAAATGTTCATTTTTAAAAATTTTCTAAAATATCTTACCAGATAAGTATGCTTCTTTCTCTACTTAAGAGCTATCACAGTCACCTCTCCCTCATAAACTCTACTTTAGGCCATAGACACAATTATGCGAGCTGCATGCAAGTGTCTTGCATGCATCCTTCATGGGTCACCCGGCCCAGCCCCTGCCTTTCTGAACAGGAGCGTCAAGCTTATTGTGTTTCTATGGAGCTCCATGCTCCCGTTCAGGTGACTCATGTTAGACACTTGCATACAGCTCGCATTGTGTATCTTTGCACTTACTCTGAAAAAAAAACTCCAATTTGTCCAAGCAAGACAGACTTCAAAGTCACTGAAGTACAGTGGGTAATATAAGTATTTTTCAAGTTTTGCCAACATCAAAGAATGTAGAGAGCTGTCTAACGACAGCAGGGAAAAAAGTAGTAGACCTGCACAAGGCTGGGATGGATTAAAAGTTACAGGCCTCTCAAATCTTTGAAGGTGGCAAAACTTGCAAAATTGGCAGTGTATCAAATACGTATTTTCCCCAGTGCATTTATGAAAGAGGAATGAAAAGAAAAGAAAAGGTGAGGAAGAAAGAAAACTCATTAGAAGGAGAGGTACAGGCAGATTGTGCTGTAGTTCAAGTACATTTTAATCCCACCTTAGTGTTGGAATTACAGGTACACAGCTTAGTACTACTGTACAATATCCCTCATACTTCTGCAACCACTAAACATCAGCTACATAGAAAGAGAAAAGCCATAGTCACTCATGTCTATGTGTGCTGTATATGGGAGACATCATTAAAGTTAGTCTTCTCCCACCAGCTCAGAGACAATGAAAAATTAGTCGTGGAACAGCCAGGAAAACTGTTGACAAATTGAAGATACAGGGTGTAACATGCCTTGAAAAGTGTTATTCCTTATGCACACATATGACAGCTTTTCTGAAAAAGTCACCCAGAAAGACGAGTATGAGGCTTTACTATTTAAGTTTTATAACCCTCCTACTGAATAAAATTTATACTAGATTACCATAGGAGCACTGAATCACAGAGGGTTGATCTGGCACTAGTATGAATCTAAAAATCTTGAAAACCTGAAAGTACTCTTGGACTGTTTTCACTTTTGGGTTAGGAATATTACAGTATTATAGGGTCTATACTAGATTTTTTTCTAATGTCAGATCCACCTGACTGACCCTTTTATAATGAGGTTCATGGTGCTTTTGTTGGGATTTCTATCATTTTCCATTATATTGTGCCATTTTTATGTTAAAAAGATGTGAACAGTGTCTTACTCCCCTTTCACATCTGTAAATATTGTAATTCCAGGCAGATGTCGCCGCATCTGCTGATCTGCTGTGTAACAGCCAACGTGCCACCGATCCGGCAAGCCCCATTATTCTCTATAGGACTTGCCGTCACGTGCGACAAGTGCAGCATTGCCAATTCCTGGACTTGCGGCCCTTATGGCACTGCAAAAAAAACGCTGCTAGCAGCATTTTTTTTGCATGACAGCAAGTGCCGGATCTGCCAGATTCAGCAATACTGCACTTGCCGCACCCGACCACGAGCCCCATAGAAAATGATGGGGCTTGCCAGATTGATGCCACAAGTCAGCCATTACACAGCAGGTCCGGCAATTCATTAAAAGATACACTACTTATTTGTTTTGGCAAATTTTTAAACTGAACTGTTAAAAAAGTCAGAAAATAAAATCTACTTATCCAATGAGCGGGTTCAGATTTGCACCAGAATTTTCAACATTTTCTAGCATAAAACTTATAAAATCTTTCCATAAATTGTTGGGCACACACCATCCTTATGCACAATGCCCACTTTTTTTAGGTTTTAGTAAACATGACACAAAAAGTATGGCAAATATTAATACACGTCACTCTGTCAAGAATAAAGGGTGCTCAGAAGGGATACCACTCTTTGTTCAATAAATGAAATGTATCTGGCACTTCAATAGTAGTAAAAAGTAGGTAGATTGAAGTAGCTGCAATCCACAAAATATGGTGTAACGTTTCAGTCTATAACAGTTGGATTTGTCAGGAGTGAGATAGGAACAGTGTTTACTTCTATGGGTAAAGGGTAACCAACCTAAGAGTGTGCCCACACCCAAGACTGTTACCATTTATCCTTGATGCTGCACACTGTTCCTATCTAACTCCTGGCAATCAGTCTGATGAAGGACTACTGTTAAGGCTCCGTTATACACAGTGATATCGCTAACAATATCGCTGCAGAGTCACAGGTTTTGTGACGTTGCAGCGACCTCGCAGCGAAGTCGCTGTGTGTGACATGCCGCAGCGACCAGCGATCAGCTCACTGATTGCTGCGGAATAGCCAGGACCATTTTTTAGTCGTTGGTCTGCTGCTGGGCAGCATACATCGGCATGTGTGATGCCTTTCCAACCCGATGACTTCCCTGGTAACCAGGGTACACATCGGGTTTCTAAGCACAGCGTGCTGGTAACCAGGGTACACATTGGGTTTCTAAGCACAGCGAGCTGTGCTTAGTAACCCAATGTGTACCCTGGTTACCAGTGTTCTCCCACTGAATACAGTAGTGGGACCTCGACATCGTAGCAAAGAATAATTTATATTCTTTTCCACGATGTCGAGGTCATTACATGGGTTTCTGGTCACTGGTGAGTATGCCTGTCTGACAGTGATCACATAGCGATGTGCCAGTGATCCCGATCCTTTGGTCTGGTCGCTGGCACATCGCTATGTGTAACCCGGCCTTTAGACTTCCAGATTTATCTTCTATATATGACACAAAAAGTATGAATTTGAAAACATAATAATAAAGAAATCTATTTTTACTCTATTGTATTTCTTTTACCAACTGTTGATTTTCTGTGTTTGCCTGATAAAAAATGCAGACTCTGTAGACCACAAGCTAAAATATGTTTTTGTTTTATTTGAGAAGGACATCCATTTGATAAAATGACCACTTTTACTCCATCTGTAATAAATGAGTCTTCTCAGTCTGTACACAATTCAATTTAGGCAGTATTTTGGTCATGTCAACTTATTTTGTTTGACTGCCATCCATGACAGCAATCAGATGCAATTGCTCTTCAGATGTCTTTCACACTTTTCCAGTGAGATTTCATCTTGCAGTTGGACGAAAAAATAAATAAAATTACTCTTAAAAGATCAGCAATGTGCATTTCAAAAGGTAAATTACTTTATTTTTATTCAGATAAAAGACATTAGAGTGAATTAAATTGTTACTAAGAAGATGTATATATATTTATGTGTGAAAACAATGAAATAAAATTGTTACTATAGCTAAATTTCAATTTCATGACTCTTAAGGTTATCTTAGTTTATTCAGAAATCAGTTTGAAGACATGGACAAGCCCTGACAACAAAGGACATCTGTGCACGGCATATGTCTGCCTCTCCACCATAGAGCTTGCAATAATTACAGTTGTACCAAATATAGTGGTGTGAAAAAGTGTTTTGCCCCTTCCTGTTTTTATATTCTTTTGCATGTTTGTTACACCTAATTGTTTTAGATCACCAACAAAATTTAAATATTAGAGAAAGATAACACAAGTAAACATAAAATGCAGTTTATAAATGAAGACCTTTACTATTAAGGGAAGAAGAAATCCAAACCTATAGGGCCCAGTGTGAAAAAGTGATATCCCCCCCTTCCTGATTAAAATAAAATTAACTGTGGTTCATCACATCTTTGACTTGATTACCTGTTGTTAATGAAGAAATCACTTAAATATAACTTGCCTGACAAAGTGAAGTAGACTGAAAAATCCTCGAAAGCTAGACATCATGCCGCAGTCCAAAGAAATTCAAGAACAAAGGAAAAACAAAGTAATTTAAATCTATCAGACTGATAAAAATTATAATCCCATTTCTACAATTTTGGTACTCCAGCGAACCACAGTGAGAGCCATTATCCACAAATGGCAAAAACATGGAACAGTGGTGAACCTTCCAAAATGGAACACACAAGTGCTTCTCAAACATTAGAATATCATCAAAAAGAAAATTTAGTTCCAAAATTCAATACAAAAAGTGAAATGTATATAATATATAGTCATTACAAAGAAAGTAATCCACTCACAGTTTGCTGAAGGAGCCAGCACCTCCTGCCACGGTTACGCTGATACCAGTGTTCCTGGGGGGCCCCCTGGAGTCAGAAATTCTCTCCTCTTTGCTGTGCACGCTGGAATCCTGGTGCCTGGCCTCCTGTATGCAGCACGACGTCACTTCCAGTCACTGTACCCGTAGAAGCACGACTGACGGTGCGAAACGGCCGTAGTATAGTCTGCTCCCCCGTCCTCCCTCCCGCACCCTCCACTATGTAAGACCCCACAAGGAAGAATAAAGGCTGCAAAAAGAATCCTGTGTTCGGCTTCTACTTGATACTGAAACTGGAAGTAATCTACTTCAATTGTTTATTTCTATTAATGTTGAAGATAATGGCTTACAGCCAATGAAAACCCAAAGGTCATTATCTCAGAAAATTAGAATAGTTAACATGAAACACCTACTAAGGCTTAATAAGCTTTTAAAATGGTCCCTTAGTCTAGTTTAGTAGGCTACACAATCATGAGGAAGACTGCTGACTTCACAGATGTCCAGAAGGCAGTCATTGACACACTCCACAAGGAGGCTAAGCCACAAAAGGTCATTTCTAAAGAAGCTGGCTGTTCACAGAGTATTTTAATGGAAAGTTGAATGGAAGGAAAACGTGTGGTTGAAAAAGGTGCACAAGGAACCGAGATAAACGCAGCCTTAAAAGGATTGTTAAGAAAAGGCCATTCAAAAATTTGGGGGACATTCAAAAGGAGTGGACTGCTGCTGGAATCAGTGCTTCTAGAGCCACCACACACAGACATATCCAGGACATGGGCTACATGGGCTTCCTTGTGTCAAGCCACTCATGACCAATAGACAATGCAAGATACTTCTTTCCTGGTCCAAGATATAAAAGAGCCGTATTGTTGCCCAGTGGTCCAAGGTGTTGTTTTCAGATGGAAGTAAAGTTTGCCTTTCATTTTGAAATCAAGGTCCTAGAGTCTGGTGGAAGAGTGGAGAGGTCACAATCCCCAATAAGCCGAATAAGCCTAATAGACCATATAGGCCTCCTAGACCAGGACAACCACCCAAAAAACCATCTAGACCTTTTGAGGAGAGAGAAGAGTCCACTTCAGCTGCATCGGCTCCATCAACCTCTTCCACAGGGGAAGATTTTTTATCTGGGGACGAGTCAGGACCCGACCGTCCACCAGGAGAGGGAGGCGCAAACCCACCAAATCTTCGCAATCGGAATCCACGAACAAGCAAATGGTCTCTGCTATTACCGCTAGGAGCCAGACTGGGAAGGAGATGGTGATGGGCGAATCGAGTAGCAGTGATGTGAGTATGGATCTCCAAATTATCAATCTGTCGGATTATCAATTGTCGGAGTCTAAACAGTCATTACTCAAAAAGGGTTTATCATTTTCTCCAATGCAGCAGTTGGATAAATTTGAATTAACTAAGGACATTTACCTTTTTTGCAGACAACTGACATTTAAATTGATGTACAATCGTCCATCCGTCATTGACTCCTTACCACTCCAAGACAGAGCCACCTTTCAAAATCTATTGGAATTGGCTGATGAACAGAACCCCCGCAGGTATGACATCTAAAAAGAAACCCTTCATTGGAAGGGCTCCTTCCCAAGCCACACCTCCCTTTTCGCTTTTTCCTCAAGTACAGCTATTCTTTGATGTAATGTCAAAGGAAATTAGGAATCTAAAGATAAATAGCTTTCAGGGTAATAACCTCTCATGGGATGAGCGCTTAGCACTCAAGAATCTCAAAGGCATAAAGAATTCTTAATAAAGAAAGTGGATAAGGGAGGAAATATACTTTTGTGACTTGTTACGTTGTATCTGGAAGAGGTAGGAAGACAGCTGAATGACAGGGCATGTTATTTAAAATTGCCGTCAGATCCAACTGATGTTTTCAAACGCAAATTGGAGAACTTAGTTTATCGGGGTCTCGACATGGGTATTATTACCAAGAAGGAAAAGGATCTCTTAATTAATAAACATCCAACGGTCCCCACTTTGTACATGTTACCTAAAGTACACAAGTCTTTGACAAAGCCGCCGGGTAGACCAATTGTGGCTGGCATTGGTGGCCTCTTTGAGAAACCTTGTATGTACGTAGATTTCTATCTACAAACATATGTACTTTCCCTTCAGTTATATGTGAGGGACTCATCACATATTATTTGCCAACTGAATGAAGTGAGTTTTCCTCAAAATGCGTTAATGATCACGATGGATGTGGAAAGCTTATATACATCCATTGAACATGATCTAGGCGTTCATGCTGTCTCTTATTTCCTAGATAAACAAATGACTGGGAACCGAATGCACGACTCTTTTTTGTTGGACCTTCTCCGGATGATATTGGATAACAGCTATTTCACTTTTGACAGAACATTCTACAGGCAGGTATCCGATACCGCGATGGGTGCGAAATGCGCATCATCCTACGCAAATTTTTTTCTGGGATGGTGGGAGGACATCTGCGTTCGCACCCATCCGGATTTTGACAATTTTGTGCCTTACTGGTGCAGATTTATAGAAGATATTCTATTCTTTTGGACAGATACCTTGGATGACTGCCTTCACTTCATTGGGACACTTAACTCTAACAATCTAAACGTCACAGCATTCATGGACTGAAGTGGTCTTTCTGGACCTAAAAATACAACAGGATGAGGGTAAGATCACTTCCCTTTATAGGAAAGACATAGCAACAAATAGTTTGCTTCACTACCAAAGTTTTCACCCTCAGCACATGAGGAATGCTATCCCGAAGGGTCAATTCTTTCGTTTGAAAAGGAATTGTTCCAATGAGGTAACTCTTCAAAATGAGGCACGTGATCTTACTTCAAGATTCAAAAAGAGGGGTTACCCGCAGAAGGTAATATCAGGTGCCTTCAAAACTACTGTGGCAACTGACAGACAATGTCTGCTCAGGACCCCCACCCGAACCTGCAGACACAGCTCCTCATGACGCTAACATCTTCCTCATGCCACCACAGAGAGGGGCAGAGAGCAAGCACAGGCGGCAAACAGTGAGCACATGAGGTCAGAGAGAGCGCACATGGGGACAGAGAATGGTGCGCACAGGGGTTTAGAGAGAGAGCATGGGGCAGAGAGAAAATAGTGCAGCAAAGAGTGAGCAAAGGGTGGGCCAGAAGTGTGCACAGTGTGCAAAGAGAGTGGACAGAGAGGGCAGAAAATGAGTACAGGGGTCAGAGAGCATACACAGGAGGGCAGAGAGGATGCACAGAGGGCAGAGGGCACAGTGGGAGAGAGTGAGCACAGGAGGAGCAGAGAGAGCACACAAGGGGTCAGAAAGGACACACAGAGGGGGCAGAAAGCACATACAGGACGGGCAGAGAAAGCAAGCACGGGGCAGAGAGAGAATGCACAGGGGCACAGAGAGAGCATGCACAATGGGGTAGAGAGCATGCACAGGGGAGCTAAAAAACATGCACAGGGGGCACAGATCACCCACAGGGGGCAGAGAGAGTGCAGCAGTGTGGCAGTTACATAATTGAGCTGTCCCGTCTGTCACTTCCGCATTCGATGTCTGCTATCAGTGCCTCTACATGTTTGCACATCCAAGTGATGGGTGTGCAAATATGGTGCCCACTGGAGGTACTGGCACATTGCATAGTACCTCCAGCAGTGTCATAACCACGGCACCTCAAACTGCAGATGCTGTTCCACGCAGCCACTGTTAACATGTCACTGCCGAGTAAGTGCATATGCGTATACCCAGAGTGCAAACGCACTTACTCAGGCGGCCAAAATCTTTGGACACCTGGATATACAAAGATGGCAGCAACATGACCTGATGCATGCATGTGCACTTACACTATTGCTATCTTTGGCACCAGAGGGGAGAGGGCACAAGTGCGAGGGAAAAAGCACAGAGTGGCGGAGGGAGCTAACAGGAAGGCAGAGAGAGTGCACAGCCGAAGGGACGAGTGCACAATGGGTCATAGACAGAGCTCAGGGGTCCAGAGAGAACTGACAGAGGGGCAGAGAGCACACAGGGAGAAGAGAGAGCGCATTGGGGAAAGAGAGGGCACATGGGGAACAGAGAACCCACAACAGGGAGAAGCAAGCACACAGGGGTAGGGCTGAGCCCACAGGGGGGCAGGAAGAGTGCACAGTGAGTTAGATTGCATGCACAGTGGTGCAGAGAACACACAAAAAATTGGAAAGAGAGCGCACAGGGAAAGAAGATTGCATGGGAAGACCTCAAAGGAGAGAGCATATGAGGGGAGAAGACGGCACAGGGGGAGAGAGACAGAAACTAGGGGGGACACAGCTCAAAGGAAAGCACAGAGGGGGAAGACAGCAATCAGAGGAAGAAGACAGTACAGGGGGTGAGAGACAGTGCACAGAGGGAGACAAGTCAATGGAAAGAGTACAGAGGGGAGAAGACAGCACAGTGGGGACAGAGACTGCATACAGGGGAGAGAGAGAGCACACAGGGGAAGATTGCTCAAAAGAGAGAGCACATGAGGGGAGAATACAGCGCAGCGGGAGAAGATAGCACACAGGGGGAGAGCACATGGGTGAGAGACAACACACAAGTGGGAGACAGGTCAAAAGAGAGAGCACAAGAGGAGAAATATATATTTTATCTGGCGCCCCTATGGGAAGGCACCACAGGAAGGTACTGCACCCCAAACAAATGGAGTAGTGCAGCCGTAGCCATGGATACGGGGTTTCATGCAGAGTTTTTCCTAAGCACCCATACACTTGCCCACCTTAGCATAGGGACCGTATATTCAGTAGGTCCAGGGGGTGGAGCTTAGAGAAGAGCAGGAGACTTGAGTGACAGTTGAGTTAATTTTAGTCAGACAGTGCTGGGAAGGCAGCCAGAGAGGACGTGCTTGACAGTGTTCCTGACAGAGGGCAGCTCATTGCAGAGGGGTGACCTAGAAATGAAGGGGACAATCCAGGACCGGTTTGAGCCGGCTGGGGAGTCCGGGTCAACACCGGCATACTGGAGCCAAGGCAGTCGGAGGTCTATACCTGACTGTGAACTGACAAACTGTGGGACCGACAGAAGGGAGCCATAGAGCCACAGACTGTACCTCTTCCTCAGTTCCAAAAAGGTGCAGGACACATTAGGGAAAGGACCGAATTCAGTGGCGGGAGGATTTGTTTGTTGTCGCTCCCGTCCATACTGGTAAGGAACAGACTGTACCTAATAGTAACAGACCAGGGGACTGGCGAAGGAGCTCTCAAAGTGGTGAATGAGAGTAAGAGGAACACAGATCCCGAAAGTTGTGAGAGGGCACCATCAACAGACTCTGCTAAGTGACCTTACATCTGGGCTACGTCCCTGGTAAACCAGACTGCACTGTGTACCTGTTTTTCATCTGGAGACAGTAAAGACCTTCTTAAGCTGATCTGGTGTCTGTCCTCATTTGCTCTGCTGCCCGGAGGGCTCCTACAGCATCGAAAAGGTGAGGACTACTACTCCCCTCATCTTCCCCTGCTGCCCTGAGGTAAAGTTCCACCTGTGGGGACTGTACTACTCTGAGCTGCACCTCCATCACCTCAGTGGCCGGCTGCAGCGCTGGTATCCGCATTACCAGGTACCACAGGTGGCATCATGTTACCATTCCTTCATCCATCATCATCATTACCCCTTCACCATCCCTGCCATTGAGGGTCCAGGGCACGGAACGGCAACCGACCAGCCGTGATCCCCCATCAAAGTGACCATCTGTCCCGGTATCCGAGTACCCGCTCCCTGTTGACTGACTTATTTACAGAGCCTTGTGAAAGTATTTCACCCCCTGAACTTTTCAACCGTTTGTCACATTTCAGGCTTCAAACATAAAGGTATAAATTAAAAATTTTTTGTGAAGAATCCAACAAGTGGGACACAATCGTGAAGTTGAATGACATTTATTGGATATTTTAAACTTTTTTAACAAATAAAAAATTGAAAAGTGGGGCATGCAATATTGTTCAGCCCCTTTACTTTCAGTGCAACAAACTCACTCCAGAAGTTCAGTGAGGATCTCTGAATGATCAATGTTGTCCTAAATGACTAGTAATGATAAATAGAATCCACCTGTGTGTAATCAGTCTCCATATAAATACACCTGCTCTGTGAAAGTGTCAGGGTTCTGTTTCAAAGTGCAGAGACCATCATGAAGACCAAGGAACACAACAGGCAGGTCTGAAATACTGTTGTGGCAAAGTTTAAAGCTGGATTTGGATACAAAAATATTTCCCAAGTTTTAAACATCTCAAGAAGCACTTTGCAAGCGATCATATTGAAATGGAAGGAGTATCAGACCACTGCAAATATACCAAGACCTGGTCGTCCCTCTAAACTTTCATCTCGAACAAAGAATAGACTGATCAGAGATGCAGCCAAAAGGCCCATGATCACTCTGGATAAACTGCAGAGATCTACAGCTGAGGTGGAGAGTCTGTCCATAGGACAACAATCAGTTGTTCACTGCACAAATCTGGCCTTTATGGAAGAGTGGCAAGAAGAAAGCCATTTCTCAAAGATATCCATAAAAAGTTTTATTTGAAGTTTGCCACAAGCCACTTGGGAGACACACAAAACATGTGGAATAAGGTGCTCTGGTCAGATAAAACCAAAATCAAACTTTTTGGGCACAATGCAAAATGATATGTTTGGCGTAAAAGCAACACAGCTCATCACCCTCAAAACGCCATCCCCACTGTCAAACATGGTGGTGGCAGCATCATGGTTTGGGTCTGCTTGTCTTCAGCAGGGACAGGAAAGATGGTTAAAATTGATGGGAAAATGGATGGAGCCAAATACCGGACCACTTTGGACAAAAACCTATTGGAGTCTGCAACAGACCTGAGAATGGGATGGAGATTTATCTTCTAACAAGACAATGATCCCAAACATAAAGCAAAATCTACAGTGGAATGGTTCAAAAATAAACGTATCCAGGTGTTAGAATGGCCAAGTCACAGTCCAGACCTGAATCCAATAGAGAATCTGTGGAAAGAGCTGAAAACTGCTGTTCACAAACGCAATATTATCCTCTTTAAAAATTGTCACATGTTGTTTGATATCATTATAGAGTCAGCTCATTTGTAATTTTATTAGACACGTATCATTTGAAGTAATATGATGAGTGATTATAGCATGGTTTATGCATCATTGACTATGAGAATTCATTTCCTTTCCATTCATATGTGTGCATCTACTTTGCTATTTGCACATATGAATATTAAGATTAAATTGATAAAGAAATATGATTTTATGAGCATTTATTGACAAAAGGCATCTTAAATTATAATTAGTTAAAAGCAACAAACCTTTCTTATCCACATTCAGAAAATGTTTTAGATTTGTAATAAAATGTATATGTTTGGTTATTGTTCATGTAGAAAGCTAATTATGTAACTATGAATATATTTCTTATTTCATTAATGAATCCAGACAAGAGTGAAAAAAGAGCTGGGCTCAAATGCCGCGCTGACCACAAAGATAAACACAGAGTAAAACACACACTCTGTTTATTATGCCTACACGTGTTTCATGGCTCATAGGCCACTTCCTCAGGGCATGTAGGCAAAATAAACAGAGTGTGTGTTTTACTCTGTGTTTATCTTCGTGGTCAGTGCGGCATTTGAGCCTAGCTCTTTTTTACTCTTGTCTGGATTCTTCAGTTCTCAGCTGGGAGCCTGCAGCGACCTCCTGTGTGCTTTTATTGTAGTTGTGACACTCACAACTACATCAGGTGAGTTTAACCATTTGGGGTCTGAGGGACCTGTATAATAGCAATACTACTCTATGTGCGCTTCCTTTCTCTTTTAATTTATAATTATTTCATTAATGTGAATACCTTAAATTTAGCTTCTTCTTCTCAGTTTAGAGGTTAATAGGGGCATACGTTATTTGCATTTAGTTATCTACACTTAGTAGGGAAGTTGTTAAAGAGATTTTCCAGCTTTAAAGTACAAGTCTTCAGTTAATCTATGTGACTGCAGACTTGTAAATCCACACAGTGTGCACAGTGCAAACTGTCAAGATTGTCCATGTTCTGGAAGTGGATAGGCACTTTGACTGCAGGAATGAGATTTTAATACATACTGTAACGTGCAGCTAGTCTTGACATTAACACAAGTGAATTGAGCAAGTGCAGATACGTCTAGGTGAAAAGTGGCAGGTGTAAGCAAATTGCATACTTGTGGTCATATGACTGCCTGCTCCCAGTGCTGTCTTTGGCAAGAAACCTCACGATGTACATGGAGCACACTTTGAGATTCACCAGTTTGCAGACACATAGTGTGAGTCCAGATTGTACCCAAGGTGGGGTAACGTTTTCCCCAAGGCCTTTAAGGCTATGAGTGTAAGAAAACAATATTGGTATGGTTATTAAATGTTGCCATTCATGTTACATTTTTTTGCATGGTTAAGTAACTAACCAAGATAAGTCCTTATTAAGTTAGCACTGAATATATGCTGCCAAAACCATGGGCAGCATTAACCAGAGCTTTGGTGAACAATTGTATCAGGATATATTTTTCTCTGAAAACCCAAAGTTGCTAAACAAATTTGGCAATCGTTGCGATTTTTACATCAGTTTCACCCAACTCTGTTAAAATGGCTGAGGTTTGGATGGAACAGGGGCATGCTGCTATGGCTGATCGAATTCATGACAATCTATTATATTTTATACAAGGAATCCTACTACAGTCGCTAAAGTAAGGAGTGTGGCGAAATACATAGAGGTGCATACCACTTCTCAGATGCTCTTGATTCAGAGGTGAATGCCCGATTAATGAATCAGAAAAGTCAGGTCACACTGGTAGGTTTGCTGTAAAAATGAAAATCAATAAAAAAAATTAAAAAGTATGTCGGAATTGTACTTCATTTATCATTTCAACCTTCTTGCATTTTTTTAAAGCTTGAATGAAATTATTATTACTTGAATGAAATTATTAACTTTACATTATATGGTAAAGTGTACGATGTCACTCTAAAAAAAAGTCATCCCACATAAAAATATGTTAAAAATCCCTATATTGATATGTCAATCTGAAAAGTAAACTATGGCTCTTAGAAGAAGGGAATAGAAAACAAGAGCATAAAAGTTATAATTTTCCCCAATGTAGGAATTCAAGCAGCTCTATAGGATGGGCCATCAATATCTAGTTATAAAAGCTGATTAAAGAGATGGTGTAATGCCGTGCTGTCGGAACAAATCCAATCCTATCCAGAGAATATGAACAATATATTTATTTTTTACGTGTTTCAGGGCTCAAACTTGCCCTTCTTATGGTATATGATTTTTCCTGAAGAAGGGGCAAGTTTGAGCACTGAAACACATAGAAATATATATATTGTTCATATTTGCTGGATTGGATTTGTCCCGACACATCGGCATCGCATCATCTCTTTAATCAGTTTTTTTATACTGTTTTGTGGATGCAGCAGACGTGGTTATATGACTTTATAGTGGTTGTATCTCATACAATCACACAAGATGAGTCTCTCCTGTCACCCTGCGGCCAGCGGGACCCATCCTCAATGTGAATGGGGATAGGGTCCCAGTTGGCCGCCGGTACCCCCTGTGCACCACAGACATACTTACCAGGTCCACGCTCCCACGCTGCCTGCTCCGTCTGCAGTGGCTCCCAGGCATCTCTCTCCTGCCCCTCTTTTCCTGGCTTCCCGGGAAAAACGCATAGGGTGTGCTCACGCCGCTCTTTTTAAATTTAAAGAGCCAGTACGCCCTTTTTCTGACACCACCTCTCAGCCAATCGCTGAAAGGCTGGTCGGTATTTATGGCTCCCACTTCCCATGGGAGGTGCCTGGGCAACTTCGTAGTTAGTCTAAGTTGCCAGCTCAGGTAACTAGCAGCAAATGCAGTTCCTGTGTCCTCTGAGATCCTAACGTGCTTTCTGTTGATTTCAGTGCCGGATCTCTCCTGCCTGTTCACTCGCAGACCCCTACCACTTTCGCTGGTTCCTGGCTACCTTTCCGGACCTCATCGCCTGCTCCAAGCTTCGTACCTGCCTTCTCCTCGGATTCCCTGGTTTCCATGTCCTGTTCCACCTTGGGTCGGAATCAGAGTTTGGACTGGTTCTTTGGACTTAATCTGGTTGCGCTTGGAGGAATCCCTGTGTAGCAGTAACCCTTCTTGTGCTCCCTTAAGGGGACACTGGTGCTCTAGCACTGTGGACTTCCTTTTGGGATCTATCCTCTATTGTACCAAATAAACCCTGTTCATTATCTGACTCTCTTGTCCGGCTCGTTTCTGGTATCAGCCTCCACGGTATCTCCGTGGTCTAGTGGGTCCACTAGTCAGCTCACCTTGTGGTTGCGTGACATCTCCATTGACATTTCATACAGTGTTTCATGTGATAAGACTCGATTTGCTCTTAATTGTCTTTGTAGCTCATCCTCAACGATATCTAGTTGGTTGGGATAATATTCTACTGTGACTTCAGATGATTTTTTCACCTAAAAATAAATTAACATTATGGACTTTTTTGACTAAATAAAATGTTATTGTGGCACCCCTGCTGGGGATTGCCACAGGACCCACTGGTGCAAGGAGAGACATACACCTTGGTACACACAGCATACAACGCCTTCCACCCCAGATCTGAAGGGGAAGCTCTACTTGCTGCCTTAAGCAAGTTTCCTTATAAAGATCCAGGCCTGTGGGAGGAGTCAGTTAGTTCCACAGGGACAGCAAGGAAGTTAGTCTGCAGTGAGCAAAGGAGAGAGCAGCAGTGAAGGAGCTGGTCGCTGGGATCAAGCCAGGCCCAGGACCAGGGAACACTAACCCAACTGTGCTGCACCCTAGGGAGAGGGTCGGAGGCCAGTGAAGGAAGTTGGAGAAAGGAAGAAGGGAACATACCAGGTTTCCCTTTAACCCAACCGGACACCGGAGTCCAATTTTGCTAATAATCTAAAGTGCAGCAGAGAAAGCCTGGACAGTCCAGGAGGATCTAATCCACCTAAGGTAAAGAAAAGCGGACACTCAAACCTGACCAAGTATAGGACCAAGGACCTAAGCAGAGAATAGGGATCCCACAGAAAGGTCCTCAATGTTGGTTATGAATTAGTACCCTGAGAGGGAGAAGGAGCATCAAGTTCAGTGTCAAGCAGGACTTACCCCAATCACTGCACACAATAACAAGGGAGGTCTCACAACTTTCCAAGGTGAATGTCGCAAATTGCACCGCGAACCTGGTTACTCTCTTGAACTGTACCTGTTACTGGACATTAGTAAAAAGGTAGCAAAACAGAGACTATTGTGGGTGTGAGTGCTTGCTTCACCGCTGCTGCCCGCAGTGTTCACTGCAGAGACGCTACAATGACTCCCCTCATCTACCCCTGCCCTGAGGTAAAGCTCCACCTGTGGGGAGCTGTACTACTCTGAGCTGCACCTCCATCACCTCAGCGGCCAGCTGCAGTGCTGGTATCCACGTTACCAGGTACCACAGGTGGCAACATGTTACCATTCTGCCCCCCATCCATCATCATCATCCCCCACCATCCTCGCCATTGAGGGTCCAGGGTACAGAACCAGGAACCGACCAGCCATGACCCCCAACTAATCCCCCCCCCCATCAAAGTGACCATCCATCCCGGTATCCAAGTTCCCCCCTACCCTGTCGACCGACTCAATCCTGGCATCACGAACAGGATCCCATGCCCGGTAAAACCGGGTACTGTGTGCTTAAAAATAGACTTTATTGACTGTTTTGTGAATTGAAGATCGGGCCGCCATTACTGTGCCACAGAGCGGGAAGAGTATTGCGGCTGCGCTGCAAAAAGAGTGTGAAGATAAGCCCCGCCCCTCTGCTCTGCCGGAGACCACCAAAGCGCAGTGTCTAGTTACGGAAATACCCGAGGTGCTCCACTCCCCCTGTACAGTCGCCGACTACCAAAAACGTTAACTGCACCAGCTGGCAGCGGTTAACTAGGGGGTCACCACCATGAGTGAAGCGGACGACGCACAGGTCCCTGACAGAGGGGATGTCCGGAACGCAGCACCGGCCAGTTCCTCAGCCGGTGTGGGAGCCGCAGCACCCGGAGCAGTGGCCTCGATAATGCCGATAGCCTTGCCGTACATACCAGGCACAAAATGGTTGCCTGCCTATGAAGGTAAGCCTGGTACTTTAGATCCTTTAAGCAAAAGATGTGTGCAGTGCTGGACATGTATGCTATGACAGAAATGCAGCGAGCCACCGTTGTGCTGGGACAATTAACAGGAGCAGCGGAGCTAGAGGTCGAGTCTTGGAGTGATGCTGACAGACACTCTGTAACAAAAGTATTTGACAAGCTCAGGGCTGCTTTTGAAAAACACACACAGAACTAAGGATGCAATTCTGCCAATGCAAACAGAGACCGCAAGCTACCATCAGAGACTTTGCCCTCTGTCTACAAGGGGCACCCCGGTCCTTAAAGCAGGTAGACCCAGCAAGTGTGCTAGAAGAAGATAAAATGATTGCGGAACAGTTTATGGAAGGATTGAGAGTAGACTACCACCTCCAGCAGGTACACATGTGGTCTTAGATCATCCTGATGTGAACTTCATTAATTTAAAAGACCGAGCAATAACTGTGCTACGACAACCAGTGTCTGCAGAGCCTCCAGTCCAATCCTGGCAAGTTAACACCTCTCCCATAGACTTTGAACCTACTCCCAAAAACCCTGCAAAAGCGGCAGGGCAAGCTGTGGCAAACAACACTAATGATGACTTACGTAACCAGGTGCTGCAGCTAACCAAAATATGGACTATGTGTTAAAACTCTTGCAAGTCATGATGGGGGCACAACCACCGAGCAGAATCCAGCTAGCTGATTGCCCTGAGGATGTCCCATGGATAAGGAAGAAGCCCAAGTCGTCCGTTCAGGGGACCAACGCACCATTCCAACGCAGAGCCAATGACTACACGGATTCTTTAGGACAACCCATTGTCTACGCTGCGACAAAGCCAGGCCACTTCGCAAGAAGATGCCCTTTAAACCCGAGATTCCTGGGCCTGAGGGCCAATCCCCAGGAGTAGGACGACTAGGCCCATATCACTGGCATAATCGGTACGTGGGAGGTCTGTCCGTACCTCAACTTTAAACGCTGGAAGGAATCCCATATCGGCCCTATTGGACACCGGGTCACAGGTTACTACCATTCCCACATATCCTTTACAAACTATTTTGGTCTGATACTGATCTTAGACCCCCAGACCCCAGTTTTGTTATTATTGCTGCTAATGGACAATCACAGAATCAGGTGGGGTTCAGAGAAGTGACAATAAAGCTGGGGAGGGTGGAGTTAAAAGGCCAAAGGTTATGTATGGTAGAAGATAATCTGATGAGAAACACCCCTACATGGTAATTGGTACTAATGTACAGTAATTGAAAACTGCCTTGGAGAAGTGTTGTTTTTACTCCAATAGATTGCTGTGACTGCTGGTTATGGGCGGAAGAGAGTCCTTCAAAGAGAAATCCAAGCCCTCATCCACAAGCAACAGGTGAATTTGTCTGGGGGAGAGATTGGCAGTGTGCAGGTAACAGACCCCTTTCCCATTGTGTTACCACGAAAAGTTAAATGATGATATGGAGTTGAGCAGCTATAGGTCTCAGAGGAAAGGAATACCAGCCGGTATAGAGGCGGTGTATTTGGAGCATAGACCTACACTACTGACAGCCAGATGGGTGGTAGATGTACGCAAGGGAAGTGTACCAATCCGTGTATTAAATTGTGGGGAAGAGGAAGCAAAGCTACCCCGGTATGCTAATGTAGCAAAGCTGTACACTGTCTGTGAGAACAAAATACAGACAGTAGAGCCCTTACCCCCTTCAAACAAGGCGGAGGATAACAACTCCAAGGGACAGCAGGAAGAGTGGTGTCAGCGGTTGCATGTAGGAACTGATGCCACCCCTTCCCACCAGAAGCACAGAGTCTATCGGGTAGCACAAGAGTTTGAACAGATATTTAGTAAGCATCTATTAGATTTTGGGAGGATTAAAGGGGTACACCATCGCATACCCACAGGAGATCATCCCCAATTAAATTGAGACACAGACCCATTCACCAAATCACTACCAGTATGCCAAAGAGATGATGTGGAACATGAAGGAAGCCAGGGTTATAAGGGATAGCTGTAGTCCCTGGGCAGCCCCCTTATTGTAGTCAGAAAGAAGGATCGACACTATGAGGATGTGTGTGGATTACAGGGAAATCAATTAGATCACTTACAAAGATGCTTACCTGTTACCCTAAATAGAGGAGTCTCTTGCTGCATTAAAGACTGCTAATTATTTCTCCACATTAGTTCTCACTAGTGGGTATTGGCAGGTCTCTGTTGCAGAAGAGGACTGGAGAAGATAGCATTCACCACACCTATGGGCCTAAGCAAATTTAAAAGCATGCCATTCGGGTTATGCAATGCACCAGGAACGTTTCAAAGACTCATGGAATGTTGCCTGGGAAACCGGAACTTCGAGACGATGCTCTTATACCTGGACGACATCATCGTGTATTCCAAAACCTACGAAGAACACCGGGAAAACCTGGCGGAGGTATTTACAGCTTTAGCAAAGTACGGAATGAAGCTCAAACCATCTAAATGTCACATGCTGAAAGCAAAATGTCCAATACCTCGGGCATGTGGTTAGCGCAGATGGAGTAGCACCAGACCCAGAAAAAGAGACAACTATCCAGGACTGGCAGAGACCAACCACCGTCAGCGAGGTACGTCAATTCTTAGGTTTGGTTGGGTACTACAGAAGATTCATAAAGGGCTCCACAAAGATGGCAATGCCCCTACAAGATCTTGTGGTAGTCCAATCTAAGAAGAGAAGGTCTTCAGAGCCACCATTGGAAGGGGAAAGGAACAAGAAGACTCCTTCCAACAGATGAAGCAGGCTCTGACCGGTGAGGAAATCCTGGTGTATCCCGATTATAACCTACCATTCGTCCTCTACACCGACGCAAGTAATGTAGGCCTGGGAGCAGTACTATCCCAGATACAAGATGGCAAGGAAAGAGTAATTGCCTATGCCAGCAGAAAACTTCGACCCACCGAGAGGAACCCGGAAAACTACAGTTCCTTTAAGTTGGAGTTCCTGGCCTTGGTCTGGGATATTACAGAGTGGTTCAAGCATTACCTGGCAGCTTCAAAATTTACTGTCTTCACGGATAATAACTCGTTAACACACTTGGATACCGTGAAGCTTGGTGCATATGGGCAATGATGGATGGCCCGACTATCAAACTATGACTTTACCATCAAGTACTGAGCAGGTCGTAACAATGCAAATGCTGATGCCCTCTCCAGAAACCCTCAAGTACGTTTGCAAGGACTTGAAGAGGAGTTAGATGACAGCTTTCCATAAAAGTAGAAAATGGAAGATGACAGAAACCCATATCTACCAAAACCGTCAGAATGTTGAACTAAATCTGTTGCCTCACTATGGATGGAAAGAGACACAAGACAGTGATCTGGCAGTGAGCATAGTGAAGAGGCTTCAAAAAATAGTAAAAGAGGGCACCACCAATAATATTTACAGTCAAATAGGGATTGCTAGGCTAACAAGGGAATATGAACAAAAGAAATAGCAAAGCCTGAAGAAGCGATTCAACCATGAAAAGGTTAAAGTGTGTTGCAAAAATGTACTGTATAACAAGAAGAAAGACATTAATCACAAAAACAACTAAAAACAGATTAAAAAGGCCAAAAATCAGCCATAACCTTCTGCTGAGGATATAATAATCCCAGAGAAACCTCCCTGCTAATCCACAGACTCCGTTAAACCAGTAAGGCTGGCTTCACACCACGGCAAGGTCCGGTCCGGGGCTGTCCGGTGTAAACTAGACAGCCCCGGACATGTTTTTGGCCCCATAGTAGCCTATGGGGCCGGATGCAGCCGGATGGCAGCTCTCTGCCATCTGGTTTCATCTCTGCGGTGGAATCCGGGAGAAATTGGATTATTCTCACCGGACACAAAAACGTTGCTTGCAACGTTTTTGTGTCCGGGGAGAAAAATCTCCCTAAAAAGCTGGATCCCGGATTTTCCCGGATTGTCCTGGATTCTCCCATCATCCAGGGAAATCCGGTTCTCCCTAACATGGGAGCCCCGGTCCGGGAGAATCTGGAAACCGGATACCGGTGGCTGCACGCCGCTGTTGTTTCAGGACCGCGGCTAGCTCCATGCTAGCCACGATCTTGAAAAAACAGCAGCTGCGACTGCAATTACAGCCATCCGGCTGCACACAGCAACGGAGGGCACATTTGACCCTCCAGTTCTGTGTGCTGATCCAGTCCGGCTGTCAGGTTCATGCCTGACAGCCCCGGACCGGACTGCGCCGTGGTGTGAAGCCAGCCTAACAGTTCTATAAATTTCTCAAGGTACTTTAATACAGACAAAATGGGAACAATAACAATACGGTACATAAGGGCAGAAGTATATATGAAGGCAAACAATACCTGTAGAGGAAATCTGCCATGGAGTATGTAAAAAAAAAATAAAATATATATATAATGATCACATAGATGTTAATTTTATGGATGATATTCTCCCCAATTCTTCAGGGCAAAGTGGAAAAAATGCTGCATATTCTACAGGACCAAAAATCTTCTAGGAATAGTTTTATCCACCCTATTATCCACAATAATGGAGATATAGCAATAAACCCATAAATGTATATGGTCAACATATGCAGATGAATAAAGTTCCATAAAGCGATTTTAAGCTAGTTCTAATACACCCAAATATAAATATAATACCTCCAAAGCAGTAAGCAATGTAAATATAAATACTATTGGAGACGAACTTTAACAAAAGTGCACAAGGAACACCCTTAACACCAGGTGAATTGGTTTTGAAAAGGAAAAAAAAGAATGCACAAGTTAGATGATCAATGGGAACAAGAACCATGCACTGTATTACCATCCAGTTTTGACAACCAGAAAACCTGTCTGATCAGCAAAGACAACGAAGAAACTACAGCAACAGTGTCCAGAGATCATTTAAATAAGTGCCCTCACAGTTACAACCAAAAGAAGACGTACCTTGTCCAGAACCTGAAAAAGAGGAGCCAAAGACAGTCCAGACACATAAGAGAATTACCCGCAGATTGGCCCCAAATAGAAGGTACCTACCTAATTCCCATGTTGATGTTCCAACAACCAGTTGAAGAACCAAGAGCAGAAGAACCACCCATTGTAGCAGAGCCAGAGAACCCTGCAATCGTAGTACCTGCCATTCCCGCTGTGAGAATCAGAAGACATTCAGGTATACCTGTGTTACGCAGATCAACACATGGGTCAGTAAATTGTGTTCACTCTACACCAAGCTTACATACTAGTGGAATACCAGTTTTACGTAGGTCAACATGTAGTAACTTGGGTCAAACACCACTAAGGTACAGACAATAGAGTACAAAACATAGGAAAAATGTAAATAAATCTTTAAAATGTAAATATGTAACCAATGTCAGTGTACAGAAGGGTGAAGAGTAGGCTAAAACAACCCAAACCAGGTACACAACATCAGGAAAGAGGGGTGAGTGGAGTTGGTGTAAGGAGCTGTCTAGGGAGAGCAAAATCTTGGCCAATAGGTGACCCCAGGGCCAGGAGGCCTACAGCGCTTATGACCTGTTAGAGGCCCCCTGCAGTACCTAGGACTCCTACACCGAGGCACCCGTAGTGTTTGTTGTTGTGTTTTGAACTTGTAAGCTTACAGAGACTTTACCTGTTGGACTTTTGAACTTTTTATAATTTCAAAAATGGACCATAGCCACTGGACTGGTGGTAGCAAAAATACTTTAAACAGCCTGCAGCGGATGGACTAGTGCTGGACTGGTTACCTGTTTTTCCCATTTTTCCCTGGTTTTTGTAAATTTTAATTTTGAGACTGTAAATGTAAATAGTTATGTTATGTTTGTGAAAAATGTTTCAGTCCGGAGGACTGAGGTTAACTAGGGGGGAATGTGGCACCCTGCTGGGGATTTCCACAGGATCCATCGGTGCAAGGAGAGACATACACCTTGGTATACACAGCATACAACACCTTCCACCCCAGATCTGAAGGGGGAGCTCTACTTGCTGCCTTAAACAAGTTCCCCTATAAAGATCCAGGCCTGTGGGGAGGAGTCAGTTAGTTCCACAGGGACAGCAAAGAAGTTAGTCTGCAGTGAGCAGAGGAGAGAGCAGCAGTGAAGGAGCTGGTCGCTGGGGTCAAGCCAGGCCCAGGACCAGGGAACACTGACCCAACTGTGCTGCACCCTAGGGAGAGGGTTAGAGGCCAGTGGAGGAAGTTGGAGAAAGGAAGAAGGGAACATACCAGGTTTCCCTTTAGCCCAACCGGACACCGGAGTCCGATTCTGCTAATAATCTAAAGTGCAGCAAAGAAAGCCCAGACGGACCAGGAGGATCTAATCCACCTGAGGTAAAGAAAAGCGGACACTCAAACCTGACCAAGTATAGGACCAGGGACCTAAGCAGAGAATAGGGATCCCATAAAAAGGTCCTCAATGTCATTTATGGATTAGTTCCCTGAGAGGGAGAAGGAGCAGCAAGTTCAGTTTCAGGCAGGACATATCCCAATCACTGCACACAATAACAAGGGAGGCCTCACAACTTTCCAAGGTGAATTTCGCAAATTGCACCTCATACCTTGTTACTCTCCTGGACTGTACCTGTTACTGGACATCAGTAAAAAGGTACCGAAACAGAGACTATTGTGTGTGAGTGCTTGCTTCACTCGCCGCTGCCTGCAGTGTTCACTGCAGAGAAACTACAATGGCTCCCTTCATCTACCCCCGCTGCCCTGAGGTAAAGCTCCACCTGTGGGGAGCTGTACTACTCTGAGCTGCACCTCCATCACCTCAGCGGCCGGCTGCAGCGCTGGTATCCACGTTACCAGGTACCACAGGTGGCGTCACGTTACCAATCCCCCCCATCCATCATCATCATCCCCCACCATCCCCGCCATTGAGGGTCCAGGGCACAGAACGGGAACTGACCAGCCGTGATCCCAATTAAAGTGACCATCCGTCCCGGTATCCGAGTACCCCCCTACCCTCCATTATATGTACAACATACACAGATAACCTATTAAACACAAACAATTGAATAGCGCCTAACCATCAAGGGATAAAAATGCCCATGCAATGATTACATTTTTAAAAGCTACAATATGATATTTCTCTTTTTTCATTTTGCTTTAAGGGCATCAGCTTGAAAATACATAATTTTTGCGACAGCTTTAAACATGTAGGTCATGTATTAAATGCTATAGGAAAATAGGAAGTATTCTTTTACTCCATCTCATTATTGTTAATGGAGTGATACACGGAATTAACTCAGCTTATAAAGTTCTGTTCTAAAAAACTTCACATTTCATTACTTTATATTGAGCAGTGTTAGCCTTGTAATAAGTACTCAAGAGAACTTGATGTGCCAGCTAAAGTGATATGCCATGCTACGGCTTAAAAACCTTTCGACATCACTAATGTGCTAATTATAGGTAAAACAAGTTGGGTTACATATGAGATAGGGCTGGAGCTGAAAGACTAGACTTACTTTCTAGGTCACATCATACTATATTCAAACTCTATTCCTTCATTCACTATCAAATATTAATGCATTGTATGATTTAATTGAATAATCTTGTTCAAGTAGCTACAATTATTTCAGATACAATGGGGATCAGGTTGCAGTTCACGGGCACAAGCTCAATTTTTCATTTTATAAAGATCGGTCAGAATCAATTATATTTTCATAAGTCAAAGTGGAAATGTTAATCAAGATTTATGCATAAACTGTTATATTTTTAATTCATTGTATTAGTAATGGCTGATTTGCATATTAATCAGCCAACTTTTCTAGAATGCAATTGTCATTCTTTTGCAAATGTCATGCTTTTATCCAGTGGGGAAAATTAGATTTGAAATAGTTATTCAGCAGAATTTTCTTGAAATTGACAGCAAGGATGTTGATAAAGAACTACAGTAGGTGATAAAACAGGCACGGTTTGTAGAGGTGCATCTAAGAGCAGCTCACAAGGGGCGATGGGGCTGGGGATGTCAGCGGCGACTGGCAGGTGCGTGCACGTTTTAGGCGCCCCGCCAACGTCGCTGTCCCCATTTACACAGGGCGACATCTCCAGCCCCGTAACGGCGAGCTATCAGGCGGTATCGCTGCCAGGGTGTCTGAAAACCCCAGCGGCGATGCAGGACAATGGAACCTATGGCTCCCATCGCCTGACAAGTTGCCAGTGGCCGTTACATGGGGCGATGTGGAGACATCGCCCCAGATCGGCCGCCTGGTTTCAGAGCACAGCTCTCAAACCAGGCGACCTCCTGGCGGCGCCGACATCGCCCATTTACATGAGGCGACAGTAGGGGCGATATCGCCGTTGCCATGCCCCTACGTCGCCTATGTAATCGGCGGCGATGTCGCCCCGTATGACGGGCCCTTAAGAGCTGCTCACAAGAAGCTACCCAAGTTGGAGCTTGAAAAATGCAATTAAGGTATGGAACCCAACCAATATATTTGGCATTTGAGACTAATGATGAGCGAACCTTTGAAGCTGGATGGTGCAGCGAAACGTTTTGGCTTACTGTTCATAACCCCAAACTTGACCCTTATATCAATGGAAGTCAATGATTAACAGTTCAGCTCTCCATCCACATACAGCCAGCAATAAATTAACAACTTGGGGTGTGGGAGGGTGTTTTTTTTAATTAATGTTTGACACATACTACACTCAAAAACTGTGATTTTAAGCCCAATGAGAGCCAATCAAACACTGCAGAAGGCTTGCACTGGCCAAGTACACACTGTACCCAACCACAGTGATAGCTCACTCCACTGCTTTGCAAAGTAACGCAGCCAAACTCAGAATCCGAAGTTTTGCTCAACATCGGAAGTTCAGCAACCCAAACCAATCTTGAAAGTTTGCTCATCTCTATTTGTAAGGAATAGAATAAAGGAAAGCACAGAATAAATTCCAGTGAAGTCAAAATTGTAATGAAAGGCCCTGTAAAGCCTATTTGCATTGTTAAATCTTAAAGAAGTTGTCTTTTTATAAATTATATTAATCCATAGACTCAGAGACATATAAATATCAAATATAGCTATAACTTACCCTTTCTGAGTCCTACACTGCTTCTGCAATGGTGGCCCATTTTTGTTGATGGACTGCAGTCATGATGTCGTGTCTACAGTCCCTGACAAAAGTTATGTAGCTTATCCATGTTATGCAAATATAAGCATATAACCTGAGTTAAATTCATCCATTGGTTTTATAAATTTACTCTTTTGAAAGCTAAAACCCTCCGAAATGTGGATTAGGTTAAGAAAATAAATTGGCATTAATGTTGAAATATTGATCATTTAATAAACAACAGAATAGTCAGATTTTGGCAAGTCAAACGTTTTGTCGCCTGGTCATATAATGCACCCAATCCTAGTTTACATCTTCACCTGTGCTCTGTAAATGATTGGTTAATTAGTGTGTGTGAATAAAAAGAAACCCAGCATCCCAGACCTTCCCTTGAACTGCAACTTGAGCTCTGACAACATGCCAAAAATCCACCCTGCGACCAAAGCCTTGATTATCAAGAGCTGAAGACCAGATCCACTGCAGAGATGGCTGGCACATTTAATGTGTCTCAGCGTCAAGTACAAATAATTAAAAAACGATTTGAAGAAACTGGAGATGTGTTTGACACCCGTTGGACCAAAGACATGCTCAGGAGGAACGTTTGTTGGTTAGAGAATCCAAAGCAAGCCCCTCTTCCACTGCGGCGTAAAGTATAGCCCTGGCACACAGTTACAAAAATGAAGGAGGAAGTTGAGTTCTTTTGAGGTTTTTTATTAATTGCAGTATTGACGCACATCCGGACACAGCTAAGTCCCGCATTTGCCGACCGCTATAAGAAGCGGGCGGTCAGGAGCTCCCACACTCCATGACATCTCACCTGACAGGCCACCATGCACCCCACAGAGAAGTAAAGGTAATGCTGCATATCTCTGCTATGTTGTTAGATCTCACTGCACTGTGCATTATGGCCAGATGGATAGCAACCTGATCCACCACTTTCATTAATAGGACAGGAGTCAGAGGTCTGATACCTAACTGTGGTATGTGCCCTCTCTATTAAAATTGCTTATTTCTCTCTGTACTTATACCCAAAATTAATTCCCTATTATATCTTATAGATGGATAGTTACATATGATGCCCCATACTTTTTAAGGAAACCATATTTCTATAAGAGTCCTAACAGATATGAACTTGGATGGACACCCTCACTAAAGAATTAATGGTCACCCCTTTGTTCTATATACTATTTACTCTAGCCCCCTTTAATTAGTATATACAAAAGTAAATAATTAGCAAATGGTGACTATACTGTACAGCACTTGATTTATTCCCCATCACTGTCCATTATAAGGACTCTCTCACTTTGATACTTATATACTGGCTCTCTTCACCAGACCCAAGGTATCTCAGAATCGATTAATTGGATGTACATCCATAGTTGATTTGATCACAAAAACCAATTTGAGAAGGTAGATATATATTTTTTTTAAATCCCTTTACTCCTTTCCCACAACCATTTATTGTCTACCTTATTTCCCCTAGAATATTTTTCTCTATTCTTTTTCCTTTCTTTTCTAACTTTTCTCTTCTCCCTCTTTCCTTATCTCATTCATCTGCTTACCCTTTCTACTTCACCAATACTCTCCTCTACCTTCCTTTTCTCACAGATAAATCCACTTGATCACAATCACCACAAAAATTGTTATGTCTAATGCACTAACACTCCATGTCATGACTCTCTAAGAAATGACACCCGGCGGAACACGCTATATTGTCAGAATGTCTTGATAAATAGAAAGATAATCATCTCTTCCACTGCAGCAAAGCTCCAACAGCCCTGGTCACCTCAAGTCCCTGTGTCAACTAGAACAGTTTGTAGGATTCTGTCTTGAATTGGCCTACATGGTCGAATCAGTTCCCAGATGCCAGCACTAAACAAAAGGTATTATTTGCCTAATAAAAAATGTGTGACATTTGCAAAGTCCCACAGCCTGCTAAACAGATGGATTTCTCTGATGAATCTTAAGTACACCACAGCTGCTGCAAATACTGTGGGAGGCCTACTGGAGCCCGTATGGATCCAAATTTGGTGGTAGAAAGATCATGGTCTGGGGTTACATTCAGTATGGGGGTGTGCGAAACATTTGCAATGTGGAAGGCAATATTAATAGTCTAAAATATTAAGAAGTATTAGCTACCTCTTACATTCCAAATCATAAAATGGGTCAAATTCTGCAGCAGGATGGTGCTCCATCTCATACATCCATCTCTACAACAATGTTCCTCCAGGCAAAAAAGATCAAGATGCTCAAGGACTGGCCAGCCCAGTCACCAGACATGAACATCATTGAGCATGTGTGGGGTAGGTTGAAAGAGGAAGCTTGGAAGACAAAACCAAAGACTCTAGATCAGTGATGGCGAACCTTTCTGAGGCCGAGTGCCCAAACTGCAACCTAAAACAAAATTATTTATAGCAAAGTGCCAACACGATAATATAACCTAAATTACAGCAGGAGTGGTAATCACAAGCGCTGCACAGGGGCGAGAGCCAGCAGATGCTAACTCTCTTCCCTGTGCAGGGCTTGTAGTCCTGAAACATTAATGATCGATTCAATTATTTTAACAATTAATTGATTTTAAACTTACCTTTGCAGTCTTCTCTTCTCTTCGGCAGTGGTCAGACAGCTCATGTGTACTGCACATTGAAGCTGAGCCGCTGCCACCGCCCTTTCTAGGAACAGCAGGTGGACTGATCTGTATGGAAAAAATGCAGAATATTAGACAGATAGGAGATAGATTTTATCATGGAATACAAGCAGATTTCATACTGAAATCATGGTCCTAATCTTGTAGTAATATCTCCATCATGACCCTCTCCTTGCAGTAATGTGTCCCATCCTGACCCTCTCCTTGCAGTAATGTGTCCCATCCTGACCCTCTCCTTGTAGCTATGTGCTCCATCCTGACTCTCTCCATGTAGTAATGTTTCCCATCCTGACCTTCCCATTGTAGTTATGTGCTCCATCTTGTCCTTCCCCTTCTAGCTATGTGCTCCATCCTGACCCTCTCCTTCTAGTTACGGGCTCCATCCAGATCCTCTCCTTGTAGTAATGTGCTCCATCCTGACCCTCTCCTTGTAGTTATGTGCTCCATCCTGACCACCTCCTTCTAGCAATGTTCTCCATCCTGATCCTCTCCTTCTAGCTTTTTGCTGCATTCTGATCCTCTCCTAGCTATATGTTCCATCCTGACCCTCTCCTTGCAGTTGTGCTCCATCCTGACCCTCTCCTGGCAGTAATGTTCCTATCCTGACCCCCTTCTTGTAGTAATGTCTTCATCCTTATCCCCTTGTAGTATGCTCCATCCTTGTCCCCTTCGGTAATGTCCCATCCTTGTCCCCTTGTGGTAATGTCCCTATCCTGCCCCATCATGTAGTAATGCCCCATCCTGTTGTAATGCCCTATCCTTGTCCTCTTGCAGCAATATTCCCCATCCTGCAGTAATGTCCTATCCTTCTCCCCTTGTAGTAATATGCCCCATCCGTGTCCCCTTGAAGTAATATGCCCCATCCTGCAGTAATCTGTCTCATCCTTGTCCCCATGTAGTAATATGCCCCATCCAGCAGTAATGTGCCCCATCCTTGTCCCTTGGTATTATTGCACCACCATTGTCCCCATCACATAGTAATATGCCCCAACTTGCCCCCTGGTAGTATTGCCCTATTCTTTCCTCCATTACATAGTAATCTGCCCCATCCTTGTCCCCATCACATAATAATATGCCCCATCCTGCCATCACATAACAATATGCCCCAATCTGCCCCATGACATAATAATATGCCCCATCCTGCCCCCTATTAGTATTGCCCCATCCATCCATCATCCTCTTAGTATTGCCCCATCCATCCTGCCTCCTCTTTGTATTGCCCCATCCATCCATCCTCCTCCTAGTATTGCCCCATTCATCCATCTATCCTCCTCTTAGTATTGCCCCATCCATTCATCCATTCTCCTCTTAGTATTGCCCCATCCATCCATCCATCCATCCTCCTCTTAGTATTGCCCCATCATCCTCCTCCTTGTATTGCCCCATCATCCTCCTCCTCCAGGTATTGCCCCATCATCCTCCTCCTCCTCCTTGTATTGCCCCATCATCCTCCTCCTCCTTGTATTGCCCCATCATCCTTCTCCTCCAGGTATTGCCCCATCATCCTCCTCCTCCTTGTATTGCCCCATCATCATCCTCCTCCAGGTATTGCCCCATCATCCTCCTCCAGGTATTGCCCCATCATCCTCCTCCTCCTTGTATTGCCCCATCATCCTCCTCCTCCTTGTATTGCCCCATCATCCTCCTCCTCCAGGTATTGCCCCATAATCCTCCTCCTCCTTGTATTGCCCCATCATCCTCCTCCTCCAGGTATTGCCCCATCATCCTCCTCCTTGTATTGCCCCATCATCCTCCTCCTTGTATTGCCCCATCCTCCTCTTCCAGGTATTGCCCCATCATCCTCCTCCTTGTATTGCCCCATCATCCTCCTCCTTGTATTGCCCCATCCTCCTCTTCCAGGTATTGCCCCATCATCCTCCTCCTCCTTGTATTGCCCCATCATCCTCCTCCTTGCCCCAACTTGCCCCCTGGTAGTATTGCCCTATTCTTTCCTCCATTACATAGTAATCTGCCCCATCCTTGTCCCCATCACATAATAATATGCCCCATCCTGCCATCACATAACAATATGCCCCAATCTGCCCCATGACATAATAATATGCCCCATCCTGCCCCCTATTAGTATTGCCCCATCCATCTATCATCCTCTTAGTATTGCCCCATCCATCCTGCCTCCTCTTTGTATTGCCCCATCCATCCATCCTCCTCCTAGTATTTGCCCCATTCATCCATCTATCCTCCTCTTAGTATTGCCCCATCCATTCATCCATCCTCCTCTTAGTATTGCCCCATCCATCCATCCATCCTCCTCTTAGTATTGCCCCATCATCCTCCTCCTTGTATTGCCCCATCATCCTCCTCCTCCTCCTTGTATTGCCCCATCATCCTCCTCCTCCTTGTATTGCCCCATCATCCTCCTCCTTGTATTGCCCCATCATCCTCCTCCTCCAGGTATTGCCCCATCATCCTCCTCCTCCTTGTATTGCCCCATCATCCTCCTCCTCCAGGTATTGCCCCATCATCCTCCTCCAGGTATTGCCCCATCATCCTCCTCCTTGTATTGCCCCATCATCCTCCTCCTCCTTGTATTGCCCCATCATCCTCCTCCTCCTTGTATTGCCCCATCATCCTCCTCCTCCAGGTATTGCCCCATCATCCTCCTCCTCCTTGTATTGCCCCATCATCATCCTCCTCCAGGTATTGCCCCATCATCCTCCTCCAGGTATTGCCCCATCATCCTCCTCCTCCTTGTATTGCCCCATCATCCTCCTCCTCCTTGTATTGCCCCATCATCCTCCTCCTCCAGATATTGCCCCATCATCCTCCTCCTCCTTGTATTGCTCCATCATCCTCCTCCTCCAGGTATTGCCCCATCATCCTCCTCCTCCTTGTATTGCCCCATCATCATCCTCCTCCAGGTATTGCCCCATCATCCTCCTCCAGGTATTGCCCCATCATCCTCCTCCTCCTTGTATTGCCCCATCATCCTCCTCCTCCTTGTATTGCCCCATCATCCTCCTCCTCCAGGTATTGCCCCATCATCCTCCTCCTCCTTGTATTGCCCCATCATACTCCTCCTCCAGGTATTGCCCCATCATCCTCCTCCTTGTATTGCCCCATCATCCTCCTCCTTGTATTGCCCCATCCTCCTCCTCCAGGTATTGCCCCATCATCCTCCTCCTCCTTGTATTGCCCCATCATCCTCCTCCTTGTATTGCCCCATCATCCTCCTCCTCCTTGTATTGCCCCATCATCCTCCTCCTCCTTGTATTGCCCCATCATCCTCCTCCTTGTATTGCCCCATCATCCTCCTCCTTGTATTGCCCCATCCTCCTCCTCCAGGTATTGCCCCATCATCCTCCTCCTCCTTGTATTGCCCCATCATCCTCCTCCTCCTTGTATTGCCCCATCATCCTCCTTCTCCTAGTATTGCCCCATCATCCTCCTCCTTGTATGGCCCCATTCTGGCTGCTGGTAAAAAAAAAAAATTTCATACTCACCTCTCTTCCTTCACCGCTGCTGCAGCTTGCATCCTGTCTCCAGCACTGAGGGCGGTCACGTGATGCCGGGCGCGTCACGTGACCGCTGTCACATGACGCTGGCCGGGAAGGCGGGCCTAGAAGTGTGTGAGAGAGAAGAAATGTCTCCTCTGCTCAGATACAGCTTAGATCTGCCGGCGGCGCGGCGCACGCCGGCAGATCAAACCGGCAGTGTGGTGGCGAGGCCGCGTGCCAGCGGAGGCGGCTCTGCGTGCCACCGCTGGCACGCGTGCCATAGGTTCGCCATCACTGCTCTAGATGAACCCTGAGAGACATGTAAGACTGCATTTTTTGCTATTCCTGATGACTTCATTAATAAATTGCATGAATCATTTTTGAACCGCATGGATGCAGTCCTTCAAGCTCATGGAAGTCACACAAAATATTAAATATGACTCTAATAGCACCACAACTTTATTCACCAAGTTATGCAACATATATTTGTCTTGTAACTTAATTATTTGTTTGAATATCACATTACTTTCTGTGGGTGACAAAACTTTTGTCTTGCCAAAATCTGACCATTCTGTGTTCATTAAATGATCAATATTTCAGATTGATGGCAATTTATTTTCTTAACCTAAACCACATTTTGGAGGGTTTCAGCTTTCAAAAGAGTAATTTATACAACCAATGGATGAATTTAACGTCAGGTTATAGCTTTTATTTACATAACATGGATAAGCGATATAACTTTTGTCAAGGACTGTAAAGTTATTATAAATGCTGCAGATGATCATTGAGCTCAGAGTCTCCCAAGGAAAAGACGGCCGGAGCTGCTGAGCCTTGTGATTGATTACAAAAATTACTAATATTGTAGACATAATTTCACCACTACAGCTAGTCAACAAACAACAAAAACAGCAGCAGATAGGCAGCCCTGGATTCAAGAAGGATTTGTTTCTTTCGATGTCTCTCAGCCAATGAAGTAGTAAAAATTAAAACAAGACAATCCATTTTGATATACTGTATATACTCGCGTATAAGCCGAATTTTTCAGCCCAAAAATTGGGCTGATAAGTCCCCCCTCGGCTTATACGCGAGTCATACGGCTTGAGTATACAGGGCGCCCGCCCGCCCGCCACCCCCATCAGTATACAGGCGCCCCCCCATCAGTATCCAGGGCCCCCCCTTGCTCCGCAAACCTGTAAAGTAAGATCATTATACTTATCACTGTCCTGTCGCCGTCGTCCCCGCCGCTGCCATCGCGCTCCTCCGGCTTCATCTGTCTTCTTTCAGCTTCCTCTGGTTGGCGCAATCAATGATGTCATTGTCTGCGCCAGAGGAGGAAGCCAAAAGACGCTGGATGAAGCTGGAGGAGCGCGATGGCAGCGGCGGGGACGACGGCGACAGGACAGTGATAAGTATAATGATCTTACTCTACAGGTTTGCGGAGCAAGGGGGGGGCTCTGGATACTGATGGGGGGGCGCCTGTATACTGATGGGGGTGGCGGGTGGGCTGCTGCTGTATATACCTCTGGGGCTGCTGTATGCTACTACTGGGGCTGCTGTATATACCTCTGGGGCTGCTGTATACTACCACTGGGGCTGCTGTATACTACCACTGGGGCTGCTGTATATTACCACTGGGGCTGCTGTATACTACCACTGGGGCTGCTGTATATACCTCTGGGGCTGCTGTATACTACCACTGGGGCTGCTGTATACTACCACTGGGGATGCTGTATATACCTCTGGGGCTGCTGTATACACCTCTGGGGCTGCTGTATACTACCACTGGGGCTGCTGTATATACTCTGGGGCTGCTGTATACTACCACTGGGGCTGCTGTATACTACCACTGGAGCTGCTGTATACAACCACTGGGGCTGCTGTATATACCTCTGGGGCTGCTGTATACTACCACTGGGGCTGCTGCTGTATATACCACTGGGGAGGCTGCTGTAACACTGCTGGGGTCTGTATATACCACTGGGGAGGCTGCTTTATACCACACTGCTGGGGGCTGTATACTACCACTGGGGAGGCCTGTATACCACTGGGGGGGCCTGTATACCACACTACTTGGGGCTGTATACCTGTGCTGTGGTCCACCTTTGGCTTATAAACGAGTCAATAGGTTTTCCCAGATTTTGGGGGCAAAAGTAGGGGGGTCGGCTTATACACGGGTCGGCTTATACACGAGTATATATGGTAGTATTTACAGTAAATCATTGAGTATTAAAGTGGCTGTTCACTACTAGGACATCCCCTTCTGAATTGACTTGTTCTCCCTAGATAAAACAATAAACCCTGTACTCATATCCAGTGCTGCCTCCGTCCCAGCGCTATCAGTAACTGCAGTTTGAGGCTCACATGACAATGTAACATCTTGTGAGCCCTGCGTCCAATTACCATTGGCTTTATTCTCCCCACTTTTGGACACAATTAAAAATTGGAGCAAATAAAATGTGAGCGGCAGCTATTGTGCTAGCTTTCTGTTGATTGCTCATTTGATCCAAAGGTGAGGAGGAAGAAGCCAATGTTAATGGGACACGGGCTTTGCGTAACACAGCAATATCACATTAGCCCCAAACTATGGTTACCAACAGTGCTGGAACAGGGAAAAAATGGGAGATGAGTACAGAGTTTATTATTTTAACTGGTGCAAACATGTCGATTCAGAAGGGCATGTCCTAGTAGTGAAAAACCTTCTAAAAACTCTATTCTGTATGTATAATAATTTTTTCCTGTACTGCGATATTGCCATATATCATACCTCTGTTATAAATAAGTCTTTATGCTGAGGCATTTATTTAGCCAGTAACCATGGACTGTGAAAATATCATTTAAAATGTGCACATTTTTCTGTGCTGTGACATCACTGTGTGTATCATGACTATTTTATCATATTGTTTTGAGATCACTATACAAATTACAGTATGCTTTTGGATACTGTGCTCTAAAAGCTAACATTTCTCCAAGTGAGTAGTGAGGAGACTTAAATGTGTTGCATGCTCCTCTAGACAATTAAATATGCTAATTGCTTCTTTATTGAGGAAGAGGACTTGAACTCTAGCGCCACCTATTGCAAGTAGCAATCCTAAAAGTCAATATCGACCCTTTAACAAACCTTGCCAGATAAGAGGATATAAGTCAAGCCAGATCCTAAGTTTGCAGGCAGAGTGTTTTAAGCTACTGCCCCTAATAAGTGAAAAGCATAAGATCTGATTTGGCTAGGTGATACTGCATACTGTGTCCTTTTTTTTATGTCACTATTATCTTTAGTGTTAAAATATCTTTTATCACTGTAAAGTAGTAACACAAGTTACATTAAAGGAGTCTTGCAGTCTACAAAGAAAAGTCTGCTGTCTCCCTATGTGACAGCATACTGTTGAGTTATGGCTGTATGTGAAGCCATGTTATTGCCGGTCTATAGTAAAGGAACCCCTACATGGGAAGATGAAAAGTAGAACTACGGAGGGTTGTGTGGGTGACAGGATAAGTACACGGTTATGTGAGTATTATTTATTTTACATTTATTTGGGGATTTGGAGAGACCCCAGTGAACAATAAAGAACATTCAATTTGCATTAAATTACTTTTAAGTCTATCTAATTTTCCTGCTAAATTTGTATGATTTACTGAAATTTAATCTTGGCATATTCGATCCCCTGAACACTTTATCTCTAATATGTGACATCATATGCATTAACAAGGAGCGCTATGATATCATTGAAGTTGGAACATTTCCTTGTGTTTTGACATTTATTCTTGACATTATTGTTTATATTGATCCTATGTTCCAACATTTTCCAGTTCTTTGTTATCACTGTATGCATTCTCACTAAGCTAACTGTGAATTCTGCAATGTGTATTGTCATCACAGTACTTATTGTTCAATGTTCTGTAAATTGTGTACATCATTACAGTGAGGAGAAACAATTGCATGTCTGAACCTTGTACTTTGACATGACATAAAATACTCCTTTATCTGCTACAGCATTTCCATTATTCATTTTGCCAATTTCCTCTGTGATGTGACATCCATGTGCATTGTCACATTACTGTAACATAACTATTTATTCTTGTGCATCATGTATGTTCTTACATTGCAACATTCCTTTGTAAAATTATTCCTCCATGCAGATTACAATGTGCAGTATTTTTCCATGCAAATATTGATGATGGTATTAAGAATGAACATCATGGCCATGGTAGGGAATAGGCCAGGGTCAAACATGGCATCCATTTTGCCCGGGATCTGTTTTTGACATCAATTTTTGGACTCTATTTTTCTAAGGCTACTTTCACACTACGATTTTTGTAAAATCCGATGCTGTCCGATATAAATCGGACAGCATCGGATTCTTCTAATGCCTGGAATCGGGTGCCAAATAGGCATCCGATTCCGACAGAAAATAGGATGCCCGCCCTCCTGTCAGATCGCTCCCTGAGAGCTGTCAGTCTCTCCCCCGGTCCTCTTCTTTATCCCCTGTGTCTCCCCTCTTGGCCCCCTGTCCTCTCCTCTTATCGCCCGGTCCTCCCCTCTTGGCCCCCGGTCCTTTCCTCTTATCCCCTGTGTCTCCCCTCTTGGCCCCCGGTCCTGTGTCTCCCCTCTTGGCCCCCGGTCCTGTGTCTCCCCTCTTGGCCCCCGGTCCTGTGTCTCCCCTCTTGGCCCCCGGTCCTGTGTCTCCCCTCTTGGCCCCCGGTCCTGTGTCTCCCCTCTTGGCCCCCGGTGCTGTGTCTCACCTCTTGGCCCCCGGTCCTCTCATCCCCTGTGTCTCCCCTCTTGGCCCCCGGTCCTCCTATGCGTCCTCCTCCTCTTGTCCTCCTCCTCTTGTCCTCCTCTCCTTCTCTCCTTTCTCACCTGTCCACGACTCCTGCACGGTCCCGCGCGTCTCCGGTGCCTTGCTGTTCTGTCTCAGTGCAGCCAGGACCTCTCGTGATGTCACAATCACATGACTGCCTGCTATTGGTTCCTGGCAGTCATGTGATTGTGACATCACGGCAGGTCTTATCAGCACAGACGGCAAGATACCTGGAGACACCGGAGACGCCGGGAGACGACGTGGGCCTCGTGGACAGGTGAGCATAGTTTTGTTTTTTTTTATTAACCCCTTAATTTATTTTTAGGAGCTATTTTAGTGTACTGAGCATGCTCAGTACACTAAAATCGGTCCGAGGAGACATCACATGTTTTCTTGGACCCTGCTCCATAGGGCCCCATGCTAAATTGATCGGGTCGGATCGGATGTGCACTAAATGCCATCCGATCTGGTCCGATCCGAATCTGTCAGATTTTATTTTCGGTGCAAAAATCGGAGCAAGCTCCGATTTTTGCACCGATAAAAAAATCGGACAGATTCGGATCGGACCAAATCGGATGGCATTTAGTGCACATCCGATTCGGTCCGATGCCCATAGGCCTGCATGGGGTCCGAAAATCGGTCCGATGCTGTCCGATTTTTATCGGACAGCATCGGAACTGAAAAAATCGTTATGTGAAAGCAGCCTAAGTCCAAAAACGCATATCCATCAACGGATGGTGCACTTAAGTGTCACTGCGTTTTTCAAAAACGCATGCGTTTTTGTCCAGCATCCAGAAAACGCTGCTAGCAGCGTTTTTGGGTGCAGTAAAAAAAAGCATGCTTCTTTTAACCTGGGGCCCTATGGGAAAGACATGCGTTAACGCATATGCGTTTTTAAGAAAAAATTACTAAGTCCAAAAAATGTGCAGGGACACAGGAGGCACACAATGCAGCCTAGGAATAGCGGATTGGTCATGAAGAACACTTACAAAAACAAATTGGCATGTGTGACCCTAACCATAGGCATGAGCGGCAATTACAGGCCAAACTCATATATAAATCCTACTCACAGTTTCTGGAAAAGCCGCACCTTTGATTAGAGTGATGAGTAGATGGAGTTCAAGTCACATTTCCCGAAATTAACACAAATTAGAAAATTTTGAAATTCAATTCTTAGTTCACAAAAGGATAATTTCTCTTACTACTGAAGCATCAGAGAGCAGGCCTGTGGGTCTCTGCTTCTATAACATCTAGTGGCTTCTAGATTATTGTATTTTGTACAGTGGTGGCAATCTGAGATTAGCAGTTCCTAGAGGAGCATAGTTTGTTCAGCAAAGTACTTCTCCAGAGTCACTGTGTAAGTCTCTTTCCTGTAGGGGGTAAGCTTTTATGGTCACCAGAGTATTCTCTCTATATATATTTTTTGCTTTCATAGTGTGTAAACTCTTATGGTCAGTGGGGTCCTCTTTCTGTCTCCTATAAAATGTAAGCTATTATGGTAAGAAGGGTTCCCTTTCTCTTTCTTGTAACATGTAAGCTCTTAGGGTCAGTGGGGTCCTCTTTGTGTCTCCTGTAAAATGTAAGATATTATGGTCAGCTGGGTCCTTTTTCTCTTTCCTGTAAAATGTAAGCTCTTATGGTCAGTGGGGTCCCTTTCTGCCTCATGTAATATGTAAGCTCCTATGGTCAGAAGGGTCCCTTTTCTCTTTCCTGTAAAATGTAAGCTCTTAGGGTATGTGCACATCAGTCGTTTCTGCATCTTTGCAGAACGACCGGGAACCGGTGGAGATTAGCAGAAACTGAGTTTTCTGAACTCGCCAGTGTCCCTGGTTTTGTTAGCGTTTTGCTAACGATTTGCGATCGGGTTACTAGCGGTCGTACAGCGTGTTCTTGGCGATTTCCCCGGCGTGTTCCTTAGCGATTTCCAGACTGGTCTTTGCTGCACTTGTTCAGCTGGACCCGCTGGAAAAACGCTGAAAAGAAGTCGCTTGCTCTATCTTTGAGAACCGGTCGGAAACCGGTGAATAAACTGAAATCGTCAAGAAGAAAAACGTTGTAATGTACACAGCGTTTCATAAACTCCATTGACTAGCATGTTAATCCTACCGGTGGGTAGGATTAACATAAATTAACATAAAACTCAGCGGGAACCGCCGACGGAAACCCGTCATAACCAGCCCATAAAACGACTGATGTGCACATACCCTTATGGTCAGTGGGGTCCTCTCTTTGTGTCCTGTAAAATGTAAGCTCTTATGATCAGAAGAGTCCCCTTTCTCTTTCCTGTAAAATGTAAGCTCTTATGGTCAGTGGCATCCTCTTTCTGTCTCCTGTAAAATGTAAGATTTTATAGTCAGCAGGGTTCTCTGTCTCCAGTAAAATGTACATGCCATATGGTTTCCACCTTATGAAGACTGCACTTGCTGTTGAAACATGTTGTGACGATTAGAGAGATCTTAATAAAGGTTTGTGCTACTAAACATATTTCCCAAGCTTAAATCCCTTCTCCTTAGTGCTCCTACACAAAACTGCACTCTTTCTTTATTTTTGTGCCCTGTAAAATGTAAGCTCTTAAACCCCCGTCACACCAGGCGACGGGGCTGGGGATGTCGGCAGCGGCTGGCGGGTGCGCGCACGTTTTTGGCGCCCCGCCAGCGTCTCCATCCCCCGTTTACATGGGGTGACACCTCCAGCCCCGCGCGGGCAAGCTGTCAGGCGGCATCGCCGCCGGGGTGTCTGGAAACCCCAGCTGCAATGCAGGACAATGGGAGCCTATGGCTCCCATCGCCTGACAGGTCGCCGGCGCCTGGTTACATGGGGTAACGTGTGCACATCACCCCATGATGGTAGCCTGGTTTCAGAGCACTGCTCTGAAACCAGGCGACCGGCTGGCACCGCCGACATCTCCCCTTTAAATGAGGCGATGTAGGGGCGTTGTCGCCGCCGATAGGCCACGCCCCTATGTTGCCTATGTAATAGGCGGCGATATCGCCCCGTGTGAAGGGGGGTTTATAGTCAGTGGAGTCATCTTTCTGTGTCTTTTAAAATGGAACCCCTTATGGTTAGTGAGGTCTTCTTTGTCTTTTCTGTAAAATGTAAGCTCTTATGATCATCAGGATTCTCTCTCTCCTGAAAAGTGTAAGCTGGTGTGGTTAGGGGTGTTCTCCCTTTGTTTTTGTTGTAAAGTGTATGCTCTAATAGTCACAGTGCCCCTCTGTCTCTTTCCAGTAAAATGTAAAAAAAATATTACAATCTGAGAGTCCTCAGTAGTTGATATTTTTTAATAGCTATCTGAAAAGATGGTAAGAAAAATCAATGCAAGATTTTGAGACACTAAGGTCTCTTCATCACGCAGGTAATGACCCAAATTCTGATTGTACACATAAGAGTTAACAGCTAACAGAGAGAGAGAGAGTGGACCCCACTGTCCATAGCAGCTTATACTTAACAGCAGAGAAAACAGGACTACTCTGACGATAAACGTTTAGACAAGAAAGAGAACCTTGCTTACCATAAGAGCTTACATTTTACAGCTTAAAAATATTGTACCGTGTTAGCCAGAAGATAAAAAAAAATATTAGAATCTACTAGAATAATACCTTTTAATGGCTAACTGAAAAGATGGTAAGAAAAAGCAAAGCAAGCTTTCGAGACACTAAGGTCTTTACTAAGGCTGGACACAAATTCTGAATGTACACACATATAAACACACACATAAGAGGCTGGATATGCAGTAAATAAATTAGGTGTGGTGAAGCATGACATATAATGGTCAGAGATGGGAGGTGGGAGACAACATCTGTGGCAGCATCATCCATAGATAAGAAGTATAATGTTTCATGTCCCTTGATTAATTGTTGGTCCAAGATTTAAAGAGTGGTCTGAGATAGGAGGTGGGAGGAGGTACAGTAAAAGCATCTGGGCAATAAATTTCAGCCTTTGACTGGTTTTCCAAGATTTGAAATGTCCTTAATTAATGTAAAAAGACATAAATCCATGCAAGACATTCCCACTCTGAATGTGTCAAAGGTCAACATTAGTTTATATTCCCAGACTTTTCTGATTCTTTGAGATTTGAAGTTACCTTTCAAAACTAGTATTTTCAAATCCATTATGGTGGGATCAGATCTGCAGAAGTGTTAAGGTACAGGCGAATCCGTCCTTCTTTCTTTTATTATGTGCAATGAGAGTTCATCCTAGTTGTGAATTGTTGCCCTGTCTCACCTAAATACAGATTCCCACTGACACATTTAGTACATATAATTAAAAACACCACATTGCTTGTGGTGCAGCTACCTGGGATCCTGTCGTCCTGATGTGAGCCAGGAATCTTTATCTTGTCCTTTGTCTTTATAAATGGAAAGGTTTTACATCTGTTCAGGTTGCAGAGGGAATTTGAAACATGGAGGAATACACTTACAGAAAGCATGGAACAACAATTACAGCAATTACAACAATATTACCATAAACTACAAACTCTTCTGATTCATAACAAGGAAAATAAATTACATAGACTACACAATTCAGGACTCCACACAAATGAAACAAAGACCAAACCTGACAGTGGAAATCTGTATGTAGGTGAGACAGGACAAAAATTCAGAACAAGGATGAACTCTCAATGCCGCACAATAAAAGAAAGAAGGACAGATTTGCCAGTACCTAAACACTTCTGCATCTCTGCTCACACCATAATGGACATGAAAATGCTAGTTTTGAAAGGTAACTTCAAATCTCAAAGAATCAGCTAAGTCTGGGAATATAAACTAATGTTGACCTTTGACACACTCAGAGCGGGAATGAATGTCTTACATGGATTTATGACTTTTTACATTAATTAAGGACATTTAAAATCTTGGAAAACCAGTCAAAGGCTGAACTCTGGTATTTATTGCCCAGATGCTTTTACTGTACCCTCTCCCAACACAGACCACTCTTTAAATCTTGGACCAACAATTAATCAAGGGACATGAAACTGTCTGCTTCTTATCTATGGATGATGGTGCCACAGATGCTGTCTTCCACCTCCCATCTTTGACCATTATATGTGATGCTTCACCACACCTAATTTATTTACTGCATATCCACACTCCTATTTGTGTGTTTAAAAGTGTGTACATTCAGAATTTGTGTCATTACCAGCCTGATGAAGATACTTTAGTGTCTTGAACGCTTGCTTTGCTTTTTCTTACCATCTTTTTAGATAGCCATTAAAAGGCATTACCACTGCTGACTCTCAGAGTCTGATATTTTTTTATCTACTGGCTAACATGGTAAAAAAAAATGTTAAGCTGTAAAATGTAAGCTCTTATGGTCAGCAAGGTTCTCTTTGGTATAGAGTCTAAACTTTATGGTCAGAGTGGTCCTGTTTTTCTCTGCTGTTAAATATAAGCCATTATGGACAGTGGGGTCCTCTCTCTCTATGTAAACCGTAAACACTTATGATTAGCAGGTATCTTTCTCTCCTGAAGAATTAAGTCTTCTAGGAAAATATGCACAAGCTAAAAAGGGGGGAGACAAGCACAAATATGGTCTTATCCAAGTTACAAACTACAGGAATGGTCAGAAAACCACTCACCTGAAAAGGTTGTGAGAGTCACAACCACTATACAGGCTTTGATCAGTGTGTAGCACGAGACTCACAGAACAAGGAAGCCAACAGTAGGAAGAAAGAGGGTTAAACCATTTACTGCCAATCAGATGCTGGGATCTCAAGGACATGATTGTATGTCCTGAGGAAGTGGGCAGCCACAAAATGCATTGACTAATAAACCTTCTTATGATCATCTTTATGTCCTTGTCCTTGGGATCTCAGTATTTGATTGGCAGTGCATGGTTTTCTCCTGAATAATAAAAGCTTTCATGGTCAGTTAGGTTCTTTCTGTCTCTCCTCTCCACCCATGTATATTTCTTGAGCAATAATGAGTCTTCAGTGTTGAGTTGCATGCAAATTTATTTGTTGCAAATTGAATATTTTGTGGAAAAATTGATGAAGCCTGTGAATTTAAATAGAAGAAAATCCTCTTATATTTAATTTTAATGTATTAATTTTTTTAAAAAAATCTCTGACACCTTATATAAGTACATGGCCTTGTGTTCAATAACATCTGCAATCCCCTTAAAAGTCTTACTTTCCCTATCAGAGACTGTCATAATGATTCCATGGAAAACCTACCATCAATGCTGACCTTACAATATAAAGCAGAGATCTCCATAAATAATGCCATCTTGCTCTATTACACTTAAAACGCTAACCAATGTCCGGATAGGATCATCACCGTCTCAACACATTGAGAAAGATTGACTTTAAAATTATGACATTGATAATTTGACTGAAATACCGTATATATTTGCGTATAAGCCGAGTTTTTCAGCCCAAAAATTAAGCTGAAAAGTCCCCCCCTCGGCTTATACGCGAGTCAGTGCCCCCCTCACAGTATGGCGCCCCCCCCTCACAGGATGGCCCCCGCATGCAGCGCTGTGCACATACATTATCTGGCTATCAGCTGTCACCCTCCGGTGGCGATTCGCTGCTCCTGGCTCTGGGCTGCATCTTCCTCTGTGTCTTCCTGCTTGTCACGTGACTGGCCGGAGTCACGATGACGTCATCGCGATGAGCCCCGGCCACAAGTAGGAAGACACAGAGGAAGATGCAGCCCGGAGCCAGGAGCAGCGAATCGCCACCGGAGGGTGACAGCTGATAGCCAGGTAATGTATGTGCGCAGGTCTGCATGCGGGGGCTATCCTGTGAGGGGGGGCACCATACTGTGAGGGGGGCCTGTATAATGGCACTGCTGAGGCTGTATACTATGCTGGGGACCTGCTGTATACCACACTGCTGGGGCTGTATACCTGTGCTGGGGACCTGCTGTATACCACACTGCTGGGGGCTGTATACCTGTGCTGGAATCCACCCTCGGCTTATACGAGAGTCAATACTTTTTCCCAGGTTTTGGGGGCATAAGTAGGGGGGTCGGCTTATACACGGCTCGGCTTATATACGAGTATATACGGTATATCTAATTTAATTGAGATGATACATCGAGATCATCATTAAATACATTTGTCTAAGATTATACCAACTCTCGGAGAGTTTTACCAGTTTTTGTTCTTGCAAAAGTTCTGTGATTAGCAAAAATCAAAAAGTAACTAAAACACTCAATAAAATGTGGTATTTCACATTAATGCCAGAATTCAAGCTCCATAAGAGCATGTTTAGCTTTGAAAATCTATCTATATATCTAAGCATGGACAAATGGGCCCATAGCTGTGCATACATTGCTAATATTACTCTAAGGCAATCGAAAAGCTAAAACTAGCACAGCTGGATATTTTCTTCCACATCTTACATCCCTTAGCATGGAAGCAATATAGTGGCTTAGCAGTAGCAGAGGTTTTAGTGAGCTTTTATACAAGTAATTTTAGTAAGTAACTTATTGGCTTTTCATCCAAAAAAAGACACCTTTTCACCAGTCCATTAACTCATTTATTCCAATCGGCTAGTAGCATAGAAGTGCATTGTATTGGGCGGCCAATTCACATCAGCGAAAGAACATTTTATGGAACAAAAGAGAGCTTCAAACTTTTAGTTTTAGTCTATAAGTATCTAATAGCACTTTAAGACAATAATTACCGTACCAGAAGCACTTTGCTGCTGAGAAGGTACAAGCAGTACTACCCATAGCCGTAGTCTTCATTATGATACATTTTACACAATTATGTTGCCTGTCCACAATAAAGAATATAATCATGATTCGTGATCGTGATTAAAACTTGATTTTATTTAGCAAGAAAATATCACTTTCAAAGTTTTGAAGATTTATCTTTACCATACAGATCTTCATTAACAGTAATATATAGCATTGTATAATACACATCAAATATGTAGTATATGTCCAATTCCTTCTTGATCTCAGGTGTAGAGATGAGCGATGATGTTCGGTTCGAAATGTTCGCCAATCTCAAATTTGACCTGTTTTTTGGCGGTGTTCGAGTCATTCGACGAATGCAAACAATTAGCTTCAAATTCAGCAGTTTGCGGTTATGTATAACAAAAAGCAGAAAAGAAGGCGGCACTCACCGGAGTATACAGGATGGTCCTTTATTCCAAGAACTCGTGGAAAAACAGGGTGCAGGGAGGGGGCACGAAGGGCCAACGGACTACGACGCCGTTTCGCGACGCATGTCGCTTCTACGGGTCCGAGACTCGGACCCGTAGAAGCGACATGCGTCGCGAAACGGCGTCGTAGTCCGTTGGCCCTTCGTGCCCCCTCCCTGCACCCTGTTTTTCCACGAGTTCTTGGAATAAAGGACCATCCTGTATACTTCGGTGAGTGCCGCCTTCTTTTCTGCTTTTCAAGTGCTAGTGCTTTGGCTGTGCACTGCCGGTTGGGAACATGCCATAACTGGAAGATTATCCGGACTTGACAGAGGTAGTGCTCAGTGCCTTGTTTGCCTTACTTTTCATTGAGGTTATGTATAACAGTTCGTTCACCAAAAGCGTAATTGGCTTTTCACAGTAATGCTGTAAATTAATGTTAATATCCAGTTTCAGTGTATAGTGTGCAGGGGGGGGCGGGGTTTAGATCAGTGCTGCAGAAATAATGCTGATCTCCATTTCTTTTTTCCTACCTGCATATACAGTGGGGTGGTGCAGGCTGTCAGCCAATGGCACACACACAGCAAAGTGCATTTTTTGCACACAAGCAAGGGCATGTGTCATTGGCTGTGTATGTCACATGTCCTTGCCCTATAAGACTCGGCAATTTTCCCCATCGCCACCATTTCCTTAGTGTTGCAGTTGTGTGTCAGTCAGGCATTGCTACTACTGCTGTGGGCACTATAAAGTGTTAGTTAGATAGGTAGTGAGCGAATCTTAAGTTAGATAGACAGATAGGTTTAGGAAGTAGGGACTAGTTAAAATCTCAACCCTTTTGAGGGCTACTTCAGTCAAGTAGGGAGTAGGGATTAGTTGTAAATATCAGCCCTTTTCAGGGCTAGGTTAGAGCAGTTCCTATTAGTTTTTGCCAGGCAGGTGTGTGCCTGTGCTGTGCAAGTGTTTTTCACAGCATCTGGCCAAATCTAGCTCAGGTAGTCCTTTAGGGCAGGTAGTGTAGCACTGCTGTGAAGAAAGCTACACCACCTGTCTTCAGTAGCCAATTTTTTTACTGCAGCTAGTCCAGGCAATTTTTTTGGGCTAGTAGCAGTGTCTTGTAGTCAGCGGTGTAGCCCAGCTGTAAAGTAAGCTACACCGCCTGTCTATCAAGTAGCCAATTTTTAACTGCACCTAGCCCAGGTAATAGTTTGGGCTAGTAGCAGTGTCATTTAGACAGTGGTGTGTAGCCCACTTGTGAACCAAGCTACACCGCCTGTCTAGTTCAGACTAATATTTAACTGCTCCAGAATAGAAAAGGCAGCACCCGCTCCAGTATCAACAATAATTTTTTTATTTTGGTTAATCACATAGACAGATTAAAATTGTATCTCGTCAGGCATAATGGGCGGTGCCTTGTCAGACGCGTTTCGGTGGTGAAGCCTTTTTCAATGACTAATTTTTAACTGCACCTAGCCCAGCTAATAGTATGAGCCTAGTATCACTGTTTGGCCACTCAGCTCTGCTCGATTTTCATCCTAATTTTTTTCCCAACAACTGCAGAGTTGCCAATTTGATCACATACAAAATGAGTGGCAAAAGGCCTGCTGCTGGTGGAAAGGGGAATCGGCGTGGTGGAAAGAGCAAAAGAGTTTGTGTCCGTGGGGTAGGTGGTAAAGCAATCGTAACATTTGCTGAAGAAAGACCATCTTCCAGCCAAAGTAAGATGTTCTACTTCTTTTGTGGACAATCTGATATGATCCCTTTCTTTATGGACACGACCATCAATACCTATTTAGATGAGGCACAAAAACAGCAAGTGCTTGAATGGGTCTCAAGTGCTCAATCAAGTGGTCTCTCCTCCACCTCAATTTCATCAACCCAAACCCTCCAGTCCTCTGAGGTGTCACCCCAATCGAGCTTGCTTCTTCAAAGCTCCCAAGTCTCCAGCCGCCCTACTGAGTATGGGTAGCATAGATGGTTAAGTCTGCAGAGGTGTTCAGTCACACTATAGGCTGGGAATCAGAGGTCTGCTCCAAAACTGCAGTGGGTTCAGATGAGGAAATGCTCTGCACTGATGCCCAGAAGCTTTGTGAGTCAGATCCAGGCCCAGATGAAGAAGTTTCTGTGCATAATGTAGACCCTCATTCCCAAACTGTAACTCCTCTTGGTGGAGACAATGAGGAAGATGCTGATGAGACTCAGATACCTGATTGGACCGACAACTTAACTTTTCGGTCATCGATGCCATGACTGGGACCTGGAGCCTTGCTCATTTTGGGCCTCCAAGCTGGAAAAATGGCCTGAGCTCGCCACTCACGCCTTAGAGATCCTGTCGTGTCCCGCAGCCAGCGTTCTCTCTGAACGTGTCTTCAACGCTGCTGGTAGTGTGCTGACAGATAAGCGCATGCGTCTGTCCAGCCAGAATGTGGAAAGACTAACGTTCATCAAAATGAACAAGTCATGGATCCACAAGGACTTTTCTACTCCTGTATCATCCTGGTGAGACTAAAGGCTTGTGGATTTTTGATTGTGCTTCATGACAGTAATCATTTAAAATTTGCAACTGTGGGGCAATTGATGCCGCTTAAGTGGTGTATGTGCCTAAATTTTTGGAAAACATGGAGACTCTTGTTAGAGTCCCCTAAATGTCTTTGACATGATTTTAGAAGGGCATGACATGCCTATATCTGTGTTTCCTCCTCCATTTACTCATCCAGCTCTTTTCTTTTCCCATTTGTATATGTAATTGTCACTTTTCCATGTGTTTGTTGTGTCTTCTGAGTAGTTTGTCACCTTTTGGACACCTTAGCAAGTGTTTTCTATGTGTTTTCTATGTGTTTGTATGTCTTTGTGTTTGCCTGCCATTGTTTTCAATGGTGTTCGATGAACACCCCCTCCAATTTGACGAATCAAATCGAATTTGAACACTAGGGTGGTGGCTCATCTCTACTCAGGTGTCTTTGCTTAACCAACAACAAGATGGGCAGATAGAAAAGAAAATATAGTGAACCAGACTTGTCTATCATTATCCTCCAATTAAAAGGAGGATATCGGATATGTCTAAGCATGCTCCTACATTCAGTGGTCTTTTTGTGGACAGGAGGGTGGTAAAGTCTGTGATTAAAGCAAAAGCATGAGGAAAATCTATAAAATTAGTCTAAACCAGATGAAGGAGCTTGAGCCACTCCGAAACTAGTTGGTCCTTCGCCTCTTTGAGTGATGTCACCCCCAAGTCCTGCCTCCAGTGCCATATCTGTAAACTGAGAATGATGATCGTCTGAGGCATCTCAGGCACAGTGCCCCATAAGGACCGGGCACCTGCATCCTGGGTGTGGGGGATAGAACCCTTCAACCTGCTTGTCTACCACTACACACTGGTTCCACAGAAACTCCATTGTCCACAGGATCTCCAAAAACTATAACAACGGGAAGGGTCGGGAACTCATTAGAGTTTGTGGCACTATTTGGTTGTCAGTGAACTGGCTGTAGAAGTGGAAGCACCCATTTTGATTTGGCTAATTGGCTCTGAAAGTACACATTGTAATCTAAGGTAAAAACTTATGCTGGTGTACTTTGTATATGGTATAAGTGGAATATTAGCTGAGAAGTAGGGATGAGCGAGTATACTCGCTACTATTCGGAATTCGCCAAATAGTAGCGGTATTCGGGTACTCGCTACTCTCCGAGTATCTTATGAGTACTCGGGAGTAGCGGGTAGTCCGATTACGTTTGCAGTGTATCTATAGGTACACTGCGAAAGTACCCTAAAAGTGAATAAAAGTTGTTAAAAATAATAAAATTACATACTCACCTGTCTGACGTCTGCACCGGGACCGTCCCAGAAGACACGGACCTGTGACTGCCAGTCAGATGGCCAGTAGCGATCTGGCCAATCAGATGGCGACATGTCACAACCACGTGATTGCTAGCGGCTACCTAATTGGCCAGATTGCAAGGTCCTGGCAGTACACCTAGCTATTTTTAATGAAACTATTAGAACTTGATTCAGAAAGGCACATACCTGTCTATATAAAACCTCACAGCTCACAGTGCATGTCAGACCAAATGAAAATCATGAGGTCAAAGGAACTACCCAAGGAGTACAGAGACAGAATTGTGGTAAGACACAGATTTGACCAAGTTTACAAAAGAATTTCTCCAGTACTCAAGATTCCTAAGAGCACAGTGGCTTCCATAATCCTTAAATGGAAGAAGATAGGAACCACCAGAAGTATTCCTAGACATGGCCATCCAGCCAAACTGAGCAGTCGTGGGAGAAAATCCTTGGAGAGAGGAGTAAAGAAGAACCCCAAGATAACTGTGGCTCAGCTCCAGAGATGTGGTAGGGAGATGGGAGAAAGTCCTGCAAAGTTAACTATTACTGCATCCCTCTACCGGTTGGGCCTTTATGGCAGAGTGGCTTAATGGAAGCCTCTCCTCAGTGCAAAACATATGAAAGCCTGCATAGAGTTTGCAAGAAAGCGCATGAAAGATTCCCAGACTATGAGAAATAATATTCTCTGGTCTGAAAAGATGAAGATAGAACTTTTTGGTGATAATTCTAAACAGTATGTGTGGAGAAAACCAGGCATTGCTCATCAACTGCCCAATACAATCTCAACAGGGAAACATTGTGGTGGCAGAATCATGCTATGAGTGTGTTTTTCAGTTGCAGGGACAGGATCACTGGTTGTAATTGAAGGAAACATAAATGCAGCCAAGTACAAAGATATCCTGTATTAAGGTTGGTTTCACACTTGTGGACCCCTCTGCAGCGTCCTGCGGAGGGGATCTGCAAGCTGAGCGCAGGCACCGCAAGTCGCTATGTTTAACATGGGAACGCGAGTGCCTGCGCTCTGGCGTGCTAACCCTGTGTGCACCTATCCACTGCAATGTATGACTTGTACGCAGGTGGATGCCTGCGCACAAATTACACACTCTCGTCCGCACCCTGAACGTGACATGTCGCGTTCCTGGTGCGGATGAGACTGAGTGACTTGTATGCAGGCATCCGCATGCGCACATATCACATATTGCCGGCAATGGGTGTGCACGGCCATCTGCACCCGAGCGCAGGCACTTGCGTCCCCATGTTAAACATAGGGACTTGCGTGCTTGCGCTCAGCTTGCGGATCCCCTCTGCAGGACACGGCGGAGGGGTCCGCAAGTGTAAAACCAGCTTAAAACCTTTTCCAGAGTGCTCTATTCTCAGAGTTGGCCAAAGGTTCTTCTTCAAACAAGACAATGACACTAAGCACACAGCTAAAATAACAAAGGAGTGGCTTCAGAACAACTCTGAGATTATTCTTGACTGGCCCAACCAGAGCCCTGACCTAAACCCAATTGAGCATCCCTGGATAGACCTTAAAATGGCTGTCCACCAACGTTCTTAATCCAACCTGATGGAACTGGAGAGGAGCTGCAGGGACGATTGGCAGAGGATCCCTAAATCCAGGTGGGAAAAACTTTCATTCCCAAGAAGACTCATGGCTGTACTAGCCCAAAAGGGTGCTTCTACTCAATACTGAGCAAAGTGTCGGAATGCTTATGACCATGTAATATTTTAGTGTTTCTTTTCTAAAAAATGTGCAAATATTTCTACATTTATGGGGTTTTTTTCAGTCAAGATGGGGTGCAGAGTGTACAGGAATGAGAAAAAAAATGAATTTTTTTGAATTTACCAAATGGCTGCAGTGAAACAAATAGTGAAAAATTGAAAGGGGTCTGAATACTTCTGTACCCATTGTAGGTCAAAATACGTGGTTGTGTCTAAATTAATGTTTATATGTCATAAAGCAGATAAAGTTTCTCCCTGAGGAAGTGTGGGGTGCCACACGAAACGCGTAGGAATAAAGGCTCTTTCTTCTACCCGGACTGACATCTGGTCTTGATTGGCGGCGCGATATCTCCATCCATTTCTATAACCTATTTTTACTTGACCTACGGGTGGTTCGCTGCAGCCAAGGCATGTGTAGTGGTTGTGTCACACACAACCACACAAGGTGAGCTCATTTGCTAATACATGTACATCTTTGTTTAAAGGGATCCTGTCACCCCCAAAACACCTCCTAAGCTATTAAAAGCTGTCCCTAGAGCATAGTAACACTTACCCTACACTCCTTTTAGCTCCTAAATGCATATAGTCAAACTGAATATAAACGTTTTAAAAGTACCTCATTACTGATGATAATGAGTGACTATGATCTTCATCATAGATTCAAATGCGCGCCTCCTGCGCGCCTCCCCACTCTCCCATTCCGTCCGGGCTTCAGTGTGGGGGCTGTATGACGCGATTCGTGTCATTTCCGGCGCCGGGTGACGTATTTACACCCGCGCCGCTGTTAGAGCTTCAAGCCCCGTACTGCGCATGCGCCGGAAATTACGCGAATCGCGTCATACAGCCCCCACACTGAAGCCCGGACGGAATGGGAGAGTGGGGAGGCGCGCATTTGAATCTATGATGAAGATCACGCCTATTCAGGCGTGATATGATGAAGAGGGGCAGCCTGGCTGAGTGACTATGAATACCATAGTCACTCATTATCATCAGTAATGAGGTACTTTTAAAACGTTTATATTCAGTTTGACTATATGCATTTAGGAGCTAAAAGGAGTGTAGGGTAAGTGTTAATATGCTCTAGGGACAGCTTTTAATAGCTTAGGAGGTGTTTTGGGGGTGACAGGATCCCTTTAATCGGTTAAGACCCTATGTGCGCTGTTTCATTCCTCTAGTTTTTTCCACGGTTCATAAAGCAGATATATATTGAATGGCAAAGATAACTGCAATCAATAGTACAAAACATACTAAAATGAAAAAAATTCACAAAGATATGGGCAGGGTTAAAAGTGCCAATTAAAAGCCCTAAAGTACATACTGAAGCCCATGATAATAATGAAAGATAAAATAAAAAACACTAAATAACCAAATAAGACGGAAGATATTAGATTTTTATTGTTAAATGTGCCAGACTAAAGGAATTGAAAAAGAGAAGACAGGAGGGGCGCTTCTAGTGAAAACTTGGTGGTTAAATGGAGGATTGTTCAGGTGATGGGTGGTCACCTAGACAAGTTATGTGCCTGGCATAACCCAGTGGCTTAGCTTCTGGTGCTTCACTCGCACAACATGCCGGATCAGGGTTTCTGGAATCTGAAGAAAGGGCTGGTCACGTGAGCGGTCACGTGTCAGTGACATCACCACATTTCCTTCGGTCTCCGGCGTCAGCAGGTCCTATTGATTGATTCCCCTTTACAACTGCATCCACGATCTGTGCAGCACCTGATGAAGGCAGAGTTTTCCGCCAAAAAGCATTGTGAGACACCTGAAGAAGGCGGAGTTTTCTGCCGAAACACTTTGTGAGGACCTGTTTGAATAGAAAATGAAAGTAACACTTAAAATACCTGCCTCCTGCCTCTCCTTCTGAGCGCCCCGACAACCGCTTCATCTCTTTCCTCTGTTAGACAAAAGGAGAAATTCTAGATATTACTAGATATCAAATCAAATATATCACACTTATATCATACCATATGACCTCTGAACCACCAGCTAGAACCCTCTGACGTGCGTTTTGTATGTCTTCCTCATTGAGAATAAATCACAATACCCGTTCTACTAATTTGGAAATTTTCACTCATTGAAATGACTGTAGCGTTGCATAATTGCTTCTCATCATCATTTTCTTTTCTATGTTGGACCTGTCAACTGGCAAAGCAACAACAACTGAAACTTTGGTTCTAAGCCTTTATAAGGCTAGGGTCACATTAGTAACATGCATGCGCTAAAAGCCAGCTTTGTTTTCTGTGGAACTGTGGAAAATCGTTTCCGTGAACGCCCCCATAGGCTCCCATGTTAAAAATGTATTGCAAGAGTGCAATTTATTTGTCACAAGGTGTTTTTGCAAAAGCACCAAAAAATGCTATCTGCAGCGTTTTTTGGTACTTTTGCAAAGACGCATGCTTTTTTTTAACATGGGAGTCAACGGGAAATGCATGAGTTAACGCATGGTACATATATGTATCGTGCGTTAACACATGCGTTAATGCTAGCGTTAAAACTGAAAAAAATGCCATAAAAATGGCAAGGGAAAAACAGGATTCTTTAACCCCTTAATGACCGCACACTGATAAACGGCAGCATTTCAATGTACTTATTCCTTTCTGACGTTTAAGTACGGTAAGTCAGAAAGGAAAAAGCCCTGTAGCGCCCCCCAGTGCCCGAAAATCTTTAAGGTTTCAGCTACCGAGAGTAGCTGAGACCCTGCAGATTATGGATTGGGGCTTTTTACCATTTACCAGCAGTGACATTACAAAAAATGTCACTGCCGGTAAAAAATGCTTTCACTTTCATCCAATATGAAAACATATGTCAGATGAAAGTGATACATTAACCACTAAGGCCCCCAAGACCCCCGATACCGGAAATTTGCTTCCCATCCCCACCCATCCCCCACAATCCATCCCAAAATGGTGGCGGTGGCGCCTCCCCTGCATCTCCATGCAATCTGACATGTCACACATGTCAGATCGCATGGAAATTGCATCCCCTGGTGCCCCTCTGTCCCCTCTGCAGTCCGATCCCCTGCCCACTCACCTGGCCACCGATCCCCGACCCTTGCCCCCTCACACACATGCCGCTGCCCACCGCCTCCTCTGAAACTCCATCCGATGTGACCAAACATCACATGAGATGGAGTTTGCAGGCCCCCTGTCCCCCAGTCAGGTCCTCCATCCCCCAGTCAGGTCCCCCTCCCTCTTTCCCCTCTTACTGATCCAATGATCCTGCCTCCGGTCCCAGGGTCCTGCGATCCTCTCCTCCTCTGCTGCGCAGCGCCAGCCTCTTCGGTGCAGCTGTGTTCTGTGGGAGCACTTCTGTTCACGCCCAGGGTTTGACATGACAGGAACTCAGTGAGTTCATGACCTATCACGATATTAGGTTCACACAGGGCTTAACACTCATCTTTATGGTGATCTCCAAAGCAGGTCACCATGAAGATCAGTGTTAACCCCTGAGCGACCCCAGGATCTTGATAGGTCTAAAACTCAGTGGGCTCATGACTCATCAAGATCCTGGGGTCCACAGGGGTTAACACTGATCTTCATGGTCATCTCCAAAGCAGGTCACCATGAAGATCAGTGTTAACCCGTGTGTGACCCCAGGATCTTGATGGGTCATGAACTTACAGAGTTTATGACCTATCATTTCCCTGGGAGGGTGCCTGCTCTTATAACATATGGGGGATGCCCCCACATGCTAAAACAGTGAGAATCATGGTGGGACCGCCCACTGGACTACATCAGACATCACTGCCCATTGGACTACGTCAGAATTCACCACCCATGGATCTACGTCGGACACCACAGACCAATAAAGATGGGGTCTAAATAAGAGTTTGCATTGTTTTTTTCTAATAAAAATATTTTTCTCTGTGTTATATTTTGTTTGTACTATTTACTAGAAATTCCTAATGGCCGAGTCTAATATTGGCCCGACATTATGAATCTCGGACTTAATGCCAGCTGCTAAAACAAAGCTGGCATTAACTCCATATTACCCAGTCTGCCACCGCTACACGGCAGCTGGAAGAGTCAGATACAGCGTCATAAAATTGTGCTTCTATGAATGCGCCATTTTCTGGGGCGGCTGTGGACTGCAATTCGCAGAGGAGGAGGCTCAGAAAGCTTGGACCTCCCTACACTGAGGATTCCAGCCCCCAGCTGCCTAGTTGTACCTAGCTGGCCCAAAAATATGGCGAAGCCCACACCGTTTTTTAAATTATTTTATGAAATAATAAAAAAAAAGGGCTTCCCTATATTTTTGGTTTCCAGGCAGTTAAAACTAGGCAGTGGGGGTTGGTGGCAGCCCATAGCTGCCTGCTGTACCTGGCTGGACCAAAAATATGGTGAAGCCCCAAGTCACTTATTTAAAAAATGCAATAAAGAAATAATAAAAAAAAATGCAGGAGAGGAGACGTCCAGGACACGGTGACTCCGGATCTTGTGCACATGCCCTAAGTCAAGGGTCACATTAACGTTTCAGGAGGTTGCATCCAAAACAAAGGTGTGGGCAACCCTGATGCCTTATTACCGCCATGGTAACCTGGTGTCTTAGCTGCCAATGCTTACCAATGGAGACACGGCTCCTAGTGCAGCTCAAAAGCCAGCATCTGAGTGAAATCTCATGCTTTTTCCTAAAGCGAGAAAAGACGCTTTCAGAATCGTCTTTGCTCGCACTGGGAAAAATTGCAAGATTTCAATCTCTGGCACTCAAATGCCAGCGTTTGATCCACGCTGGGGGCCGCGTCTCTATAGGTAAGCATTCAAGAGAAAAGAAAGAGAAAGGGGCGCAATAGTGCGGTTACCAGGGGGCTTTTTTTAGCGTGGCGTACTAATAGGTGGCCACTCACCTTATCGGGTTGTGCTGTCCCCGCACAACCCGGTAATACATTTGATAAGGCGCCCTTCACAGGCTCTAGCTCATCCGCACACCGCGTGCTCCGGGGGCTCCGAGCATCCGGTCACGTCACCGCAGGTCCTTAAGTTAAAGCTCCTGTTGCCAGACGACGCTAGGTCCTCACGTTAAGCTGCACTCTGCGCCTAGCTGCTCCCCGCTGCTTTACCCTCAGAGAGGGATTTATATTAGAAGGTAAAAAAACTATAAGCGGTCTAATTGGAGGCGCTCAGGCACAAAGGCAGCAGGCACTGGGATGGTTTTTCAACAGACCTTTATTTAGGCTCCCCTCCTACTCCACAACATGTTTCGATAGATTCTCTATCTTCCTCAGGTGGTGAAGGGGGGCGGGTTCCACAAACCTTTTATGGCTACCAAAGTTGTTCAATTGGTTAATGAGTGGAAGGCTCTTTAAACCTTATCCTAATACTAGAGCCTTTCCTAGTGCTTATAGATATATCAATGCCCATGTACTTATCTTCATTAATCAGGCCATGCCCACAAAAAATATAAATATATATACATACATATGCACACACTATAAAGGTACCTTGTTCTTTGCAATCTTATCAGAATCTGCAGATTAAAGGATATACTGATCAAAAACTTCCAACAACTGACAAACTAATTCCAGAAAAAAAAAAAAAAAAAAAAACTTTCTGTCTCTGACATCGCTCCTATTCCTATCACTTACGGGGCCGCTCATTGTGAAATACATACTACTCATGAGCTGCAGTGGCTACTTATGTAAATCACTGTACTTAATATACATATATCAACAACGTTAAACACCCATTTAAAATCATAAAAACAATTATATAAAAAATTATTATATACACACAATATTAATAAAAATATGTTAAAACCTTTTTTTTTCCCCCCTTTTTTAAAATACACTTATAACAATAAAAATAAGTATTAATATATGATTCTGAACATTTACACTATTCCGTTACCCGTTCTTATCTCTATTTATGCCGATGGATCATACTTACTGTCTATTAATGTTTTGCCACATTGTCAAGGGTGAGATTATGTCCCTCCGGACTCAGGGTCCCCATTTTATAAATCCAATAACTCTCACGTTTAATAAGGGCCCCTAATCTATCTCCTATATTTTCTCCTATCTGGTCAATAATGACTAGCTTCATTCTCCTATGATCTTTCTGATGGCTATTGCATAGTGCCTTGAAAGACTATGAAGCTGTAAGCCCCCTTTAATATTAGAGCGATGCTTGTTAAGGCGAGCATGCATCGTTTGTATGGTCCTCCCATAATGGAATTAGTTTGTCAGTTGTTGGAAGTTTTTGATCAGTATATCCTTTAATCTGCAGATTCTGATAAGATTGCAAAGAACAAGGTACCTTTATAGTGTGTGCATATGTATATATATTTATATTTTTGTGGGCATGGCCTGATAAATGAAGATAAGTACATGGGCATTGATATATCTATAAGCACTAGGAAAGGCTCTAGTATTAGGATAAGGTTTAAAGAGCCTTCCACTCATTAAACAATTGAACAACTTTGGTAGCCATAAAAGGTTTGTGGAACCCGCCCCCCCTCACCACCTGAGGAAGATAGAGAATCTATCGAAACATGTTGTGGAGTAGGAGGGAGCCTGAATAAAGGTCTGCTGAAAAAGCATCCCAGTGCCTGCTGCCTTTGTGCCTGAGCGCCTCCAATTAGACCGCTTATAGTTTTTTTACCTTCCCATAGGTAAGCATTGGGAGCGCTGACGTCGCGTTACCATGGCGGTAACAAGGCATCAGGGCTGCCAAAACCTATGTTTTTAGCATGACCCCCATGAAAACATTAATCTGACCCTGGCCTAAAAGTGAGAAATTGTGTGAAAAAAAGAAAATGTTAAATATGACAACCAATTGTTATCAAATTCTGTGAAGTAGCGTAGGTTCCAAATGCTCACTATATGTCTAGATATAATCCTTGATGGGTTTAGTTTCCAAAATGGGGTCACTTGCGGAGGATTCTGCTGTTTAGGATCCCTAGTGACCCTGCAAATGCGACATGGTGCCCGCAATCTATTTCAGCTTTTCCAAAATTCAGATATTGCTCCATCCCTTCTGAGGTCTCCCATTTGTGTAAACAGAATATTTTGGCTACTTGTGGGGTATCTTTGCGCTCATAAGAATGTGGGTAACAAATTATGGGATCCACTTTTTGGTTTTACCTCTCGTAATAGTGAAAAATTTGGTGCTAAAATAACACTTTTGTGAAAAAAAAGAATTTTCAATATGACAACCTATTATTATCAAGATCTGTGAAGTAACTGTGAGTTCAAAATGCTCACTATACCACTAGATATAATCCTGGAGGGGTCTAGTTTCCAAAATGGGGTCACATAACTCTCTGGTTTAATGGAATAAGAGTTCAAAAGTTGAAAATTCAAAAATGTAAAACATTTTCACCAAAATTCCACTTTTTTCAAAAATAAATGAAAAAAATATTGTCTAAATTTACAATTAACATGAAGCCCAATATGTCATGAAAAAAACATTCTTGGAATCACTGGAATCCGTTGAAGCGTTCCAAAGATATAACCTCATAAAGAAGCAGTGGTCAGAATTGCAAAAAACGGTCTGGTCATTAAGGTGGAAATTGGCACCGTCACTAAAGGGTTAAAGCATCCTTCCAACAGATGTATTCTTCCAAATGTGACCCTAGCCTAAACCTGTGGTCACACTTGAGCCCTGGATCTGTTAAAAGCATCAGTTTTTCAACTTAGAATTCTTGAAAAACTGATGGTTTTAACGGATCCATAGGCTCCCATGCAAAAAACGCAGTGTCAAAATGCACTGCTAAAAAACGCAATGCATTCAGTAATAAAACGCATACCGTTTTTATAACATGGGGCCCTATGGGAAATGCATCCGTTAACGCATGATGCATATAGGTACCATGCGTTAACGCATGTGTTAACGCATAGCGTTTTTGGGATGCAATCATGGTAATCTCCAAAACTGGAATTAGGTCTTGGAAATGTAGAAAAACTGGATGCCAAGTGTGACCCTAGCCTAAGAGTTCAGTTTTCTCACAACTCCACCAGGTGAGCAGCCATCACACCATAAAATGCTTTTGTCTGGATAACGCCCTATTTTGTGCTTTTTTTCCTTTTAGTTTATGGCTAGGGTCAAACATGGCATTCGGTTTTTCTGCCTGTCCAAAAACTGATTCCGTTTTTGGAAAACACTATGTTTGCATCCCAAAAATGCTATGCGTTAACACTTGCATTAACGCATGCTACCTATATGTACCATGCATTAACAGATGCATTTCCCATAGGGCCCTATGTTAAAAAATGTTATACGTTTTTTTAATGCACCCAAAAACGCTGCTAGCAGCTTTTTTGGTGCCAGTTACAAAAATGCATAGCGTTTTTTTAGTGCACTTAAGACAATGCGTTTTTTGCACTGGAGCCTATGGATCCGTTAACGGATGCATTTTTCACAAAATGCTAAGTTGAAAAAAAACATGCTTTTAGCGGATCCAGGGCTCATGTGTGACCCTAGCCATACTGTAGTTTGAGCTTTTGCTGGCTATATATTAGGACTGATGTGATTATGCTTACCTGTATTTCTCTACATTTGGATTTTATACTATATATCTAGGCAGGAAAATATTTTTTTTATTTTCCCACCACTTACATCAATTTTCTCAAAAGTGGCAGTAGCTTTGCAGAATAGGGCCAGGTCACATACATAAAAAAATGTGGAATACTTCATGATAGACAGTAGAATAAACTATAGTGCATATCCGCGCTAGCCATGATGTAGACTTGATTTTCTAGTGCACAAATAGCAAGAAATGTACTTACTGTATTTTTTGCTTTAAAAGACGCACTCAATTATAATACAAACCACAAATCTGGTAAAGGAAAAGCGAAAAAAAAAAAATGTTAAATGAGATCCGTCTTATAATCAGTAAATATGTCCCTTATCTTGCCTGGAACATGACCCACCAATCCTGGTATATATGTTCCCACATAATGGTATATATGTCCCCCATACTTGTACATTGGTCCCCCATCCTAATATATATATATCCCCCATCTTGGAACTTGGCCCCCATCCTGAACCCACTATGGCTTACCAAGGGGGATTGTGGTGGTGGAGTGGAGGTACAGGAGGCAGGTTTACAGGGTCCACTGAGGGTGGGGGCAAGGCTGCAGGACTAGAGTTGCGGGGTGTTGTGGCATTGTGTGTTGATGGACGCTAATCTCTTATGTTCCTGCTTGCATTGGCAAACTGTGACTTGCATCCAGACTTTCAGAAAATAGCTGCAGATGCGACGCATGCGCAGATTGAGACCTGTGGCCTTTTCTGGAAGTCTGGATGGTAGAGGCTGAGTTGCAGCTTGCCAATGTATGCACACACATGCAAAATGTCTCCACTGCACACCACTTGACATCCCTGCAGCTTCAGGCTTTGCCCCCTCCCTCCATGAACCCTGCAAACCTGCAAACCTGCCTCCTGCACTTCCGCTCCACCACGGCAACCCCGCCCAAAAGTTTAACGAAAATAAAAACTTAAGATTTGGATTATAAAACGCAGCCCCATTTTCCCCCTAATTTGGGGGGGAAAAATGTGTCTTATATTTAAAAAAATACTGTAATTTCTCAAAAGGCTTGCGCCATCAAAAAAATGAGATGCATTTTACTTCTATGTTCTCTTCATTAAGAACAGCATACGAAACACAAGTATAAATCAATTTCCCAACTGAAATTTCTTTCTATAGGACACCACATAAATACAACAGAAAATAATTATCATGTGCCACAATAACAAATTTATTAAATATTCCATACAGACGCCCCATACAGACGGACACAGGAGAGAGCCATAGGCCAGCAATCACAAAACTACCTGAAGGACCTTTGGGACCTATCCTACGAATAATAATATACTCTCAACAGTACCTGCCTACATTTAAGGCTACCTGGCAATCCTCATGTTCTACCCTGAACAGGAATTTCTTCCCTTCCTTGCGCCTGGCAACCTGAGAGTAACAGTTCCAGCTACATATGAAAAATTTAGTCTCATCCCCTTAATGTCAATCTGGCAATCTGTCTAACAAGACACATAGTATATCCTAGAATCTGTTTCCAAACATAACGAAGGGGTTGTGATTACTACTGCAGCAAAGCGACAGGATTCATCCTATACCATTATTGTATCTCATCCCTCTTCATTCTGCCTTCCAATTGTCTTCCTGACGAAGGCTCGTGCTTGAGCCGAAACGTCGTTTTTTTGGAAACTACACACTTTGCACTGAAAATTGAAAACCTGAAAAGCAACTACCATTTTCCTCTTTCTTTCTTCATGCAATGTGTGCCAGGGCTAAAACTTTATACTGTTTGACTCTTTTCTCTTGAGCACCTAATTAGTGGTTGAGCTTGATGCTATACTTCTAACTATTCTAGGACAGAATATACATGAAATATCACAACCAAAAGATCACCATACCATTGAACTGGAACCTTGTAGATCAATACTGTAAAGGTGGTGTCTCACGTGGCGATCTGGCCTGCGATGTCAGAAGCGATGTGCAGGTGCACGCTCGCTTCCGACATCGCAGGCCAGCTGTCACACGGCACGACGTTGCCGGTGACGCGGCGGCGATGTGGGCGGAGCCATCGCTTGCTGGGCAGGGCTCAGCCCAGCGAGCGATGGCTCAGGAACGCTGCGATATAGGCTGGATCGCGCCGCCAACAGTGTCAGACGGCGCGATCCAGCCTAATCGCTGGTCACAGGTTGACAGGTTTATGAACATGTTCATAAACCTGTCAACCAGCGACCAGCGATAATTTGCAGTTGCGTCCGATGTCACACAGCGCGACGCACTTGCAATATCGCCCACGACATCGCTGTTACGTCACTTTTCGGCGATGTCGCGGGCGAGAGACGAGAGAACTACCATGTTTTTCCAAAGATAAGAGAGGATTTTATATTTTTTTTGTTTCCAAAAAAAAAAAAGAGATAGGGTTTATTTTTGGGATAGGCTTATTATTTTCCATGAACAACAATCACATATTTACCTTGAAGGTGTATGAGCAGCATCAGCTTGAAGATGTATGAAGAAAAAAGTATTTTCCAGGGCCACTGGACCATATTTACAGCAGCTTTATTAGATTTAAAAACAATTACTTCCCGCCGAACGCGTTTTGGACAAGGTCCTTACTCATCGGCGATGAGTAAGGACCTAGTCCGAAACGCGTCTGGCGGGATGTATTTGTTTTTAAATCTAATAAAGCTGCTGTAAATATGGTCCAGTGGACCTGGAAAATACCTTTTTTCTTCTGATCGGATTGGTGGAGCCAGCCACTGTTCCAGGTGCCTGGGAATCCGACGAGTGTTGAGGTGAACAGCTTCCTATTCCCCACCCCCATCAGCTGTTGAAGATGTATGGCCAGCTTTAGGATTAGTAACCTTAACCCTAACTTACATTCACAATTGCTGGTGCAGTGCCAGTGTCTCTTACGGTAACACTTACTGGTACTCTCAAAACACTGAGTGGTAATGGCACTCTTCTTCTCTACGTGAAAGGGAAGGGGCAGGAGTCAGGAATCTGGAGTGGGACTTGGGAATGGTAGTTGTGACGTTACAGTTGGCTGTTCTGCAGGAGCAAGCAATGTCGGCCGGGAGGCCTGATAAAAGAGATGTCACTCAGGAGGCAGAAAGTGGGATCCTGGAGCAGCAGTCAAGCCCACACTATAGCGCAGTAGTGGCTGGGAAGTGGGAACCAGGTGATAAAACTCAGGAGGCGAGACTCAGGATTGAGTGATCATATCTTACACTGCCACAGTGGGAGAAAGTGGCAGGATGACTTGGGAGCTACATTATGCCTATTACAGTGCCTCCAGAATTAGTTTATTTTTTTGTGATGTTAGTAACTTAACCTAGAGTCATGTGACATAACCTAGTGCTAGAGGTACTGACTAGGGCTTATATTTGAAGCCTACTCCAAAAATCCCTAAAACGAAAGCTAAGGCTTATTTTTGGGAGAGGGCATTGCTTTTAAAGGTTCTTTATTTTTCTGCACATTCAGCTTTACAATGGTATGTGGTAATTTATCAGATAAGAGGAGTTTAAAAAAAAGACAAACTCTCTCATGGGAGTGTTAAAATAAGCTCAATGATGAATTCTCAGTTAACCCTTTCTTTCATCAGCTATAGACAGTCTAACTCAAATGCAATATAAGGAAATAAGTACAACATTTTTAGAGAGACTTAAAGCATTACCGCCATTTAAATTTTTATTTACTAATATTGTAGAGCAAATGATTATAATTAACTTTTAAATATACTTCATATACTTCATAAGTGAAATCTGGAAGAAAACCTTTAAAAAAACTTCTATAACATGTCCTCAATAGCTGATTCTAAACCTAACATATGGCTTTGCTCCGTGTTATCACAGAGCAATGTGAATGGAGAAGTCAGATAAGATCTCACAGCAGCTGTGAGCTGATAGCATGGTGAGCTCAGCACTGTGCTTGAGGTAAGCTGAGATGCAATAAAGAAAGAACAGAGTGCACATGACCAGGACCTGGTGGTCTAGGGGGTTAAACGTATATTTGAGCCAAAGGGCTACTCACCTGATGGGGTAGTGCACCCCTGCACAATCCCACTTAGAGTGTGGAAGTGAGGTGACTCGGAGATCAATGCCATGAGGCTCTTTCTGGTGCAATCACGGGATCCGATCATGTGATTGTGGGTAGACAACACCGGAAACCACATAACCGAAGGTCCTTTAGCCAGAGAGGAGATGCAGCTATGCCCGGAGCTGCTCTTGCAGCATACCCTCGAAAGGGACATGAGTAGAGAAGCAAGAAAAGATCCGGTCTTTAGGAGCACTGAGGCAGAAGGAAATATATTAGATAAGGTTAAAGGCACAAACCTTTATTAAAATTGTTTGCATTCCACAATGCGTTTCGGTAGTGACATACTATCTTCCTCAGGTAATCTTCTTTTAATTCCCTGAGGTAAGCTGAGAGTCTTATCAGCTGTATTGTGAACACTGTGTAGGCTCCACCCACCTGAAGACGAATCTCCCTAACAACGATCATATGTCCGTGTGGTGCCCCCCTGGCGAGACGCCACAGGGAGGTATTGTACCCCAAAATAAAGGTGTAGTATCTCCGTATTCAAAGGTATAGGGGGAACTACAGAGTCTGTCCACAGAACCCACCCACAGACACCCTAGCACAGGAGACTGTATTTCAGTAAGTCCCAGGGGGGTGGAGCTTAGGTGAGCGGGAGACGTCAGTGACTGTTGGGAGATAGTTCTAGTCAGACAGTGACAGAGAGAGAGAATGCACAGACACAGGGGACCCTGCTGTCCTGAAGAGAGGGCACCTTTAGGGAGCAGGGGTGACCCAGACAAGAAGGGGACACTCCAGGTCTTGTCGGAGCTGTCTGGAGTGCCCAGGTCACATCGGTAAACTGGAGCCGATACGGTTTGATCCGGTTTATCCCAAACCGCAGAACAGAGCATTGTGGGCCTTGGCAAGGGAGCCACGACACCCACCAAGAAGCCTAACCTCTGTCCCATAGCTAAGTCCAAGACGCCAAGAGGTAGCAGTAACTTAAGGCCACAGACCTGGGGACAAGTGACCAGACTTCAGTGTGGGAGGGCAGAGAGCCATTGTGAATAAAGTCCAAGAATGTTAATTGAGAGACACCTCTGACGGACTCTGTGGTGAATCCTAAAATCTGTGGCTATAATCCCTGGTGTCCAGACTGTACCGTGTACCTTATCCATCTGGTACCAGTAAAGGAACTGTTTTGAGCAGATTTGGTGTCTGGCTTCATTTAATCCGTCGCCCAAAAGGACTCTGCAGCACCACAGAGATTTGGACTGCAACTCCCCTCATTACCCCACCGCGCTGAGGAAAAGCTCCGTCTGTGGGGAGTTGTACTACCTCTGCTGCACCACACCTCACCTCAGCGCCCAGCTGCAGCACTGGTAACCACTTACCAGACACCAAGGTGGCGTCACGTGTAATCCCCCAATCATCATCCCCATCAGCCATTGAGTGCCCAGGGCACGGACCCGGAATCCGACCAGCCATGATTTCCCCACCCCCTGCCACAGCTCCCTGTAACCCCTTCCCTGCCGGTCCGACTCATCAGGTTTAGAATCAACCTAGTGAGGTCATCTTGTGGAAGCTTTATTAAAGGTTTTCTTCCAGATTTCACTTACGAAGTATATTTGAAAGTGAATTATAATCACTTGTCTCTACATTATTACTAAATAAAAATTTAATTGGCAGTTACACTTTAAGAACAATAATTTTTTTTATCCAAAAATAAATGCTTTTAAATAGAACCAAAAATTGACAACAAATTATTTAGTTAATGGTACATAGAAATTTACCTAATATGTTATGAGTTTTCAAAAGTATTCATGAGCACCATATTAATCATTTTGCTCACACTCCTTTGTATACTCTAACTTATAAAAGTTTTTTTTTTAAAGGGAATGAAACATGAAAAAAGGAAAAAATATGAGCAATGACAAATCCAAATGTTACACTCTCGGAAGTTCTTTAAAATCACTTTGAAAACAACACATTTAATTTAAGAACTCGCTGGCTGAGATTTTCCACTAAGAATGTATTCTTCAATACAGTAAATGGTCTGAAACTAACTATGCTATCAATTGTCTGTCACTTTAATTAGTAAATGTGTGCTCTGTGCTGCAACTGAATTCATCTCATGGGAAAAAATCTTCATTTGAAAAAGAAAAGAGTAACACAAACCACAGATACAGTAACTACATATATTTCTTATGTAACCCTGACCTGACCACAAAATACTGTTTTGTGATTATTCTCTTGGACAGACAAGACATATTCCTTTTGACTTGCTTGGGAAAATTCTTCTGTAGCAGTATTCATTACAATATTCCGTACTATGGATTTTATCGAACCTTTTGCCCGCAGTTCAAGCAAAGAAAATAAGGTACCGTATATTGCTAAGTTGCAAATAAGAATATTTCAAATGTCCTATTCTACGTAGACTGTATTTCAAGCTGAATAGTGCTTAACGGTATATACTAATAAAGCTCCTGACTATTTTCACTTGCAATGTGAATAATCAGAAAACAGCTCATTTGTAATAATGGCAAAAATTTCACCTCAGAATACTGTATTTTTCAGACTACAAGACACATTGGACCATAAGGTTCACCTAGACTTTAGAGCATAGCCAAACTCGTGAGTCATGGCCGCACATGTTTATGGGAGAGATCTGCATCTCATGTATAATAAGAGATACGTTACCCACCAATATTTACTTGCTTCCTGGTTCTCAATCTGACTTCTTTATGTAAAGTACACAAATGTCTGTGATGATTTCCTTCAACCTGTGAACTGCAAAATATATTTGATACCGTTCCTTAGGTATATATACCAGCAATTTTGGGCTCATGTGTGACAAATCTATCCTTCTGCTATTCCACCTGTCATAATGCTTTCTGGAGTCCCATCACTTTATGATCCCCATCCTGATGCCTTATTATGATGTCCTCTCCTGTTATGATGCCCATCCTGATCCCTTGTATAATGTCCCATCCTGACCTTTTGTATTATCCCTCTGGTCATTTTGCATGCCTCCTATTCCTGTCTAGGATCCATCATTAGTAATGCCCCCTCGATCCCTGTGATAGTATGCCATCTGATATGGCTCCATCCTGGTACTTGTATGAGGTCCCCATCCTAGGTCCCTATTTATGGTCCCCATCCTATATTTAGGTATGGTCCCTATCCTATTATATATAGTGTGACCCCATCCTGGGTTTATCCCTCTTTACACACTACACACACCTTAGAATAATCCCACACGCCACTGAACACTACACAAAAATATAAGATTCTACTTAGTACATCCCATAGGTTTCCCGTGTGCTGACTGTCTGCCTACTTGATGCCCTGGCAACCCGGCTCAGCAAATCAAGCAGCAGCCAGATGTCATGTAGTTATTTGCCATAGCTGTGTCTTCATTGTGCAGCTTGCATTGATTTGGTGGCATAGTTTACCTGATCCCACACCTGGATAATGCTGACTGGGGAACATTAAGTTGCCAAGTGCGTTCATATAAGCACCAGGGGCGCATATGTGCATACCACAATCTTGAATGCCAATATATAAAAAAGCCAAATGAATCTCATGACGCATAGTTGCATGGGTAGAGATTGCTAATCTACTTTATAATAGGAGTAATGTCCCCCAATTCTGTACTACTGTCCCCCATCCTAGCTTCTTCTATGTATATATGTCCCCAATTCTGGGATATATGTCCTCCACCTTGTCCCAACCTAGTATATATGATCCCCATCCTGGTATATATAGCTCATCTTGGGCCCATGCTGGCAAATATGGCCTTCAGCTGGTCTAATTCTGGTACATATGGTCCCATCCTGGTACATATGGCTGTTTACTGGGCCCATAATGGTATATATTGGCAGTTATCCTGGTATATATGGCCCCATCCTGATATATGATTGTTGGCTCCCATCCTGGTATATATGGCCCCCATCTAGGTATATATGGTCCCCATCCTGGTATATGTGGTCCCCATTCAGGCATATATGGCCCCCATCCTTGTATATATGGCCCCCATCCTGGTATACATGGCCCCCATCCCAGTATATATGCCCCCATCCTGGTTCAGATTTAAGCAGGCACGCATGATGTCATTAGTTATGTGTCCTATCCTTAATTGATATTATTGACCCCATCCTGGAATTTTGATGGGAACATTAAGTATGCACATCTTCAATAATAAGGTTCTCCACAATCTAAATGCCAAATATTAAAAAAATAATGATTCCTACAGATCGCATAAATGGCACCTGGTGGTGCGTGTGCACACTCTTACTGTGTAAACTGGCTTCAGCATTTAAGCAGGGCAGCGCATGATGTCATTGTTATGTGTGCCTACTGTCTTACATCAGGAGTTGGGATATTTAACTGATCCCCACCTGGTATTATGGATGTGGGAACATTAAGTATGCACTATGCTTCAATAAAATGGCACAAGGGGTGGCATATGTGCATACCACAATCTTAAGTGCCAATATATTAAAGAAAGTCTATGGAATCCTCAGATCGCTATAAAAGTGGCACTGGTGGTAGCGCATGTGCAGTCACATCTTACTGTGTAATACTAGTCTTGACTTTAAGATGCGACTGAGCATGAAATGCCGCCGGTGCCATTATGGTAGAGACCTGAGAATTCTACAGACTGCCTTCAATATAATAGCGCTGGAGATCAAGGTCTGCACATGCACAGCCCCGATGACATTTTATTGAAGACAGTAAGACTACAGAAGCACAATTCATTATCACTGCTCTCAATGCCCATAATCATGCCCCCCTCTCAGGATTAGCATCTGTGAAGAGAGGTGGGTGGAATTGGGAGCAGTGCTCTTCATCTCCTTAAACAGCAGGCGCACGTGTTAGCTCCGGGGCTGACTCCTGCATCTTGCGACCTTGCTCATGCCTCTTGTGACCTTGCGTGGCCGCTGCCCTACCACAGACACATGTATTTGGATTACAAATTCACCTTAACTTTCCTTCAAAAAAATTTTTGGGGAGAAAAGTGCGTCTTATAGTCCAAAAAATAAGGTATAATATTTTACATGTAGGCCATGTTACATTTTCACATTATACCTTGGATAGTTCTATCGACAATGTCAGTGTAAAGTAAACTAAAAATTGTTGTATTGACATTGAAGTGACATATAGCCATAGATTCATCCAAGTCCTCATTATAAATATTATTTACAGTGCATTAAATTATGGCACTTTCCATTTGATAGCTTAAAAATTTTAAAATTGAAAAGAAATTAACAAAAATCTATTTAACCTGTAACCTATCATATTATTCCACAGAAAATCAAAAACCCTATAAAGCAGTAGCTTATTGCCATACGTAGAGCTTCAAAATATGTTTTCCCCTAATAGGAGGTAATCAGACTTGTCCCATGGATCAACGTCCATCTTCAAAATTTAGTATCCATAGCATGCAATATTATATTTTTCAAGAAAGGCATTCAGGCCCTCCTTGAACTTTTTATTGACTTAGCCTCTACAACATCATGTGGAGGAAAGTTTCATAGCCTGTAGTAGCAAGGAAACCAACACTGCGGGGGATTGCCACAGGTTACACTGGTGCAAGGAAGGATTGACATCTTGGTTTGTTCAGCACACAACACCTTCCACTCCAGACCTGAAGGGGGAGCTCTACTGGCTGCATTAAGTCAGTTCCCCTTTAATGAGATCCAGGCTGAGAGGAGGAGACAGTTGGTCCTAGGAGACAGTTGCTAGGGAGTAGTTCGTGTGAGGAGAGGAAAAAAGGAGGAGGCTGAGCTGCTGGTCTCTGGAAAAGACTGATGCCAGGACCAGAGGGAACAATTTTGTCAGCTGTTCACACCCCAGGGAAGGGGCCGGAGGCAAGGAGAAGAGGTAGGGAATAAGAAGAGGCAATAAAAGATATTCTCCCTTGAGGACAAACGGACACTGGAGTCCGATGCCGTGGGCTTGTTTAGCCACAGTAAAAGCCCAGCAATTTCAGGAGAAGTTTAGCCCTGAAGGAAGAGAATAGAAACATTAAAAACTAACCAAACAGAGGACCAGGGGCCACAGGATAAACCGGGTTCCCGCAGAAGGGCCTGATTGTTAGTTTTAGACAATAGAGAATTGGAGAGCTCAAACTCAGGCAAGACTCATCCCTCAAGAGAAAAATAGAGATAAAGGAGGCCTCATATCTTTCTAAGGAGTTGATCCTAAATTGCACCAGGGACCCAGTTATTACTCAGAACTGTACCTGTTTTGTGACTACCAGTAAAAGGTACCGTAACAACTATCCCTGTGTGTATGTGTGACTGTTCATCGGCTATAACCCACCATTTTCCTCTTTCACTACCCTCCCTCACCATCTTCCTTTATTGCTGCCCTGAGGTAAAGCTCCACCTGTGCGGAGATGTACCACACTTTGCTGCCCCCTCCATCACCTCAGCGGCCGGCTGGCAGCGCAGGTACCACCTTACCGGACCCTACAGGTGGCGTCACGTCCCCCTGTAAATAATTACCTCACCCCCCCTTCAAATGCTCCCCAGGGCACGGCACCGGGATACCGTCCACCTGTGACTCCCTACTCAGCAGACCCGGTGACTGAGTACCCCCCACTGCCCTGGCCACATCAATCATATTAATGGAAACCTCTAATTAAGGTATAGGTAGGGATCCTTACTTTTGTTGTTGTTAGGAACTGTCATTAGAGGGGCTGTTTACTAGTAGGATAAACATTTTCCCCCAGTTAAAAAAATAAATCCTGTACTCACCTTGCTTGGAATTGCCATTCCAGTGCTGACAGTAACAATGGCTCAGGGCTCATGTGATCTTTGGGCATCACACAAACCCCATGTCCAATCACCAGCGGGATTTGTTGTGCTAGACCTTTGGATATAGGAGCTACCAAAAGGAGCGAGCACTGTGCTTCCTCCTTATAGTTAATATGTCCGAGGGTGGGGAGACAGAAGTCAGTGTTGATAGGGCACATGGCTCCTGTGACACATGAGTCGCGAGCCTTTGTTACCAACAGCACTGGAATGGCAGCAGCATGCGATGTTAGTAAATACTTTATTATTTTAACTGAGGGAAAAAAGTCAGTTCAAAAGGGGTTGTCCTAGTACAAGAGAACTACTTTCATGTAAAGCAGTACCATGGAATAATACAATTTCAAAGAATAAAATTCATGGCGTTTATCAAATATCAATTCACTTTTCTTTACTCATGAATAACAGATACATGAAAGCATAATATCATAATGCAACCGACAGATGTTTCTAATAAGAATATGTTTCCTCATGATCTGAGGTGTCAGCCATAGCATAATTACATGTGAAATGAAGTGCCTGAGCACCCCCTCTCTGCTTCTACAATAGTGTTTACCCGTACTCGCTCAATATGTCCCAAGCAGGGTTGCCAAATTGATATTTCACCTTTTCTGGACATCTTGGCAAAAAGTCACGGACAGCTACATTTCTTAAAGAAATATTGGAAAGCCATGATAAATTATTATGATTATAAGTGATCCATGTCTACAGCCCATAATTCTGATATGAATACATGAGTTGCACTGAAATGTAAAATGATGATAATTACAGTTAAAATTATCTGTATAGGTTTCCACAGCTTCAAACAAAACACCTTTCATTTTTGTTTACAGGCAGGGCGAAAAAGTGCCCAATTTTTATGGACTGCCCTGGAATCTCTAGGCGATTGGAGATCTTGGTCCTCAGGTGTTGGAATTATAATATGGCCATATTATCTTATACACTTTACATAGCTGCACCATTGCTTAATTGTCTAGCGGAAAAGACCTTGAGTTCAGCTCTTCTTCTTTAAAATATTTCCATCTTCATTTACAACTTTTTAAAATCCAGTGAGTATTCCAATGATGGCACAATATTTCACAACGAGATGGTGGCCCGATTCTAACGCATCGGGTATTCTAGAATATGTATGTAGTTTGCATACTGTTATTGACAGAACTTGTTCAGTCAACGTGAGTGAACTAAACTGCTCCTCCTGTCTCCGCTCCTTCATCTCTCCTCCTGACACCACTCCACCTTTCCCCGCTCCTCCGACTCTCCTCCTGTCACCGCTGCTCCGTCTGTCCTCCTGTCCCCACTCCTCCTGTCACTGCTCCTCCTGTCCCCGCTCCTCCATTTCTCCTCCTATGACCGCTCCTCCGACCAATCAGCGGCGCTGGATTCATATTTCCCGCCAAGCCACGCCGCTCCACTGATTGGTCTCTGCTGGCAGCGACACCCAATCAGAGAAGTAGCGCGGCTTGGTGGGGGATTTGAATCGCATGCCGCTGATTGGTCGCCGCTCTCAGCCGCGACCAATCAGCGGCGCGGGATTCATATTTCCCACCAAGCTGTGCCGCTCCGCTGACCAATCAGAGAAGTAGCACGGCATGGCGGGGGATTTGAATCCCGTTCGGGGTACTACTGTCATCTCCCAGCTGGCTTGCTGTGGACCTCTGTACAGCAGTACATGAGCCGCGGCTGAGTTTTGAATTTGCGCGGCTCTTTTGCATACGCTGCGCTCATTGGTCGCCATGGCTGCCGGCGACCAATGAGCGCTGACGCACGATTTCCGTGACAGACATGATTAGGCAATTATATGTATAGATATAGTCATTAAGGTCATTGGCTACCAGAAATATTATGCCAGTATTGGAATACTCACTGGATTGCAAAGTTTTGTAAATAAAAATGGTATTTTTTTAAAGTAAAAAACCTGAACTCAAGGTCTTTTCCACTGGATAAACAACCATTAGTGCAAGTATCTATGGGAAGGTGACCCTTCACCATATCAGTGCAGACACCTCCAGCAGAAAGTAACAGGACTCAGTTTCAACTATCCTGGGTGAGCTGCCTATGACATTATATCATTGTCTTACTTTGTATACCTGTTTTGTCTAGGATTACATGCATTAGTATATTTCTGGGCTTTATTATAGTCCTTATTGCTTAGGAATCTTGCCTTATATAATCAGTCAATCTAATAAATATACCTATTTTGTTCACATTGAGTCATCTTTTTGGTTTTAATAACTGACTATATATTTTCTTTTTTTGCTGTCTGCTTCTTGCCAGTATGGATTGTTATAATTATGCCAAGTTTTAATGTATTCAACTATTGGGAAGGCATCTTTGTGGGATAAGCTGCCTCATTCATCAGCAATTGGTTGATTCCATTATGAGTCATATTCGATTACTATTATGATCAATGTCTTTTAGCAGTTCTCTCCCTATTTCTATGAATTTTTGTAATGACCTAATAAACTTTATATATTACTATTGTTATTGGTTGCTCCCATTTCTTTTTCCTGTGTTGGATACATTATTCATGTTTAATATATATGTTATTATACTCATTAGAAAACTCTATTCAGTCTTACATGGAAGCATAATACGACAATGAGACCATCATCTATTTTTCATGACTACATTTCCTGTTATCTGAGGTGTTGGACATACACAAACATGAAAATCGGTTGGGGGTCACTTTAGGATATCATATTTCCATGGACCTGCTATCTAAAATAAAGTAAACTAAAAGTACATTTGGTGAGTGCCGTGGATTATATTCTCCGACATTGGAGTATAGAGTCAACATTTGTGTTGATAAGGATGGTACCTTCTTTTCTCTGGATCTTCTAGTCATTTTTTCAGACATGCATGTAAACAGTTCATTAGATCATCATCATTAGATAACTTTGTACTGTCCATTCTTTTTTAACATTGTTGCTTAAAATCATAGAATGGTAGATCTGGAAGGGACATCACGGGAAATCGGGTCCAACTCCCTGCAAGTGCAGTTTTTTCCTAAATCATCCCAATCCTTAAAGGTGAACTCCAGGGAGATAAAAAATGAGTACTGTCACTGTCCTCCTACATGATGAAGCAGAGCTTTCCACTACGGTTCTAGGATGTTTAGTTCTCTTATAAATCATTAAAATCATACTTGCCCCTCAGTTCTTACCCCTCCATTTGGGAACAGAGACATTCAGTCATGCATAGTGCTAAAAGTTTCAGGGGACAGAAATCTACCAAGTTGATATGGGGGAAGGGAGACCATGGCAGTGCAGAATCAATCTATACAGGGTTTTGCCTCTGCTCCTAGCCTGATACATGACAGTACACATTATGCACTACCATATCATTGTACAGCAAAAGATCGCAACGTGTATTTATATATGCTTGGTGACATGATTGCTGTTTAAAGTGAGAACACCTCTGTTCATACATTACATAGGATGGTATATCAGGGCAGGCTTGTAGTGTGACCATGGGACAAGTGGCTACGTCTCCTACCATGCACCATACCCATACAGAAGTGTGAGGGGGCAGAAATATAAGATTATTCTGGAGTCTTCAGGATCCATGCCCCAACACACCTACTGATCTCACCAGTACTATGAGGCTGCATTTCTCTGTCCCCAAAGGGAGGGGTGAGAGCTGAGGAGCAGTTATGATTTTATTGAATTTTAAGTTATCTATAGTTCCTAGAACTGCAGTGTCCAGCTATGCTTAATCATGTAGAAGGGCAGGGACAGTACAAATATTTTTTATCTTCTCGGAGTTCCACTTTAAGAGTGATTTCACAATTCGCGGATGGCATTATCTTTTTACTGCTAGAGCAACACTGTCCATGCTATTACATGGAATTGCCTAGAATTTTTCACTTTTATAAGCAGGCAATTAAAAAATACATTACAAACTCACTATTCTGCCATGCAGTTATTGTCTACACGGCAAAATGATGATGCTGTTTGTGAACTCATGAGGATTCTTCAATACAAAATGCATTCAACATTCACAGTCATCCTTTTGATTTACGAATTCCTATTGCGAGCAATATATTGAAGCATTGAATTAAGAATATTTTATTCATTGTATATTTCATTCATCTCAGGTTTGAAAAGTTACTTCAGTTGATATCATGTTTTGCAATCTCATATTATGCAGTTTTTCTACAGGAAGGAGGTGATCAATCATGTGTAGTCAGGAGTGATTTATCTGGCTCTTACCATTTCAGTACTCAGTGACGGATCACCCGGTGCATCATGAGATAACTGCTTACTTACTTAAGAAAAAAAGTCTAAGTACAAGTGTGCAGAGCCTTCACATTCGCTGGAAGCCGAAAGTAAAACCAATAGATTCTTTTTCTTACTTTGCCATATTATGCTTGAAAGAGAATCATGAAGAGATTAGTGAGGAAAGTTGGATTCCCTTATTCTTTTGTATTACAATGCTATAAGAAGGCCGCAAAGAATAAAATCCATTTCATCGACTGAACTGGATAGAGTCAGATTAACTTAATGTTCAAGGACAGCACCTCATCCATGAACAATAACATAAACTTTCCAGTACTTCAGAAACACAGTACATCTTAGAGTACATTTTGCTAAACTATCTGCATTGGATATACTAGTGCATCTCAATGAATTAGACTATCATCAAGAATAAATGTAATATTGCCAGTTTCAGGGCTTTTCTGGGACCCCTGAAACACTTTGAATAATAAATTAATGTTATATTCACCCCCTGATGTCTCGTGGAATATCGCAGGTCGGTTTCTAACACTTCATCCTCCCTACTTTAATTTCCTGTAATAATGACCTTTGGGTTTTCATTGGCTGTAAGCCATAATCATCAGCATTAACAGAAATAAACACTTGAAATAGATCACTCTGAAATGACGCTATATAATATATGCATTTCACGTCTTGTGTATAATTACTGAAATAAATTAACTTTTTGATGATATTCTAATTTATTAAGATGCACTAGTATTAATTTTTCTACAAAGGTATGGAATAATTGAATGCTGGGTGTGACCATTTCCTGGTGTTAATAAGACATCAATAAACAATCTGATACTGTTTAAGCAGATCAAACTAGAGATTAGCAGAACGATGCACAATGATCAAGTATAAGTTCAATTTATTTCAAATTCATAAGTCCTTGTAGATTTAAATACTTTGCTATGCGATTCATGAAGATCGGCCAAAAAAGTTAAAAAAAAATGCTGGTAAAATTGTAAACAATGCGTAAAACTCAGTGTTGATGTTGTCAAGTTAAAAAACATGGGCTTCCTCAAAATGACTTACAGCCGCTAGCATATCACATGGTGTAATGCAAACTACACTGGGCTGTATATACCTCTGGGGCCCTGTATGCTACCACTGGGCTGCTATATTAACCTCTGGGCCCTGTATAACTACCACTGGGGCTGCTATATACCTCTGGGGCCCTGTATACTACCAATGGGCTGCTCTATACCTCTGGGGCCCTGTATAACTAACACTGGGGGTATATACTACCACTGGGCTGTAATACCTCTGGGCCCTGTATACTACCATGAGGCTGCTTATTACCTCTGGGGCCTGTATACTACCACTGGGGCTGCTATATACCTATGGGGCCTGTATCTACCACTGGGGCTGCTATAACCTCTGGCCCTGTTATACTACCACTGGGGCTGCTATTATACCTCTGGGGCCTGTATACTAACACTGGGGCTGTATATACTACCATGGGGCTGTATATACCTCTGGGGCCCTGTATACTACACTGGGGCTGCTATATACTCTGGGGCCCTGTATACTACCACTGGGCTGCTATTAACTCTGGGCCTGTATACTACCACTGGGGCTGCTATATACCTCTGGGGCCCTGTAAACTAACACTGGGGCTGTATATACTACCACTGGGGCTGTATATACTACCACTGGGGCTGTATATACCTCTGGGGCCCTGTATACTACCACTGGGGCTGTATATACTACCACTGGGGCTGTATATACTACTGGGGCTGCGTGTATACTACCACTGGGGCTGCTGTATCTACCTCTGGGACTGGTGTATACCACACTGCTGGGGCTGTATACTTGTGCTAGGGTCCACCCTCGGCTTATACACGAGTCAATAGATTTTCCCAGGTTTTGGGGGCAAAAGTAGGGGGGTCAGCTTATACACGGGTCGGCTTATACACGAGTATATACGATAATTTATATGTGAAATACTACATTAAAAGCATTTTTTTACATTTTACATATACTGCAGACAAGAAAAGCCTTTTATTATCCCTCTGTCCTTATTTTGCTACTAAATATAAATCCTGAATCCAAGGCTTGTGTGTCTCAGAAAAGTATGCTCCCTGGCCTGAGACATGGGCAAGCCATTATTTTTTTTAGAAAATACGAATGAAAAATCTCCACAAACCAGAAATGTATACAGCGTCTTCCTTACAAAGTGTGCAGTATCTGTTTTTTATTTTTCAGCCCTTTTTATTGTAAAAGCACAATAATAGACCCATATTACTTCCACACAAATACAGATGTCTGGTGCATGTGCTTGCCTTTTGGATGTGAACCTACCTAACTTTTTTGTCCTGTCCTTTCTTTTTAAAGACCTGTGGACATGAAGCATAAGTCACAGTGGGAAGCTCACTGTGCTACAATGCGGCCAAGCGGGCCTGGCCAACCATCGTCTGGCCCATCAAGTGCATCTGTGGCTTCTTCATTCTCTGTGACTGTGGGGACAGCTGTCACACAGGCTTTCAGCCACAGACCTTCCACCTCTTTACCCACAACAGCCAGTGTGATTGACAGGTCGTCAACTGTTTTGGAAATGGAAACACCTGCTTGTGTTGGGCGTTGTCAGACATCTAGAGCACCACCTTTTTAAGAATGCTAAAAGAATTGGTGAAGCACAGCATAAATAATATGGGGTGCAGAAAATCACATGACCATTATCATCAGTTTTTTTAGAAAGAAAGATCATGCAGGAAGTATTAATGCACATCCAATGTAAATATATAGTTTTTATTAAATTATCACAAAGGCAATAACAAAACCACACAGATAAAAACATTTAAAACCAGGTAGGTCCCATAAACCAAATTGTACATTCCAAATATATGCAGCATGTACAAATAGCATGCCATGACAAGGTATATCGGAGAACCAGTATAGTACAACATAGAACACACATTGTACTCCAATATCAATAAAGAATCAATCAAACCGTATATACAAATTCATTTGTCTAGTGTTCCTGAATAAACACCTGTTCTCCAAGTAGCCTGCCTCTGATCATGTAATATAAATATTGCCCATATCAAGTAAGGCAACAACCTTGGTGTCTGGGGTTCCACGTGTTCCGCTGCACACAACATCTTCCTCAGGGGAATCTAAATGAGGCTGTGGTTGTTAAGCCTTATATCTCCCAATAATCTTCATTAAATTGAGATCAGGTGAAAGTGGGTGTACTCACCTCAGGTGGGGGGTCTAGGCCAGGGCACGCTGAAGTAAATACCAGCGTGCACATGGTCATTTGCGGGTTAATACCAAGGGGACCGGCAATGTATATAGGCACTTGCATCCCACGCAACGCCGGGTGCGCACATGTGCGTCCGCGTCAATAAACCGCGGCCGGTATTCTTGTAACCACCATAAACATCCGGCCATGCACCGAAAGTGATGTCAGGTGCGCACGTAGGTGCCCGCAACATTGGACATCGGCCAGTAACCTAGTAACCTCCAGTACACATCCGGCCGTGCACCGGAAGTGACGCCAAGTGCGCACATACCGTATATACTCGCATATAAGCCGAGTTTTTCAGCCCAAAAATTGGGCTGAAAAGTCCCCCCCTCGGCTTATATGCGAGTCACTGTATACTGTATACACTGTATACAGTGTATACAGTATACAGGCCCCTCCCATCAGTATACAGGGCCCCCCCCTTGTGTAGCAATCCTGTAAAGGAAGAGATTAGTATAGTTATCCCTGCCGCTGTCCCGCTGCCGCTTTCCCCGCCGCCGCTATCGCGCTCCCCCGGCTTCATCCAGCGTCTTCCGCCTTCTTCCAGCTTCCCCCGGTGGGCGCAGGCAATGACGTCATTGTCTGCACGCCAGAGGAGGAAGCCGGAAGACGCTGGATGAAGCCGGAGGAGCGCGATAGAGGCGGCGGGACAACGGCAGCATGACAGCGGCAGGGATAAGTATACTAATCTCTTCCTTTACAGGATTGCTACACAAGGGGGGGGCCCTGTATACTGATATGGAGGGGGCTGCAGTATATACCTCTGGGCTGCTGTATAACCTCTGGGCTGCTGTATACTACCTCTGGGGCTGCTGTATACTACCACTGAGGCTGCTGTATACTACCACTGGGGCTGCTGTATATACCTCTGGGGCTGCTGTATACTATCACTGGGGCTGCTGCTGTATATATCACTGGGGCTGCTGCTGTATACTACCACTGCGGCTGCTGTATATACCTCTGGGGCTGCTGTATACTACCTCTGGGGCTGCTGTATACTACCTCTGGGGCTGCTGTATACTACCACTGGGGCTGCTGCTGTATATACTACTGGGGCTGCTGCTGTATACTACCACTGGGGCTTCTGCTGTATATACCTCTGGGGCTGCTGTATACTACCTCTGGGGCTGCTGTATACTACCACTGGGGCTGCTGTATACTACCACTGGGGCTGCTGTATATACCTCTGGGGCTGCTGTATACTACCACTGGGACTGCTGTATACTGCCACTGGGGCTGCTGCTGTATATACCACTGGGGCTGCAGCTGTATACTGCCACTGGGGAGTCTGCTGTATACCACACTGCTGGGGGCTGTATACCTGTGCTGGGGTCCACCCTCGGCTTATACACGAGTCAATAGTTTTTCCCAGGTTTTGGGGGCAAAAGTAGGGGGGTCGGCTTATACACGGGTCGGCTTATACACGAGTATATATGGTAAGCATCCGTGTCTCCACAAGGCGGCCAGTATCTTAGTAACCAGAATTGTATATCCAATCCCGCACCAAAATGATGCGGTAGTTAAGGATATGAAGCAACCAAAGGACAATATATCTGATTTCAAATACCCTTATTTTTAGAAATAGAGATAGAGCCAAGAGCTGAAAGGTAAAAAAGACCAATCATACAAAGAGAAAGGAGAAAACTAGGGATAATGGCGGATAATGTCAAAATTGGCCCTGAACCGTTTATAAAGGATATAAGGCGTCACTGTCATCTGCGAACCAGTATCCGATAAAGCATTCATTGGGATGCCATCCAGCTCGACAGGCAGGACTGGCCGTCCTCCCATATATCTGTCATGCCAGTTCTATTGGACAGGCGGTCTCACTCCTGGGGTGTGGCCCGCTGCCTCAGGGGTTGCTCGTTTAAAGTATAAAACCTTGCAAAGTGGCCTGCTTCGTTGCAGTGTCAGCAGATGGTTTGTCCTGTAGCATCATAGCGATCGCTGGCTCATCCTCTGATCGATGGATACCTCCTCTGGCATAGCCATGGGACATCATCAGGTCTGGAGGCCAACAATATCTTCTCTGATGGTTTGGACCCCTGTATGGACTGTACAGACTTCATTAGATCAGCCATCCTTTCTGTTAACTGCTGCATCTGCAATAGTAAGGCCTCAGGAGTAACAGTTTCTAAAGTCTGTGTGCTGGCCCCCACGGTGGTGAGGAATGCCCCACCTCTGGGTGGTATGCTAGAGCCAGTCACTGGGAGGGTGCTGGCTGCTGGCAGTTGGTTCTCACAGTAAACGTCCTGAACGGCCCCTCAATAAATTGTTCAGTCAATAGCTTATTTTCATCCCGTGCACTGTAGGGTTCTACCTGCTTCATGGTCCTGAGCGCCTCTTGGAGATTTAATGCATAGTCTCGTATACTGTCCTGCACCCCTTGTTTGCACCCATAAAATCTCATTTTAATTGCTGCTGAAGTATGGGTGTCAAAGGCTTCTTTAAACCTGGTGAGGATTTGTTTAACAGTTTGTTTGTCAGTATCTAGCCAGGACTTTACTTTTCATTGGGCTACACCAGTCAAATGTGCTATTAACATGGTCACTCTCTGCTCTTCAGTCATGGAATACACTCCCAACAAACTTTTCAGTCTCTCTTTGAAATTGTTCAGGGTATCTGAATCCCCTGTATACTGGGGTAGCCAGGTCTCTCCCGGGATATATGGCATCGTAAACACATGAATGGCGCAGAGGCGGATGCCATGGCTACAGCGGCTACTAGGGGCTTGGCCGGGACTGCGTCGGCTTGGGCTGCGACCTTGGCTTGAGCGGCAGCTGGGTCCATCGTGGGCTCTCTTTCCCCTGGATTGGAAATCTTTCTTCCCCCTAGTGAACAGCAGCCAAGTTCTCAGTGTCTGTTGGCTGATCAGTCTACCGCTCCTCAGGTGGGAGGTAAGTGTGCAGGGGATTTCTGGTGCAGGGCTTCCTGCCTTGCGCTGGCTGACATCAGAACGCAGGGCAGGGTTTCTCTTTGCGCCCTTTCCAAGGTTCAGCCAACGACTGCACACCCCTTCGTCTCCCCGCATGCCACGTGGGATAACAATGGCAACAGTACAGAGTTTAATAAAGTCGATGACACACAGAACCCATTAACATTGGGCACAAAATCCTGTTTGTGACACCACATTGACATGCCCCCCAGGGCCGTGGGGTATTCAGAACTGGGCTACAGTTTTGCTGTGGGAGTCACAGGGGTTGAGACCCGGGTCCGTTACCCTGGCGGTGTTAATAAAGTTTGGGTAATTTTTGGGATAGTTGTCATGAGACCACCCATGGTATTTGGCTATTGATGGCCGGTGCTGCGGTGTGGGACCTGCGGGGATGATGGAAGTGCAGCTTAGGAGATTTCACTCCCCACAGGTGGAGCGGTTCCCCAGGGTAACAGGACTGAGGGCACAGAATAACAGACACACAGTACATAGTTTCCATTACCTTTACTGATAGTTGCAGGTAGAAGCCAGGATACTGTCCACAGGTGATGTTGTGAATCTGGGTGACCTGGAAGCAAGTTGGGGATCTCCTCACTTGGTGAGTTCTGAGACCTCCTTGTTGCATTACTCCTGGCTGGTCCTGGCTGCCTGTAGCTAAGCTGCAACCCTCTCTCTCTGCTGTTAAGTCTCTCACCAGTAAGGCAGGCAGCTCAAGCCCTTCTCAGGCACCACTCCTCTGGTAACTGTTCCTGATCTCTGTGATGCTGCTTTGTCTCCTGGGCTTTATTGTGGCCTGGAGACTTGGAATCTCCAACCCTCAAATTTTGGCTGCTGGGCCTGGAATACCCTGACAACCTCAGATTCTAGTGTCCACTTTTGGGGCTCTGCACTGGGGTGAGCCTGATAATTGACTGCACTTTTTCAGGCCTGCTTCTCTCCTTCCTCAGACCCTCTCCTACTAGCCCCTCACTCTCGACTCTACCTGGGACGAGCTCAGCACTGCTTCAGTCCACAGGTCGTCTTCACAATCCTCCTTCTAACTGAACTGCCTAACCCGGCCCCCAGGTCAGAATTTATAAGGGACTTCCCTTGAACCATGATTGCCCCTTCTTGCTTCCAAGCATGACAAACCCCCCCTCCCCCCGGGGGAGGCAATGCCATTCTGGCAACCTGACTCTGTGGTGCCACAATAGAATTCTAGGTTGTGCACTTTAGGCAACGATAGTTGTGATCTCGTGGTCTGACCATGCTCCTGTCTCACTCACGATATCTGATTGGGACTCTTCGGTCAAAACTAATAGGTGGCGTTTAAATGATTTTTTACTGACCAACAAACAAAACATTGAATTAATAGAGACCAAATTAAAAGACTTCTTTGACATAAATGATAATATCTCCACCTCAGACAAAATGGTATGGTCAACCCACAAGGCATATATGAGAGGTATTTTTATTAAGATGGCAGCAGTACAAAAGAGAAGAAGAGAGGCAGCAATGTCAAATTAATAATCTGGAAAAAATCAACAAGAAATACCCCACCCCACAGTAGTCCCAAAAAATAACAGAACATAGAATGAGGCTGCATGCTCTACTTTAATTCCAGTACAAAAAAGCACGCAAACAGTCCAAAGCAAAATATTATGCAATGGAAGATAGAGCAGGGAAGATTTTAGCTAGGAGAATAAAAAAAATGGAGATAAGAAATAGGATTGCATACTTGAATAAATCTGATGGGACTAAAGTACTAAATCCGATTGACATAGCCAAAGAATTTAGGCGATTTTATTATTCACTGTACATCCCAAAAGAGGATCCCCATACAGTTCAGCCTAATCCACAAGTAATTTGTAACTTCCTATAAAAAAAATCTCACTCCCCAAAGTATTAGCGGCTCAGCTAAGTGATCTAAATACTTCCATATCTATTATTGAAATAGAACAAATAATTTGTTCTACTAAAAAGTCCTCTGCTCCGGTCCAGACGGTTTTTCTAACACCTATTATTATCATTGTTTCATTAAAACTTTAGCTTCTAACCTCCTAAAAGCTTTCAATTTTTGGAAATGTGGCCCTTTCAATAAGCCTTGAAAACCTTGATGCAGTAATCACAACTATTACTAAACCCGAGAAGCACCCGAACATTCCTGGTAATTTTAGGCCTATCTCCTTAATAAACTGTGACCTAAAAAATATTCTCTAAAATCTTTGCAGTCAGAGTAATGTCTGACAATCCCTCTCTGATAGCACCTGACCAGGTTGGGTTTGACCCTGGTAGAAAAGCCAAGGATGGCACTAGAAGAGTAATAGATTTGTTGGCGATGATGGAGACTAATAAACTCCCTGGTGTACTGCTTTTTCTTGACGCCGAGAAGGCGTTTGACCGAGTGCACTGGTGTTATATGGGTGAGGTTCTGAATAAGTTTAGTTTTGTGTGAGATATGAACAAGGTTATATTGGCCATATACTATTATCCAAACGCCGTGGTGAGTGTGTCTGGCTTCACTTAAGACTGGTTTATGATAACTAATGGCACCCGGCCGGTTATCTTTGCTTTGTTAATGGAGCCGCTGGCAGAGGCTCTTAGAACTAATCCAAGCATACATGGGTCCATGTGGTAGATATTGGCCATGTGGTAGGATTGTATGCAGATGATGTGATATTATCTCTCACCGGCGTGGAGGGGACCCTGGTGGGTGTTATGGACACCCTGGCTGAATTCTCCAGAATCTCATATTACAAATTAAACGCCCCAAAGTCTATCATATTACCCATAAATATTGCACCTTTGGTAACGGATGGAATACTAGAGCATTTTCCCTTTAAGTGGGAGGAAATGGAATTTACATATTTGGGAATTAAAATGACAAAATTTAAATCTAATTTAGTTGAACTGCGAATCACTGATTTCGGAAGTTCGGGGGGACTTGGAAAGGCAGACCCTTCTCCCACTGTCCTGGTTGCCAGAATACAAATTGTAAAAATGATGTTGCTGCCTAAGATTACGTTCTTGTTCTAATGCCTTACTCTCAAATTCCCATCTAGATGTATAGGGCTCCTACAATCTCTCGAGGCTACAAAGGATTGGTGGGATGGGGATTTTAATATAGATGGCTCCAAATAGAAAGACAGTTTGCTCCCAACAGGTCTACTCGACTTTTGCTAGAGATTGAGCTACTGAAGCCCCTAAAACTGAATTTTCCCTTACATACGATGTCCTCATTGACTTCTTTTTGGAATAACCTTGATAGAACACTGACAAAATCCCAATTTAAATACATTTCTGTAAAAGCGATCGAGGCACACACATCTCTGGGTTGTCTTTACACCTGTGGGTGAAATCAGGTGTAAGCACCTTGACAAACTCTTAAATGGCCCCTGTATTCCTGTCCTTTACAGATTTGTCCCAACTTTACAAGATTCTGAAAACATGCTTTCATCAGTTCCTCCAAATTCGTCATTTTATCCAGTCGTGCACATTTCCAGCTTGGTGGAGCCTTGACCCATTAGACATGATGCAGAAATACTTTAAAGTAAAATACCCCAATGGACATGGATTGTCTCTGTTCTATAGGACTTATAATTCACCAGCAGAGTCTGCCAAACTCCCTTATATGAATATCTGGGAGGAGGCAACTCTTTTCTCATCCACCCTCGAACACTGGTGAACTGCAGCCACATTTACTCAAAGGCACTCCTCCTGCACTAATCATCTAGAGTAACTAAAGAAAATACATATGAACTGGTATCTGATCCCTTATAAAATTTCCAAATTTAACAAATCATATTCCCCATTATTCTGGAAGGAATGTGGTAAAAAAGAGGATCTGGATCATGTGTGGTGGTGGTGCCCCAAGATAGGAGAATTCTGGAATCGAGAGGCAGACTTAATCAGAACCTTGATAGGTTTCCCTTAACTCTAGAGGGGCCCTTGGCAGTCTTAAATATTGGGTTGGACCTTCTTTCCCCAACCTTAGTTCCAGTGATAACCCATGTTTTGATAGCGGCCCGTCAGAGTTGGCAAGGCACTAGAGGGAAGCTGCTACCCCCACACAGAAGGAACTCATTGGTAGGATAAATTATCTACATGACTGTTGTTTGGTTCACTTGATAATGAGTCGGACCGGCAGGGAAGGGTTACTCGAATACCGGGATGGTGGCTTCGGTGGGGATCATGGCTGGTCGGGTCCCGGTCCGTGCCCTGGGCACTCAATGTGATGGGGATGATGATTGGGGATTATACGTGACTCCACCTGGGGTGTCTTGTAAGTGGTTACCAGCACTGCAGCTGGGAGCTCAGGTGATGGTGTGATGCAGCAGAGGTAGTACAGCTCCCCACAGACGGAGCTTTTCCTCAGCTCGGCGGGGTAGATGAAGGGAGTTGTAGTCCTAATCTCTGTGGTGCTGCAGAGGCCTTTCGGGCAACGGATTAAATGAAGCCAGACGCCAAATCAGCTCAAACAGTTCCTTTACTGGTACCAGATGGATAAGGTACATGGTACAGTCTGGACCACCGGGGTTTATAGCCACAGATTTTAGGATTCACCACAGAGTCCGTCAGAGGTGTCTCTCAATTAACTTTCTTGGTTTTTATCCTCTTTTTTATCCCCTTGCAGCCCCTATCATTCCCTTGCAGCCCATAATATTCCCATCATCCCCTTGCAGCCCCCAATAACCCCATCATCCCGTTGCAGCAGCCCCCAATAACCCTATCATTCCCTTGCAGCAACCAGCAATAATCACATCATTCCCTAGCAGCAGCCCCCAATAACCCCATGATTCCCTTGTTGCAGCCCCCAATAACCCTGTCATCCCCTTGTTGCAGCCCCAATAACCTACCCCATCACTCCCTTGTTTCTTGCTGCAGCCCCCAATAATCCCATCATTCAGCCCCCAATAACCCTATCATTCCCTTGTTGAAAACTGCATTGACCCCATCATTCAGCCTCCAATAACCACATTATTCAGCCCCAAATAACCCCATAATTCAGCCCCCAAAAACACACTTGCACATGCATACTATACACACACACTCTCACACTCTTTCCTCACCAGTCCTCGGCGGCTCAGAGCCCGCTTCCAAGCCCCTCAGTGAAAGGCTCCCAGCAGATGAGCCAGCAGCCAATCAGAGGCAAGCATGTAACATCATTGCATAACGTTAGATACTCACCTCTGATTTGCTGGAGTCTCATCTGCTGGGACCCTTGTCACTGAGGGGCGGGGAAGCGGGCTCTGAGCCGTCATACGTAGATGATATCACGCTTGGATTAAGGGATGTCCAACAACCGTGTGTGACAGTGGCACACGGACCAACGATGTCCGGTGGCAACAATGAAAAAACAACAGACAGGGACACACCAAAGCAATACAATGGAGGACCTTGCTCATAGGGAACTGGGAAGAGGTGACCTCCTGCAATCACCTACCGCAGCCCTGATCTCCCTACCATCCCTATTCGAGTTCTTTCACCTCATCCCCGTGCAGGAAACCTAAGCCGTCCGCTGGCCATTGATGTTAACCCTCACTAGGAATGGCCGGCGGGAGCACTAGTCCCATCCACTACAATGAAGAGTCATGAGGGAAGGAGAAGACACACAAATAACAATAGGACAGCTACCTCATGTCTGCTGAAACTTTACCAGACAGCAGAGCGGCAGAGTCACGAGCTCCTTTCACGTCAGGAGCTTGGTCATGAATGAAGTTCAATCACCAGCAAAGCATTCTGGAACCCTGTGATCCTACAAAGGCTGATAATCACAGAGTGGCTACATCTGGACAAGGACCAGCTAGTTTGCTGGCAACAGAGACTAACATTAACTCCTCCAGTGCCAAAGGAAAAGGACATGTTTAATATGAAGTCTCAATTCAGACATGAGGCTTAAGTCCGAAGCAGTCACAAGTCTCTAGGAAACTTTCACACTTTCACATTTGTAGTGCTGGTCTGCGGCGATGCCATGGACCAGCAGAGGGACCCCAACGGCCTTGTGCAGGTCTGTGGCCCGGTGGTTGGGGACCCCTGTTTTACAACATTTCTACAATTTATTTGTTGAATAGATTGTTGGATACCATCCATTTTCCCCTAGTCAGATATGCTGAGGTAGCTTAGACATTGCTTAGACTGTATAATTGAATTAAACAACTCAAAATTAGTTCAATAAAAACTTAGGAGACCTCAGTATTAATCACTTTTTTCTGATTAACTAGAAGCTTAGTAAATTAATTTGCCGTAAATCTATTTTTTTAAATAGATTTAAAATATGGCGAATCTGGCTAATTTAAATTTCAGTTAAATCCACTCATCTATATAATAAAGATTTTTAACTTTTTAGGAACACAACCACAGCTTACCGTATATACTCGTGTATAAGCCGACCCGTGTATAAGCCGACCCCCCTACTTTTGCCCCCAAAACCTGGGAAAATCTATTGACTCGCGTATAAGCCGAGGGTGGACCCCAGCACAGGTATACAGCCCCCAGCAGTGGTATACAGGCCCCAGCAGTATGATATACAGCAGCCCCCAGTGGTATATACAGCAGCTCCCAGTGGTATATACAGCAGCTCCCAGTGGTATTGCAGCCCCAGTGGTGTATACAGCAGCCCCTATATACAGCAGCCCCAGAGGTATTGCAGCCCCAGTGGTATTGCAGCCCCTATATACAGCAGCCCCAGTGGTATTGCAGCCCCAGTGGTGTATACAGCAGCCCCTATATACAGCAGCCCCAGTAGTATTGCAGCCCCAGTGGTATTGCAGCCCCTATATACAGCAGCTCCCAGTGGTATTGCAGCCCCAGTGGTGTATACAGCAGCCCCTATATACAGCAGCCCCAGTAGTATTGCAGCCCCAGTGGTATTGCAGCCCCTATATACAGCAGCCCCAGTGGTATTGCAGCCCCAGTGGTGTATACAGCAGCCCCTATATACAGCAGCCCCAGTGGTAGTATACAGGCAGCCCCCGTAATCCAGGGCCCCCCCAGCCTCGCTCCGGTCACCTGTAAAGGAAACTATACTTATCACTGCCCGCTGTCCGCGCCCGCTCGCAGCTGCCGACCGCGATCCTCCATCTTGCGTCTTCTTCCTGTTTCCTGTGCTCGTCGCAGGGAATGACGTCATTGCCCGCGACGAGCACAGAAACAGGAAGAAGACGCAAGATGGAGGATCGCGGTCGGCAGCTGCGAGCGGGTGCGAGCGGGCGCGGACAGCGGGCAGTGATAAGTATAGTTTCCTTTACAGGTGACCGGAGTGAGGCTGGGGGGGCCCTGGATTACGGGGGCTGCTGTATACCGATGTATACATCGGTATGTACCGATGTATACATCGGTATACAGCACTGACTCGCGTATAAGCCGAGGGGGGTACTTTTCAGCCCAATTTTTGGGCTGAAAAACTCGGCTTATACGCGAGTATATACGGTACTTTATAAGGATAAAGAAAGTTGTAGCATCCAGTTAAGAATTAGGTTAGCCATACTTTACCTAGGAGCAATAATAAAGGAAGCTCATGAAATAGACTTCAAAGAAACATTTCTTCATCCTTACCATGTGGGTACTATAACTACTATATATATCAAGACAGCCATGACATAGCTGAGACATAGCTAAAAGCAATCCCCAAAGAATATGGACATCTTTGGGGATCTTCAGTCTGGTCTCCTTTGGCAGCTTGACCTGTACTGGCTACACGATTGCTACAGGCATACTTGGCCCATTAACCTGAACTCTTCTACCATTTACTAGACTGCTTGATGTTATTACTTCACGGTGCAATACGCAATGAGACATTGTGGGGCCTAGAAATTGCCAAGGCACCCATGATGCAAGTCCAGGTGTGACAGCTCTAAAAGATAAGACTGCCCATAGCCACTAGGACCAGACTTGATACTGAATCAGTGCAGTGTGAATATTTTTGCTCAACTCTAAATAGCATGGCTTAGAAAAATGAACCAATGGACTAGTGTCCCCTGAGGTCCTAGACATTTTTTGCAATTTTTTGTACCATGCGTTAATGCATGCCTCTCCCATAGGGCCCCATGTAAAAAAAAAGCATGTATTTTTTAATGCACCCAAAAATGCTGCTAGCAGTGTTTTTTAGGATGCTGCACAAAAACACATACGTTTTTTGAAAAACACACACACACGTGTTAACGCATATGTGTTTTTGGATGTTGAAAAAAAATGACCCCAAAAACAGATTTAAGCCAAAAACGGATGGTATGTGTGACCCTGGCCTATATTTTCGATATCATCTATGTAATGCAATACATAACAAACTGTATTAATGAGTTATATGAAATCTGTCATAGCCATAGCTCCTTGTTAGTGACATTGCACTAGAAAGAGCGAATAGTTGAGTTTGAACATTCATGGTTAGGTTTTTTTTCTAGAAAACCCTTCTTTATGTTAAAATACAAATGATGTGTGTTTAACATTATGGTTCTTATCATGAGGTCCAGATTACCTTCTAACTTTGCTCACGATACATTCATTGACAGCACTAGCATCACTTTAACTATTTTGAAAAACTGTATTGCACTTTTAGATGAGACACTGCTAGGATAAGAAATGCCATGGTGCTCACAGCACATCTCAGGTTTGAACCACAATGGTGCTTAACGTAGTCAACTGTTTTCATCATTCTCGTCGTTTTGATTGTAATATGCTAAATATTTGATTTACAAATGTCATGATGCTACATGATTCAGTTGTGATCTTATGTAACTATACTGTACTCCCAGCATATTCCCCTACCTTCCCTCCCCTTGATCCTATTTTTCCCAAGTATTCAACCTGACTTTACCTTTTCCTTTCCCAATGTATTCAAAATCCTTTAAGAAATTGTTTGAATAAAGAAATGCTAACTACATCATTGTAGGCTGCATATGGGGAGAGCTAGTCATCAGAGATGAGCTGACCGGTGGAGGTTCGGGTTTTAGTTGTTCATCCAGACTTTTTTAAAGTTCTCATCTAGACCCAATCTTGACCCGAAGGTCATTCAAAGTCACTGATTGGGCAGTCTGGCTCTCTGCCCACATACAACCAGCCAGTTGGAAGTTCTCAAAGTAAGAACAAGCCGTTTTCTTGCAAACGGTTAAACATATTAAATAACCGTTTGTGTCATAGTAGAAAACATGTTTTCCTATGTTTACAACAGTCTAATGATCCTTTTACCTCTGTAGATGTAATCTGGGGATCAATTTTGTTGCTTTCTGCTTTTACGGTAATGCTCAGTGAAAAGGCATGTTTAGGATTGCAGTTTGAGAATGTTGTGTTGCTGTTATAGAAAGAAAGTGACAGCTGCTGAAGGAAACCTGTAAATGACATTTTTTAGCTACATTTACACCAAACAACAGTCAAAGGCTACTTTTATATAGGTGTGGAGTTATACTGCGCTTGTAAAACTGTTTGGAATTTTGTTTTAGAAGTTTTAAAAAGTGAGTAATGGAGCACAGTAAATCCCCTGTTAATGGTAGAGGTTTAACCACTGAAAACATATAGTTAAGTACTAAATAGTGAGCTAATGTGGAATAGTGAGCTAATCAGTTCTTACTGTGCATGTACACGTCTAAAGAGTGTCCATACATCCATGGATAAATGACAAAATGTCCCATAAATTAAAACAGATGAATCAGTTCTAATCCAGAAAGCTAGAAAAATGGAACCTGTATTGGAAATATTCAGCAAATGAGCAGCAATGCATGGAGTATTGTGAATGTCATACATTTGAAAAATGTAACTTATATGCCTGCATGGTGTAAATTCTGATAGATAGATAGATAGATAGATAGATAGATAGATAGATAGATAGATAGATAGATAGATAGATAGATAGATAGATACAGAAAAACGGAACAGCACAATTTCTCAAAGTCGGGTGCAAAGTCCTCCTACCACAATCCTTGGTGTTACAGCTACTGGAAAAATGGACGGCAGCACTTCCTTTAGAAAAATAGATGAGGATTTTATTAACCCAGGGACTGTAACGTTTCGGCACACAGCCTTTCTCAAGCAGTAGCTACTGCCAAGAATATTACAGACCCTGGGTTAATAAAATCCTCATCTATTTTTCTAAATGAAGTGCTGCCGTCCATTTTTCCAGTAGCTGTAACACCAAGGATTGTGGTAGGAAGACATTTCAACAGTAGCTACTGCTTGAGAAAGACTGTGTACCGAAACGTTACAGTCCCTGGGTTAATAAAATCCACATCTATTCTTCTAATGGAAGTACTGCCGTCCATTTTTCCTGTAGAAAGAAAGATAGATAGATTTTGCTTAAGAAAAGTCTTTTTTGACTGAAACGTCGCATCACATGGCCTAATAAAGGGTCCAGAAAACATCTTTGTGCTTTGAGTGTTGCCTGATTTTGTGATAGATGGATAGATGATAGATAGATAGATAGATAGATAGATAGATAGATAGATAGATAGATAGATAAAGAAAATAAAATGAAGAAAAGCATAAACTGAAATATTACTGTTGGGTGCTGAAAATCCTGCCAATGCGATGTCAAACGCAAAATAATATCAAAAGAAAAACAGGCAGCACTCCAAAATAAGTGAAAAAGGGACTTTTATTCAGTGCACCACTGGGCTGAATAAAAGTCCCTTTTTTCACTTATTTTGGAGTGCTGCCTATTTTTTTATATTACATAGAAAAATAGATAGATAGATAGATAGATAGATAGATAGATAGATAGATAGATAGATAGATAGTAAATAGGTATACCGGACTTACCAGTCTCCTGCTGCTGCTTCCAGGGTCACCCATTAAGCTTCATACATATTAACTGCTTTGACCAGCAAGAACCATCACAGACCCTCACACTCAGTGAGGGCCTCTGTGATTGGCTGTTGCAATCAGGTTGCATTTACACAATATAAACAGTGATTGTGCTTGGCTGCCATACACATTAATGTATGACAACAGAACCTGTCGTCATAGTATGTTAAATACATAAATAATAAAAAAAAAAAAAGTGTTGAGCTTCACAGTATTTTTCAGTCTAGCCCACTAAGTATGGACAGCTGCGAGCTGCCACCATCAGCTACGTAATTTTACCTTGGCTGCCGAAAAAAATGTGTGGGCAGGTAAAACTAGACAGTTGATGGCTCATGTTTTCAGCTGGATGAGGGCCCATTGTTATATCCCCCCCCCACGCTAAAGAATAGCAGCCCACAACCACCCCTGTAAATGGCACATTCATCGTAGCATTTACAGGCACTTTACCAGGGTCTTCCAGCAGCCTGGTAGTAGTGACATGCGGACTAATAAGGATTAATAGCAGCTTTGTATTGCCAGCTGGTATTAAACCCTGAGATTCTTAATGTCAGGCCAAGTTAGACCTGGCCATTAAGAATCTCAAATAAATGGTTAAAAAAGACACAACACAGACATAAATAATTTTATTTTAAATAAAAACACAGAGACACTTAGTGACTCCATCTTTCTTACCCCCTCCCCACCTTTATACCCCTCCAAGATCCTCGCCTTCTATCTTCCTGCACTCACACACTCTGCTACATCAGAGACTATGGGGAAAGAACACATCTGCTCCCCATGGTCTCTGATCACTGAATGACAGTGCTAAGACTTGCAATATAGTAAGTTGTGAGGTCATGGCTTACTATACCACAGGTCTCAGCACTGAATGACAGCGCTGAAACCTGCGATATAGTAAGCAGTGAGGTCTTGTTGCCATTGTAACTATTAATAGTGGTGAGGTTCACCGTTGCCATAGCAACCGCTATTAGCAGATACTATGGCAACAGTGACATCACAGCTTAATATACCACAAGCCTTTGCACTGAATAACAGCGCTGAGACCTGTGGTATTGTAAGTGGTGAGGTCACTGTTGTCATAGTAACCTCTAATAGTGGTTAGGTCACCGTTACCATAGCAACTTCTATTAGCAGGTACTATGGCAATGGTGATCTCACCCCTTACTATACTGCAGGTCTCAGCGCTGTCAAATAGTAATCTAATAGCAATTGCTATGGCAATGGTGACCTCATTGCTTACTGTACTGCAGGTCTCAGCACTGAATGTACAATAAGTACAATAAGCAGTGAGAACAACAAGTGCAATAGTAACTGCTAATAGCGGTGGAGTCACCATTGCCATAGCACCATTGCCTTACTACTTACTATGCCACAGGTCTCAGTGTGTTGTATGGTAAGTGGTGAGGTCACCATTGCCATAGTAATCTCTAGTAGCAGTGGCAATGGTGATCTCACCGCTTACAGTAGGTCTTTGCGCTGTCATTCAATGATCAGAGACCATGGGGAGCGAATGTGTTCTTCCTTCCCGTGGTCTCTGATTTAGCAGAGCTGCATGAGTCCAGGAAGAGAGAAGACGATGATTGAAGAGGGATACAAGGGTGATGGAGGGGGTAATAAAGATGGAAGTCACTAAGTGTCTCTGTGTTTTTATTTATAATAAAATAATTTGTCTCTCTGTTTTGTCTTATTTATTCATTTATTTGTGATTCTTAATGGCCGGGTCTACCTTAGCCTGACATTAAGAATCTCAGGGCTTAACACCAGCTGTCAATACAAAGCTTATATTAGCCCCTTATTAGTCAGTGTTCAACCACCATCAGGGCTGCTCCAAGAGCCTGTTAAAGCACCTGGAAATGGTGCTACGATGAATGCGCCATCTTCAGGGGTGGCTGAGTGCTGCTATTCTTTAGCGTGGGCGGGGATCCTATAACAATGGGCACTCATCTTGCTAAGAATACCAGCCCTCAGCTGCCTAGTTTTACCTTGGCTTGCAATTAAAAATAGGGTAGAGCCTACACATTGTTTTTTGCCAGTCAAGGTAAAATTACGTAGCTGAGGGTGGCAGCTTGCAGCTGTTTAATTTCACTGGACTAGGCTGAAAAATACTGCAAATGTCCACACTTTTTAAATTTATTTATTTATTTAACACACTATGTTGATAGATTGCTTGCCATACACTAATGTGTATGGCAACACAGCACAATCACAGTCCAGATTTGGAGGAAATGCAGTCTGATTGCAACAGCCAATCACAGAGGCTCTCACAGAGTGTGAGCACCTGTGATTGGCTTTTTGCTGGTCAATGCAGTTAATATGCATGAAGCTTAATGGGTGACCACAGAAGCAGCAGTTGGTGACTGGTAAGCCTGATCTACCTATTCTACCATTTATCTACGTGTCTTCACCAGGTCCTGTCAGTCAGAGCAGACAGCTGTATGTCAAAACAGCAATGCAGATATAGTGTACCTTATGTCTGTGTGGCACCCCGCAACGAGTGCGTCACAGGAGGGTATTGCAGCCAAGACAGCAGCAGCACTATTCTCTGACCCAGCAATCACACGGTTAACTCAGAGTCCATAGCCTACATGCATCACCTAGCATAGAGGGCCAATAAGGTCCTGGTGTGCGGAGTGTAGTGGTAGTGTGTAGTGGAAGTTTAGTACAGCAAGTTAGTCTGCCAAGTGTGCAGAAAGAGGAGAACTGACTTGGCAACGTAGGAGAAGGAAGCAAGATCATCAGCTCTGCAACCTAGGAGAGGGGGATGCACAGTTTCCCTGCGGCCCCCTGGCCAATTCCCCTGGCCATCTCCCTGCCATCACCCCGGTTGAGCACCATTACCCTCGGTGCCTTAACAACTGATCAACGGGCATCTACAAGTGGGTCCAAAACCATCCCGTGCCCATCTACAGCCAGTTTGCTGGTACCGAAGCTAGCAGTAGTTCAGCTCTGCTATGCGAACCAGAGGAGTAAGGGACCGCTTACAGGAGCACCCCACCACCGCTACACACAGTCGTCTAGCCAGCGGTGTACCCACCAAAGGACCCAAGGCTCCCCAAAGCATCCGTAACGTATATCCCGGATAGGTCATTCAAGCAGCCTCCTTGTACCCGATCTGGCATTCCTGGGCGACAACTGGCAACACACTTAGTTAGAATGGAGGAACACCGCGGATGTCTGAGAAACACTGGTCATTGCTGAGTCCACCCGGTCCACTACCTACAAACTGTATACCATGTACTGCCTGCTGGTTACAGTAAAGAACCCGTTACAGAGACTTACAGTGTCCGTGCCTTTTATGAACTGTCTATCCACATGCTAGGTAACCGCAGCTGCCTCAGAACATCTTGTGCAGCTTCTGGCTCCGGGGATCACCGCTCAGCCTGTGGGGAGCGTTCCATCTTGCTGCATTCCATCCCCCGGAGGCCCCGCAGTGCCGGTAAAGTTACCGGAACAGTCATAGGTGGGCGTCACGAAACAAATTAACCCCTTAATCTGTTCAACCAAAGACGTCTCTCTTTTTGATCTGTACCACCGGGCCCCACTACCGGCAGGCGCGGCACCCCGTGACAAGGAGGAAGAAACAAACGCCTGTCCAACCGGAGTCCCGGCCACGGTGAGTCATCTGCATAGTGTTACCATGCAGTTTGAGCACGTAATCATCCATCTCTGTCTCTTTATAACCCCCCTTCCTCCCCCAGAATTCACCGTTTTTCTGTGAGAGCCTCTAATTTTTCTTTGGTTATATTGCGCCTGTCAATCACAGTAATCTATTATCAGAGATGAGTGTGACATTACTGTGACTGGCAAGGAATCCCAGCATGTTTATTGGCTGAAAATCAGTCAGCAAATATGCTAGGCAGCTCACTTGAATATCACGAGAAAAATCCAAAACACTTGCAGAGTACCCAGTAGCCCAAATACATTAATACCCGTGTGAGTAGCGAATAGTGATGAGTATACTCCCTCATCACTAGTCATTACCCGTGCATCCAGGGCTGTGACTAAGAATTTTGGGGTCCATCTCGGCAATTTTGCGGCCCCCCGATACTCCACCTAGCCTCTAGCACAGCTCCACCTCCATCCAAGCTCCACTTCCATCCAAACATAATGTATATATATCTAATATATAAAGCTGAATATGTGTGTATGTCCAGGATTGGCATCTACACCGTCGCGACTACAGCCACAAAATTTTGCACAATCACACATCTGGACCCCGAGAGCGTCATAGGCTATGTTGTGAGGCAAAATTTTAACCCCGCGTGTTCCAATTCACCAAACAATTTTGGCCCTATCTACATAACAGAGAGAAAGTGACAGTTACCAGTTGACAGTTGTGAATGAGAGGGGCTTAATGACAGCACCAAAGACTAACAGCATATACCAGCATATAGTAACTAAGATGGGGCTCTGATATGGAATATTCACCAAGCACGGGGGACATGTATACACACCACATGCACACAAAGAGTAACAGCTAAGGTGGAGCCCCAACATTGGATACTCACCACGCACCGAAACACACACCACAAAGAGACACACACAACACAGAGACACACACCACACAGACATGCCCCCCCACAGGGACACACACACATACACACCCTATAGGGACACATGCACTCACCCCACAGGGACACACACACCACAGGGACATACACACATACACACCCCACAGAAACACAGAGACACACACACACCCCACAGGAACACACAGACTCCATAGGGATGGACACACACCACAGAGACACCCCTCCCCCCCACAAGGACACACACCACAGGGACACCCCTCCCCAAAAAGGGCACACACCATACGGACCCCCCCACAGGGACACACACACACCCACTGGGATACACACACACCCCAGGGACACACACACCCAGGGACAAACACACCACACAGACAGACACATATGTGCACAAATCGCCTCACACAACTCGCCTCATACGTCTGGTATTTTTAATTTCCAAAAATAAACATCTGATTAAAAACAGCCAATGTGCAACACATGTGCCATATAGAGAATTAAGGCAGATGTCAGTCACATGAGCTTTCTTTTATGTGTATGTGTGAGGTAATATATTCTGCCCGGCCGGGGGGAGGGTTTACTGTTGGCTGGAGATTTATTAGGCTGCCATAGCAACCAATCACAGCTCAGCTTCTATTTTCCTACAGGTCATTAATATGACATATTCAAATTCTATTTTTGTTATAGCTAACAGCAGTTATTTATTAACCCGGGCATAGCTGGGTAGTACAACTAGTATATTTATATATTTGTTTAGAAACCAAAACTATTGTTGCAGGTATCAATTCACTCTTAGCAGCATTGATATATTTCTTGATAGAGAATGGCACCCTTTGCAACAGCGGCAGATTCTATGTAAAAGACACAGGGGACTTTCTAGAAAAATTAAGAAAAGTAGAAGTGGGAAGGGGAACAATCTTAGTCTCTTTTGATGTGACCTCTCTTTACACGTCTATCAATCATGATTGAGGAATAGAGGCTATTGCTTGTAAATTGAAAGGCACGGATTACACTGAGGAGACCCAATATTTCATCATTGAGTTGCTGGATTTGGTACTCAGGAAGAACTACAGTACTGTGCAAATTGTTCTTGGTGTCTTTTCCTCTTTCTTCCACCATTCCCTTTTCGTTTTGGAGAAAACGATCCAGTTTCATTGTGTGTGTGCGAATTATTCTTGAAATGGTAGATTTTCCAATACCAACGGTGGAAGCGATTTCTCTTACAGTCAGACTTGTATGTTCATTAAGAGTAATAATTCTAGACCTCTTCTGTGGAGTAACATCCATTTTTACAGGCATGAATCACACTGAGAGAAAAAGTACACTAAAACACTCCTCACAGAAACAAGCTCACAACTGAAGCTGAGGGGGCAGCTACCTGTTATTTTCTGACTAAAACCAATCAAACCCATTTTGTTACTCAAGATTGTACACTCACACCTGTTCAAAGCAGTTAAAACTGGTTTGAATCACTGACTGATAACCCCAATTTACGATTTTACTTAAAAAATGCTTTGTCCAATTAATTTCCACAGCACTGTACTTCCTTTTTTGGGATACCTTTTTTATGCAACTAACTGCGATGGGGGCTTGCATGGCTTGCGCATATGCAAACACAGTGATGGCAGTCCTGGAGGAGAGGTATGTCTATGTGTTCCACCACTACAGCAAGGTACTGAGGTGGTGGAGATACGTGGATGATATCTTCCTGTTATAGAATGGATAATGGAAGAACTAAATGAATTTCGTTTGTCACATGAATAGAATAGATGATACAATCAAGTTCACAATGGTAGCTTCCTCATTGGAAATACAATTTCTACACTGTGTGCAGAATTATTAGGCAAATGAGTATTTTGATCACATGATACTTTTTATACATGTTGTCCTACTCCAATCTGTATAGGCTTGAGAGCCAATTACCAATTAAGTAAATCAGGCGATGTGCATCTCTGTAATGAGGAGGGGTTGGTGTAATGACATCAACACCCTATATAAAGGTGTGCTTAATTATTAGGCAAATGTCTTTCCTTAGGCAAAATGGGTCAGGAGAGAGATTTGACGGGCTCTGAAAAGTCCAAAATTGTGAGATGTCTTGCTCAGGGATGCAGCAGTCTTGAAATTGCAAACCTTTGAAGCCTGATCACCGAACAATCAAGCATTTCATGGCAAATAGCCAACAGGGTTGCAAGAAGCGTGTTGGGCAAAAAAGGTGCAAAATAACTGCCATGAATTGAGGAAAATCAAGCGTGAAGCTGCCAAGATGCCATTTGCCACCAGTTCTGCCATATTTCAGAGCTGCAACGTTACTGGGGTATCAAAAAACACAAGGTGTGCTATACTCAGGGACATGGCCAAATGGTAAGGAAGACTTAAAAATGACCACCTTTGAACATTAAACATAATTAAAACGTCCAGACTGGGCCAAGAAATATCTTAAGACTTTTAAAGGTTTTATGGACTGATAAAATGAGAGTGCTCTTGTTGGGCCAGATGGATGGGCCAGAGGCTGGATCAGTAAAGGACAGAGAGCTTCACTTCGACTCAGACGCCAGCAAGGTGGAGGTGGGTACTGGTATGGGCTGGTATTATCAAAGATGAACTTGTGGGACCTTTTCGGGTTGAGGATGCAGTGAAGCTCAACTCTCGGACCTACTGCCAGTTTCTAGAAGACAACTTCTTCAAGCAGTGGTACAGGAAGAATCAGTATCGTTCAAGAAAAACATGATTTTTATGCAGGACAATGTTCCATCACATGCATCCAACTACTCCACAGTGTGGCTGGCCAGTAAAGGTCTAAAAGAAGAAAAAATAATGACATGGACCCCTTGTTCACCTGATCTGAACCCCATAGAGAACTATGGTCCCTCCTAAAATGTGAGATCTACAGGGAGGGAAAATAGTACACCTCTCAGAACAGTGTCTGGGAGGCTGTGGTGGCTGCTGCATGCAATGTTGATTGTAAATAGATCAAGCAACTGAGAGAATCTATGAATGGAAGGCTGTTGAGTGTCGTCATAAAGAAAGGTGGCTATATTGGTCACTAATTTTTTGGGTTTTGTTTTTGCATGTCAGAAATGTTTTTTCCTAAATTTTGTTTACCTGGTGAAAATCAACAAGGGAGACTGTACTCTCCACCACGGAATTGGAGGCCACATGTTCTAGAGGAGCTGTGGCCGACACATCTGCTGAGAAGGTAGCCATACTAGGGTCAGGGAGCTTGGTACTGGTGCGCGCCTGGAGCAAGGGCACTGAGTGGGGCAATTGACGAGAGAGAGCAACTCTTGAGGAAAGGAACATAAAGGGGTGTCTGGACAAACTATCCCAGTTCATTGATCTCTATCCAGACAGAGACTCAGCAAGGACAGTACCCCACGGTATTGCTGAAGTGAAAAACTAAGTAAACTGGATATAGAACTCAGAACTGTGTGTGAGACTGATTCATTTTCTGCCTGCAGAGCTGTAGATTGATAAGAAGTGCAGGCCACCAGAGACCTGCCTGCAAGATGATTTGATCCCTCTCTCCACCTCTCTACCCTTGGGAATCGCTCCACCCGCGGGGAGTGATTTAACAAAGCTGCAAGTCCACCAGGTCTCAAACCCCTGTGACTCCCACAGCAGAATTTTAGCTCGGTTCCAAGTATCCCACAGTCCTCAGGGGGCTGTGAACTTGGTGTCACGAACAGGATGGATTGACCCAGTGACACTGGGTCCCATGAGCCTGAGAGAGAAAAACGGTGTAAAAGAGGCTTGCAAAATGGCGACCATGGAGGACTGATGCCATGTGCACAAGACGAGAAACAGCAGGCCTGCCCAAAGTGCCAGAAGAAAGCCAAGGGGGCCTGTTTGGGGGTCATACTGACTCCACCCAAAGAAGGAAGTGGCAGCTGGTAGAGAGAGGTCAAAAAGAGAGGAGGGAGTGCAGAGGACAAAGGAAGTACCATAGCATCTTGAGAGTCCGGCAGGCGGGAAGGCAGGAGAAGGCGTCCCAGTGATAAGGATGGGAGCGAAGTCCCTAAGTTTGGACGCTGAGACCGAAATCTACAGCTTCAATAGGTCCAAGTGTGGACGCTAAAGAACTTGAAAAGAAGCCTGTTGAAAAAGTTTGCCATGGGTCGGTGATGCCAAATACCCCAGTTCCATCAGAGAAGACACCCAAGGCCGCGATGCCAGCTGAAGGTGAAGCCGGTGCCCCAGTGGTAGGAGAGACCTGCATGAACGCAAACCTGTTCCATAGGCCCTGAACCAGAAGCCCGAGCAGAGAATGAAAGAGCAGAAGCAGTGGAGCAGTGATCCAGTAGTCCCAACCGAGGGTAGAGACTGTACCCCCGGTAAAACTCAAAATCACTGAGACTAAGTAGGTCCAATGAGTGCAACGCAAGAGGAGCTAGCAGAACTCCAAGTTGAAGCTCGGATGAAGGAGGCTCACGTGGGAAGTGCAGCCGAGACCCTTGCTAAAGTTGATTACTGGCACCAAAGAAAAGCGCAGAAGAAGATGAGCGCCGTCAATGCCAAGCAGTTGGTGGGCACAGGAGGAAGCCAACCTCAAAGATAAAGAGTGCGCCCGTAAATCACCAGAAGCTGACCCAACCGAACAGCGATGTGGTGTGGTGGTGAACTTTCATCTGCAAAATCGGTGGGGATTCATCAAGGAACCCGACTTGGAAGAGGAGGTATTTGTCAGCTGGCGAGACATTGAATCTTACTTGCACAGAGGACATCCTGGAAGAAATTTGTACCCGAGAGATGAGGTGAGATATTCCCAGCACAGGGGACACTGCGGATGGTATGCCCTTCGGGTGTACAAAGTGTCTCCTCCTAAAATAGTACCAGAACTGCAGTAAAGCTTTAGGCAGAGTTAGTAATGTACATAGTTATGTATCATAAGTGGTGTAAAAGTTGAGTTACCGGTTACAGTGTGTATTTTATTGTTGCTGATAATGTGACTAGTTAGGTACCCATAATTTACTGCCAAAGTGAAAAAGGACAATTATAGACAGTTTGATTGTTGCACTTCTGCTTTTCAGCCAGGATAAGGTGCCTTACCCTATTTACCAGGTAAAGAGACTAAATGGACACCATAAGACCTGGAACTGTGAAACATTTGCACTTTTTTAAATTTTATATCTATGCTCTTTTTAGTTAACCATGGTAGTATGTTTTTGTTAGGTATTGTTTAAGCAAAGAATCTCCTATCCAGGAAGGAGCACTCTTGTCAAGATGTATTGTTGTTATGCATGCATGCTATAAAAATTTGAGTTCTATGTGAAAACATCTATTTAACCAGTGTAGCCACATGAAGACATGCTAATCTTTGCCAAGGCGGAGTGTGGTGCCCCTGCGGTCCAGTCGCCACAAAGGGGTACTGCACACATCCCACGGATGTGGTATTCCTGTTCTCAGGGAACAGGATGGTAAGTTACAGACACCTACAAAAGTCCCTAACAACCCGGCCCAGGTACGGTGGGCGGACCCGATAGAAGAAGGGCTCATTCAGTCAGGGGACAGAGGGAAGAAAGGTTGAGGGTGGGAAGTGAGAAAAGGTCAGTCAGAGAGTGGAGTAATGAGGAGTGAGGATTTGGAGGACTTTAGCATTGAGAAGCTCATCCTGGGTTCCGGAATATCAGACTGCAAGAGAGACAGAGGGAGCCCTAGGTACACAGGCAAAGAGCGATCCTCCCATGCACCTGAATCTGAGTAAAATGGAAGGGCTGATTGGGAACCAGGGGACTGGCCTTAAGGTGGCAAGGAGACTCTACACTCCAACCACGGAAGCGCAGGCCACAGGACCTAGAGGAGCTGTGGCCGACACCCCGACACATCTGCCGAGAAGGTAGCCGTACTATGGTCAGGGAGCTTGGTAATGGTCGCCCCACAGAACACATGTCTGCTAGATTGGGGCACTGTGTGCACAAGCAGGAAACAGACAGTTAGTGCTGTATCCCAGTTCAGTGGAGGGAGGTGAGGAGGAATAGCGTAGGGTTGGTGGAGGAGTTTTAAGGAGAGGCTGGAGGCCCGAACCTTCTCACCTTTAGAGATACCTTCGGGATCAGGGCCATTCAGGGTTCCGAGACTAGGGTAAGACTAGTCTTCTCTGGTCACCCTGCCCATAAATGACATTCCCTCATCAGCATTCTCACTACACCGTGACAAACAGTACCATGTGGTGTTGCTGAAGTGAAAAGCTAAATAAACCGGGTATTAGAACTCAAAACTGTGTGTGAGACTGATTAATTTCTGCCTACGGAGCAGTAGACTGATAAGATGTGCAGGCCACCAGAGACCTGCCTGCAAGATGCTTTGATACCGTTTCTCCCGCCAGAAGAGCTCACTAGCCTACCATCACCCCGAACAATTCAGGTTGCCCTGGGGAACCGCTCAACCCATGGGTAGCGATATCACCAAAGCTGCAAGTCCACCATCCCCAGCGTTGGCTAACAATAGCTGAACACCATTGGTGGCGTCATGACAACCATTCCCTACCCCCTTTTCCCCACAAACTTTTATTGACACTGCCTGTGACTTCCAAAGCAGAACTGTAGCCCAGTTCCAATTATCCCACGCCCTGGGGGGCGTGTCATATGCACATTAAACACTGCTGCAGGATGTATGCACATTAGAGAGTGATGGCCATATGCATAGAGACTGTCGGCCGTTTGCACAATAGAGACTGCCGGTTGTATGCACATCCCAGTTCATTCCAGCTCTATCCAGACAGAGACTCAGCAAGGACAGTACCCCACGATGTTGCTGAAGTGGAAAGCTAAGTAAACGGATATAGAACTCAGAAGTATGTGTAGACTGATAAGACGTGCAGGCCACCAGAGACCTGCCAGCAAAACGATTTGATCCCTCTCTCCCACCTCTCTGCCCTTGCGAACCGCTCCACCTGCGGGGAGCGATATTACCAAAGCTGCAAGTCCACCAGGTCTCGACCCCTGTGACTCCCACAGCAGAACTGTAGCCCAGTTCCAAGTATCCCATGGCCCTGGGGGGAATGTTATATGCACATTAAACACTGCTGCAGGATGTATGCACATTAGAGAGTGATGGCTATCTGCATAGAGACTGCTGGACATATGCACAATAGAGACTGCCAACTGTGTAGATCTTGTATACACAGCACTATACTGTATATACAGGTCCACACTATATACATACAGTATATAGATACACTAATACAGCATGTAGTGTTTACCATTATATACAGTATAATGCTGTGTAGAGGCAGACAGGCAGACAGACACATAGACAGACAGACATCAACAGAAACACAGACACAAACAGACATACATCATACTCACCACCACCAGCAGCTCCCTCCTTCAAATCACGCTGGTGCCCATGCTCTGCAGTGACTTCCTATTTGTACTGTGCATGTCAGCCTATCAAGTGCATGCGCAGTACAAACCTGGCCGAAACTGACATCACTGAAGATGTCAATCTTGACCAGGTCCGCCCAAGAGGTGAGGGGGCAGGGCCCAGAGGAAATTGGCAGGAGAGGATGCCTGTAAAATAGGTGAGGGCACGGAGCCTACAGAAGATTAGGGTCCACCCACTCACTCCCCACCGGGCCCTCTTTCCTGGTAATTATCGCTGGGCCCCTCACAGCAGTCACACCTGTCGGCAGCCCTGTGTGCATCTTCTATGAGTGTATCTCTATGTGGGTCATATCGCCTTTTGTTGACATGCAGATGCTACTTTTTATCTTTACCAGTGATTTCAGGTCACCATCTTGCACAGACCTTCCCACTAATAGTGCTAGTGACTATACCATATGAGCGACAGAAACTCACATGGTACTCACTGCCATCATTGATGATCGGACACTCCTTCTCCCTCGTGATTACCAGCTTTACCTAATTTAACCTTCTCTTTTCTTTTTTATCCCAGAAATTGGATTATGTTTGTTTTGTTTATTTTTGTGGAAATGTATTCATTTCATAGATTGCAAGTATGTTATTGATTGTCTTCCTTTTCATGGGAAATCTCTAGTATTTTTTCATGTCAGTACATTCTTAGCTTTTTGGTTATTATATACAAGTATGATGGTATATATGTGAATATGTTTATGTACACCATTGACTCCATGTTTTTATATTCCCTGTCTAGACCCTTCCCCTGTGGAAGGGTGAAAACATTGGGTTGAATTGTTTTGAGAATCAAATAATAAATCAATTCTTAAGCAATTACCTTTTTTCTCTTCATTTATAGTGTGCCAGGGTATACTCTATTATGTTGTTATTCTGTTTCATCCTTCAGCACCCCGCCATCCGGTGAACCGGACCTTGCAACTGGACACCACTTTCTATTGGTGCACAGTATTTAGAAGGATTGTCATGATGCTTTCCTCCTGATAGGGGCAGAGTTAGCTTTAAATGATTGAAAGTATGTCTTAGTGTGCAAGTTAAAATGACTTTACTGTCCTCTACATTTACCATACAGATGATAAGGAGTACCAGCCCCTTCAATTGACAAGCATTGTTATGTGCTTGTTATTAAGAAGTACATTGTAAACCTTTTCAATTTAAGATGATAGATATGTCTGCAGTCACTCAGAGTGACTGCACAATTATCAGTTTAGAACGGACAACCCCTATAAATGCATTGAACACTACTAGAACAACCACTTCTGATTCCATATTTCCCAAGGGAAAATAAAAAATCCTTCATTCACATCCGATGCTGGCATGAGTCCTACGTTCACTTACCGATGGCTTCTGTCTCCCAGCATTCGGACACAGTAGTGATCAGCAGGTGGGTACGGTTAGAGGGGTTTGTCAACGGCCTTAGTTAAATGTTTTAATGATTTCGTTGAGATCCAGGGTTCCCAATTGCTAAAGTATTTGCTGTAAGTATTGTTCCTGACGGCAAAATTAAATTCAAAAGTACAATGGGTGGAGACTCTGTCGGTGAGTTCTTGGATGGTGGGTATCTCTGAGGACTTCCACTTTGCCGCCAAGAGAATTTTGGCAGTGAGGATAATCTGGGATATTATAAATCTGATGTTCCAGGGAATGTTGGTGATACCTAACGAAATGAGAACCAGTTGTGGGGAGAGGGTAAGTCTCAAGCTGGTAGTTTCGAGGATCAGGGTTTGGACTTTCTGCCAGAAATTAATCAGTTTTGGACATTTCCAAAAAATGTGGGACAAGGTTCCAATTTGTGTGCATTCTCTCCAGCAATTCGGGGAGATTTGTGGATCAATATGGTGAAGTTTGGCAGGGGTCCAGTACCATCTGGTCAGGGTTTTGAAGAAGGATTCTTGGATAGACGCGCAACTGGTGTTAGCGTATGAGGTCTCGATCGCTGAGGCTAGATCTTCCAGGTCTATAACGATATCTAGCTCTTTCTCCCAAGCGAGGATATAGGGTAGTTTTTGCATAGTGATGTCGTTGTTCAGGGTTTGATAGATGTGTCCAGTCTTCCAGGTTGATGTTTTTTAGAGGATTGTCCAATAGATCTGTTATGGGTTTCGGGAAGGAGAAGGTAGAGTTTAGATCGATCCTCATAGTCTACATATGCCTCGGAACGATCCCACATAACAAAGATCCCTTCATGGGTTTACTGCTCTCTCTTCCCTTGATTGTATTGATTTATATTCATACATAACACAGTTGTTTGTTTATTTAGTTTTGGTTTCCTATGCTTTTTGGCTGAATTCTGCTTCTTATAAACCAAAGCCAATAGAAGCTGCGCCAACAGTTAAAGTTGACTTGTTAAGGCTATAGCCGACTTGATGTGTATAATACTTATACATGTATAATTCACTAAGTATCCCATTTGTATCTTGTTACCCTGTCCTGTTTGTTCATCCTGTATATTTACCACCCCTGTCTTGAAAAACCAATAAAAACATTTGAAATAGTAGTGATCAGCAGGGAACAAGCCGCTCACTTTCTGTTGATTAACTTATTTGTCCAAAGGCGGGGAGAGAGAAGCCGGCGGTGATTAGATGTGAGACTCGCATGAAGTCGCAACATTACGGATTCCCTGGAACACCAGTGATGACACTGCTGCAATGGTACCAACATGAGAGATGAGTATAGGCTTTTTTATTTTACCTTACAGAAACATGTAGAATAAAAAGGGGTTGTCCTGGTACTTGACGAACCCTTTATGTCTGAGAAGAAGCTATGAGTCATGTAGTGTTAACATTAATAATACCTTAGAAGACAAGATTCTCAATGATTTTATGTTAAGAATTTTACCCAGGTATACAGCATGCAATAACTAGTAAGCTTAAAACATGTAAGACATCAAGCTAGACACAGGAGAACAGGGAAAAGTAAGGGATAATGGCAAGAAGAGTAAAAAAGTAGGAAAAGGAAAAGAATAGAGAAAAGAACTGAAAGAAATTATGTAAAGTGTATTAAACATGAATGGAGGGTAAGGCTCTTAATGTCAGCAACTATGTCCCAATAACAAAAAAAAGATTAATAATAGTAATAATAATAATAATAATACAATAGATAAAAATATAACAGATAATAAAAGTATATACTGTAACTTGACTTTGATTTTCTTAAATTCCAAATATATTATTCATTTTAAACGGTAATGAAACATGATGACTTCATACAGATTTACAGAATACATTATTATACAATCAATGCAAGAAAAATCACTGAGCTCCCTAGACAGATATTTTCTCAGTGTGAAACTTTATTTTATCTGGCAGTGGATGAATAATCATGCTGACACATGACAATTTCTTTGCTAAATCAAATTTGTCCAAGGTAATTAAGATAAACAAACACTGTTCATATGTGTAGCTTACTGTTATCTGTGTCAATATCATTTCTCTTAATAAAACTCCTATGTTGTGGAATACAAAGCTAATTTATCAGTAAAATGATATTGACTATAGAGTATGTACATATAGAGCTGTATAATTAAATTGAGCTGCATAATCACTTAAGAGACTATTGCATCTTTACAACATCTTCTCCAAAGAAGGCTTGTCACCCTCGAAAGACAAATGCAAAAGAGGACAGGATAATGCAGAGAATGTTCATGGGTAATTGTTTCAACACTGCAGATGGAGTAGCTCGCCAGTTCAGCATTGACCAGGGTACGAATCTGTCTTGTCATACAGTGTCACAACATTTATGACCATTTGGACTGAAAGCCCACTCTGCAGTGACCACACCTCTCATTAGCATAAAGATTAAAAATGCTAAACTCACCTTTGGTTAGGAGCATGTTGTGTGGACACAGGCGAAAAGGTCCACAGCTCATTTTAGTGATAAAAGCAAGTTTTATTTATTTGGGTCTTATGGGGAAACATTATGTTTGTCAACAAACTGGGGAAAGACTGAACCCAACGTGTGTAAAGAAGTCAGTGAAAGGTGGTGGAGGAAGTGTCATTGTTTGGGGAATGTTGTCTGCTGCACGGGTTGGACCTCTCATACAACTACATGGCAGAGTGAATGCAAGTGTGTATCAGAACCTTTTTCAACAACACGTGGTTCCTTACTTGTGATCAGTACTCAATCAGCCAGCAATTTTCATGCATAGAAAATCTCTGGAATATCCTTGGTGACAAAGTTATGGCCAAGAAACCCACAAAAGTCACAGAACTGTGGAAAAAGAGTGGACCAAAATCACACCAGAGCAGAGTGAGAGACTAGTTATGTCCTGTGGCTGAAGTCATTCAAAGCAAAGGCCTGCACACTTCCTACTGATTGATGACTGTTGTAACCTTCACAAAATTTATTTTTAATCTTTCTCTGAGCTACAGTCTTTGCTGTTCTCTAATTATCATCATCACATTTTGTGAAAAATAAAGGTTTTAAGTTGATAAACTTTGGTTATTTTGGAAAACACTGTTCTAGTGGTGTGGTGCACCCCTTACACAAAAACCTCCAAATGTTGATCAATGTAGATTACATTCTGTCTGAAGAAATTAAGTCGTCATACTTTGTTCTTTAATTTTGATCGCCAGTGTGTATATATAATAAATATATATACTGTAAGTTAGCACTTATTGAACATGTTGGGGAACACTAATTTTGCAGCAGAATGATGCACACAGCAATGGTTTCTATACAAAATAGTCCGTTCGGTTTATTCACAACTATAAACCACTTTAGGCACAGAACCAAAATGCAGTGCATTAGCAATCTGCATGCAGTCATTAACTTCAGCAGGTAATAACATCAATGTCCACATAAAGCATAGCTTATTACCTTTGGTCTGGCTGCTTTCATGTAGTGGTTCTAGCACTGCTCCGTCAAAGCTGTACCTTTAAGGCTCTGCTGTATGTTTGCTGCTTGGACCTTTCAAGGGGACGTATCAGATACCCCTTACTCTGTCTTCAGACAGGGTATGGCTACAGGAGCTATATCAGATTCCAAATACATGCTTCACTGTCCAGTGTGTCTCCAGGAAGTCTGCATCACGCTCCACACATGGTCTTCCGCTATGTGCCTCCAGCAAGCTGCCACTTGCAAACCCTCAGAGTCCTCGCTTACAGCACTTGTATGTCTCAAACCTAGAGCACATGTGATACAAAGGAGTCTCATGAGACACACCCATGGGAGGTATGTGGATGGTCAGACCTGCCCATCACTTCCTGACATCCTTAAATCCAGCCCATATCAATATAAAGGCTTGTGGAACAATAAGTCCCTGCAAGCATCCTGGATTTAGATTACAGCAGGTCTTTATTTGTGCGATACATACCTGTCATGTACAGTATTGCCACTATACCTCACAATATGTATATATGTACAGTATTTGTACATTATCATATATTCTTATAGCACCATTTATTCCATGACACTTTACATGTGAAAAAGTAACAAACACAATGTACAATAACAAAGAACAATAAAGGGCTCAGACTGTTACAGGAGGATAGTGACCCTGCCTGCAAGGGCTCACAGTCTACATATATATGTATATATATATATAACTATATATACTATATATATATAATAGTATAATATGTCCTATCGATTTATGAAACACAAATTAACACCAGGACCCGTCGAAGCAGTACTGACAGCGAAACGGCAGGCCGTCGTCTGCCGTCTATGCACTCCCCCTCCCCACACGTGAACTGTCCATGGATTTGTATTTGGACTTTGAATAACAAGCACAAGATCTTCCTCGGTGAGTGCCATTGATTATCTTCTTTTAACACATTATATATATATTTAGTATAATGTGTCCTATCGATTTATGAAATACAAATGAAAATGATGGTACCTCTTTAAATTTGTAGGCTTTCAGTCATTGAGAGGTATTTCTCACAATGACTCATAATGGTAAAAGTCCCAACAGAGGAAGATTGCAATTGATCCAGTTGTGTTAGTGTTAAGGCAGTTGAAAGAAACTGGATAAGATTTGTGGGGTAGAGGGGCAAGGGGTAGGCAAAAGTTATTGATGAGTGAAAAGAAGAGCAAGGGCAAGATAGCAGGAGTTCTATAAAGGAAGAAAGGAAGACTGCAGAATATTGTCATATGATTGCAGAGGTTCTAATATGGAACGCTGAACACTTAAACAAGGGAAATTGTGTAGACTCATTTTCATACAACTGTCCTTGTTGGGTCTGCTTTGTTATTGTTGGCAAGCCTACAGAATGCAGGGCACATTAATCTACATTAGCTCTTCACTTTCTCCTTAAACATGGCACATATTACTTTAATTCAATGATTAAAAGTAGATGAACTGTTTTAATCTAACTAGGTAAATTGGAAAAGTGCACTTCTAATTCTTGCTACTTGATATGTTAGTGGCTTCAGAACAATAAAAGTAACGAAAAGCTTTTTGCTTAATGAGTCGCACATGATATTCAATGCATCAAAGAAGAACAAGATCACAAGACAATCAAAACTAGCATTGTGTAATAAGTTTTTAAATCTTCAACTTTTTATTGGCTTGCAATCACCTTTGTCTCTTGGTTTAAAATTTTTCTTCACAACTGCAATAGTATCACTTCTCAGAAAGAATCTGAAGAATAATGTTTTCAGAGGCCAGTTCAATTTCTCCTTGGACAATCATGTTTTATCTATCAGACATCTTTTCATTTTATTTTTTAATTTCCCAAATGTATTACAGGGCATTCTCTATGTGAGTATTACCATTTTTTCTTGTGAATCCATTTGCACAATCCAATCATTTGCTTGGCACTAGTAATACACCCAGGATGACTCATCACCTCCCGATTATTAAAATGTCAAACGCTAATTACTACAACAATGTTCGTACATTGTATTGGTCAAATGTTTCATAGAAGAGGTGTTTTACTTAACATGTATCGATATCATTCATGTGGTGACAACTAGAACGGAGCATGATAAAAGAAATTTTCTTATGTAGAAGTTTCAATGTATAAGCTATAGTATCCAAACTTGGATTTTGAAATATTTTCTGCTAATATTTGGAAAACTAAATAATTTTAATTTCATCTTCTGCAATTTATTTGAATTATATTTTGTTCTGCTTCTTCATTTTGGATAATTTTATCAGGAATTTAATGGATATGGACAAATGAAAAATGTTAATACATTTAAAGGCACAATCCTGTGTCCAACTAAGGAAGACTCATGACTGTCTGTAGTATGGATTGAAGAGATTTTTAAAACCAGTTTCAGATACTATAAGGGTAGGGTCACAATACCGTTTTATTCACACTCTGGGCGGTCATGCTAACAACATAGGATTTGGCTGCAATAACGCGGTGCTAATGCCACGTTGGCAAGGCGTTAACGCTGCCAATGTTAACCTATGGGTACCTGACCCGTAACGTCACTCCAACGCCGGCATCATAATGAAATCTCACGTTATTTCCCAACGCAATCAAAGACGCGCTCTGCAGCGTCTTTGCTCGCGTTCGGAAATAACGCAAGATTTCCATCAGATGCCGGTGTTGAAGCCGCGGTAAGGCCCGCCTCCCCATAGGTTAACATTAGCAGCGTTATCGTAGGTTCTAACATGTCATTGGCACCGCGTTATTGCTTCCAAATCCTATGTTTTTAGCACGACCCCCCGGGGCGTGGCTAAAAACGTTAAACTGACCCTAGCCTTAGTGGTTGCTGTTAGAAATGGAAGCTGCTTTGCTCTCTGGCTACCAGTAAGAACTTCTTGCCTTAGTCTCCATTAATAACACAAGCCGTAGATGGAGGACAACAATGTTTCATAAAGAATCTCACTGGATTGTGTGAGAGAAAGCACTTGAAGTTGATGGAGTATGTTTGCAGGTGTCAAGTACAGGTAGATGCAAGAGGACTGGAAGCAGGCACCAGATGGCCAGTAAAATGCTGTGACAAGGAAAAGTATTAGAGTATTTGTTGCGCTATGCTTGGTGTAAGAGTGTTCATGAGGGTCCTTCCCAAGGGATGTGCAAAATGCACTAGTGTGGACAGTATGCCAGAATAGTACAGCCACCTAAGAGACCAGTGTGAGTGTAAGCCAAGCTGGAGCTGAAGATAAATGAGTGATCATGACAAATGGGTGCATAGCCTAGTGACAAAGAGGGTCAGGCACCAGAAAAGAAGAGCTGTTAAATACATTGAAAAGAACTGTGTTTTGAAAAACTTACACTGATGAGCAAAAGGGTAAAAATGATTTACATTTTTGACTTTCATGCTACAAATCTCACCATCCACTACAGCTTTGAGTGTGAGACTTCCTGCATTTTATAGACAATCTCATATATTTGTTATGCAGATTCTTGTCATGTCACTGCAATATTATTCTTTTGCTTCTAAAAATCTAAATTAAATTTTTTATTATTTTGTTAGTATTTGTAAATCCACCTTTGGCTTTCAACACTGCCTGAAACCTTCTGGGCATGAGCTCGATTAGGTTCAAACCTGTCTCGACTGAAATCTGATCCCATGTCTTTTCTACATGTTCCCAATGTTGGTGCATACTGGTCAACTCACTTGGGAGTGAATATTGTTTTTTTTGTTGCTTATTACCCTACAAAGGCCAGGGTCACACATGGCCATGCAATTTTTTAAGTCCTTAGAAAACCAGATCGGGTTTTCTAAGGGTGCTAATAGTGTCCCCTGAGGTCCAGGTAGTATTTGGGAAATTTTTGGACTTAGTCATTTTTTCACCAAAAACGCATGGTGCCTTTATGTACCATGCATTAACTCATGCATTTCCCATAGGGCCCCATGTAAAAAAAACGCATGTTTTTTTTTTACTGTACCCAAAAACGCTGCTAGCAGCGTTTTTAGGATGCTGCACAAAAATGCATACGTTTTTGAAAAACGCACAGACACATGCGTTAACGCATACACATTTTTGGACTTTGAAAAAAAATGTCCAAAATGTTGCCAAAAATGGATTTCAGCCAAAAACGGATGGTATGACTGACCTTGGCCAAACAGGATCAATTTTGTAAATGGGCTCTGCCTAATATTGTGGATAACACAGCAGCCACACACAGTAGATGAACTAGAGTGGTGCTTTTTCGTGTAAAAAGGCAAATTGTCACAAGGGTCTCCTCTTTTGTCCTTGGGAGACTTGTAACAGTGTTAACGTACCGTCACACAGGGCAACATCGCCGGCAACATTGCCAGCAACTCAGGGGCATGGCAAAGTTGAAGAAACATTGCTAGTGCGTTGCTACATGTAACAAGGTGATTTAAACTGCGATACGTTGCTTGAGTCGAGTTGCCAGGTTTACCAACATGTTGGTAAACCAGGCGATTTTGCTCAGGCGATCTGTTATCATCGCTCTGTATGACACCGCAACAGCGATGTTGAAAGCAACTTCCCCTATTCACTGAAATGTTAATGATCATTCGCTGGGTTGAGTTTAAAGGGAACCTGTCACCCGATTTTAAGCCCCTACACTATCTCTAGCTGTCCCTACACCTTCCTACCAGCTCCCTATCTATCCCTTTCTTAACTAAAGTGTCCCTATGAAAGAAGTGTTATTTAAGTCTAAACTTACTGCAGTCCCCGTGGTTGGGGGACTAGGTAGGCGTGGCCAAGCTGCATTCCTTACACCTCCTGGCTGTAATGCACGCCCCGCTGGGCGGCATTATTCTGGGTCCACTCAGCCCCATTAATTGGAATCTCCCGCCCTCTACACCTCTTTGCACCGCCGGGCGTCACATCCAGCGCAGTGCATTATGGGCCGTCACGTGATTGGCCCTAGTGCATTCTGGGTCCGATCACGTGATCGGCCCAGTGCATTATGGGCTTGATCACGTGATCGGCCCCGGCTCCGCGCATGCGCAATGCGCTTATTGAAGCCGGGGCCGATCACGTGATCAAGCCCATAATGCACTGGGGCCGATCACGTGATCGGACCCAGAATGCACTAGGGCCGATCACGTGACGGCCCATAATGCACCGCGCCGGATGTGACGCCCGGCCGGTGCAAAGAGGTGTAGAGGGCGGGAGATTCCAATTAATGGGGCTGAGTGGACCCAGAATAATGCCGCCCAGCGGGGCGTGCATTACAGCCAGGAGGAGTGAGGAACGCAGCGTGGCCACGCCTACCCAGTCCCCCAACCACGGGGACTGCAGTAAATTTAGACTTATTTTACACTTCTTTCATAGGGACACTTTAGTTAAGAAAGGGATAGATAGGGAGCTGCTATGAAGGTGTAGGGACAGCTAGAGATAGTGTAGGGGCTTAAAATCGGGTGACAGGTTCCCTTTAACCCTGGCAGCAAAAGTTGCTTTCAACATTGCAGCTGCATTGCCAGAAATGTCTCTGTTTGTAACATCTCCATTGTGATCTTGGCTACATGCCCAAAACATGCGCGCTCCCATGAGTTGCCGGCGATATTGCCCCGTGTGATGGTATCTTTAGGATCTGAGTCTATTAAATAGACAAAACAAATTATATGGAAAAATAGCCTGCTTTAAATAAATATGTAAAAATATGCACATGTTTTTTACTTATTTATTTACTGCAGGGTATTTTTTCAAATGATTTTTATTTTAGGTTTTAACATTAAAAATTAGTTAATAGATTATGAGTGCTCAATAATAGACACAAGACTATTAAACACTCATAAGTAGTGCTGCCATATGTCTTTTAGCTTGTGAGCTTGTTGGATGGAGCACTGCAACGAACAGTAGATTCAATAAATCTACCAATGAAGAATGGGGAGTAATCAAAGGGTGCATTACCCAACGCGTCTAAATCGGAGAAGTGATGCTTTATTTATTAAATGTCTAACACATAATGGATTTCGGAGCTGTTTGGTCATTTGAAAGAAGATCAAATAGTTCTAAACCACAATATGTGTTAAACATTTAACAATGTTGACATTGCTTCTCTGGTCAATATATGTAGTGTGTGGTATGCCTTTAGATGTCTCCTCTTTGTTCTAAAATATTTATCGACTACATCCCAATAGGATAAGTGAACTTGGGCTGTTGTTATGCGACATCCCCTTTAAACTCAAAAGGGGAGAAGTTGAAATAATTGTAACTGTTGTGCTCATGGGTCGTGTCATGAGAACTATTTGTACGGTAATTTCCTGCAGATCGGCAAAAGTAAGACAATATTTATTTTCTCATTTAAAGTTTGCATTGTGCTGTTCCAAAAATCTTTACTTCGCTGTGAATAGTTTTGTAATTAACTGTATTCTGTTGTCTCAAAGCACAGATTCATTTCCCAGTGACATTTTGAAAGGGCATTTAGTGACATTTCCAATAAAATATACAAGGGGTGATTAAATGTTTTAAGAGCAGTTAAAAAAAGTATTGATGTGGATTCCACGGGTGCTTTGCTTAATCATTTTTTTGTATTTGCATGTAAATATGTAGAAACATAACTTTTTAGTTCGAATTGTATTGACATTGCCATAGTTAGTTACAATAGTAGACTACAAGAAATGTGAGGCTACGTACACACATTAAGCACTTGATTTTTTTAGCTCAGTTTTGGTAAACCAAAACCAGGAGTGGAACAATCAGAGGAAAAGTATAATAGAAACACATCACCACTTCTGTATATATCACCCACTGCTGGTTTTGGCTACAAATACTGAGGTAAAGAACTGACCAAATAATTAATGTTTGCACATGGACTAAGGGTCCTGCGATATCGCTGCAATGTCACAGGTTTTGTGACGTAACGACGACCTCGCTAGCGATCTCGTTATGTGTGACATGTATCAGCGATCAGGCCCCTGCTGTGAGATCGCTGATCGTTACAAACCGCTCTGTACCATTTTTTGATCATCAGGCTCCCACTGGACACTGTGCATCACTGTGTTTGACAGGGACAACGACCAACGATCTCAATACTATGCCCGAGAGTGACAGATTCCCAATGACTGCTGTATCTTTCCGTATCACTGCTGTGTCACTGTCAGATCTGACTGTTTGACATCTCATCAGCGACCATGTAGCGATGCACCAGTGATCCCTACCAGGTTATGTTGTTATCGCTGGAGCGTCACTACGTGTAACGGGGCCCTAATGCACTACTCTTGCATTTTTTCCATTTTTTTATCACTGTTTAGGGGTCACTTATGGCAGTAAATTTCATGCATCAACAAGCTTCTTCACATTTTTCAGCCCCTGTTTTCCAAAGGTCACTTTATCTGAATCCCAGTCTATAGGGCTATGGAGCCTTATTTTGAATTTATCATAGACATGTATTGAAAAGATTTTAAAAAGTGACCTCCACTTCACAACTATAGCCACATGATGCTGGAGCGGAGCTAGAAACGGATGAAGTTTGAGTATGGAACTTCATGAATTTACATTTATATATGTGGTCCCCAACAAAGGGATAAAAAAATTGAAGTAAAAGCTAAAAGAAAAATCAAATAGTGGCGTTCCCAATAAAATCAGGCGAAATCAGTTAGCAGCAGCGCCAGGACTTCTTAGCAGATATTCACACAGAAAATATAACCAGGGGCTATTTGTTTTTTTTTGGGGGGACTTACAGTTAGGGCCAGAAATATTTGGACAGTGACACAAGTTTTGTTATTTTAGCTGTTTACATAAACATGTTCAGAAATGCAATTATATATATAATATGGGCTGAAAGTGCACACTCCCAGCTGCAATATGAGAGTTTCCACATCCAAATCGGAGAAAGGGTTTAGGAATTATAGCTCTGTAATGCATAGCCTCCTCTTTTTCAAAGGACCAAAAGTAATTGGACAATGGACGCTAAGGGCTGCAATTAACTCTGAAGGCATCTCCCTCGTTAACCTGTAATCAATGAAGTAGTTAAAAGGTCAGGGGTGGATTCCAGGTGTGTGGATTTGCATTTGGAAGCTGTTGCTGTGACCAGACAACATGCGGTCAAAGGAACTCTCAATTGAGGTGAAGCAGAACATCCTGAGGCTGAAAAAAAAGAAAAAATCCATCAGAGAGATAGCAGACATGCTTGGAGTAGCAAAATCAACAGTTGGGTACATTCTGAGAAAAAAGGAATTGACTGGTGAGCTTGGGAACTCTAAAAGGCCTGGGCGTCCACGGATGACAACAGTGGTGGATGATCGCCGCATACTTTATTTGGTGAAGAAGAACCCGTTCACAACATCAACTGAAGTCCAGAACACTCTCAGTGAAGTAGGTGTATCTGTCTCTAAGTCAACAGTAAAGAGAAGACTCCATGACAGTAAATACAAAGGGTTCACATCTAGATGCAAACCATTCATCAATTCCAAAAATAGACAGGCCAGAGTTAAATTTGCTGAAAAACACCTCAAGAAGCCAGCTCAGTTCTGGAAAAGTATTCTATGGACAGATGAGACAAAGATCAACCTGTACCAGAATGATGGGAAGAAAAAAGTTTGGAGAAGAAAGGGAACGGCACATGATCCAAGGCACACCACATCCTCTGTAAAACATGGTGGAGGCAACGTGATGGCATGGGCATGCATGGCTTTCAATGGCACTGGGTCACTTGTGTTTATTGATGACATAACAGCAGACAAGAGTAGCCGGATGAATTCTGAAGTGTACCGGGATATACTTTCAGCCCAGATTCAGCCAAATGCTGCAAAGTTGATTGGACGGCACTTCATAGTACAGATGGACAATGACCTCAAGCATACAGCCAAAGCTACCCAGGAGTTCATGAGTGCAAAAAAGTGGAACATTCTGCAATGGCCAAGTCAATCACCAGATCTTAACCCAATTGAGCATGCATTTCACTTGCTCAAATCCAGACTTAAGACGGAAAGACCCACAAACAAGCAAGACCTGAAGGCTGCGGCTGTAAAGGCCTGGCAAAGCATTAAGAAGGAGGAAACCCAGCGTTTGGTGATGTCCATGGGTTCCAGACTTAAGGCAGTGATTGCCTCCAAAGGATTCGCAACAAAATATTGAAAATAAAAATATTTTGTTTGGGTTATGTTTATTTGTCCAATTACTTTTGACCTCCTAAAACGTGGAGTGTTTGTAAAGAAATGTGTACAATTCCTACATTTTCTATCAGATATTTTTGTTCAACCCTTCAAATTAAACGTTACAATCTGCACTTGAATTATGTTGTAGAGGTTTCATTTCAAATCCAATGTGGTGGCATGCAGAGCCCAACTCGCGAAAATTGTGTCACTGTCCAAATATTTCTGGCCCTAACTGTATATCTTTATGTCTGTGAGATTCTGCTGATCCATTTGGGAGCAGCATACTAGTCCTTGGATCTACAGCATCAGGATCCCGCTAGCACAGGAACCTATGCACTAATGCTTTAATGCACTTCTATCAGGTGATTGCATACATATTCATCATCTGATCTAGAGACCCATATTTACCACCATTAGATCGGTGCCGCGTTAGTCTGATCTCTTTTCTCTTTCCTTCCAGGGAATTGTTACGTGTCGTTAAAGGGATAAAAAAAAACAACACAATTTTGGAGTGAAGCTTTAAAGCTATGGATGTATGTCGTTACCTGCCAATACACGTATGTTTCTATACACTTCACCCCTTTCTCGGTATATGTGTAAAGGAGCAGAGAAGCTGTTTAGTGCCCCATCTCAAGATGTGATATTGATATGTGTGTTATTGTGATGCTTTTATTTGTTGATATGTGGTTTTACATAGTCAACTCAGCAGCATATAGTTAGCTTGATAGGACAGGGTCAGGGGCATAAATACAATATGTGCAGGGGTTGCGATTGCACTCGGGACCTTGAGTCCTAGGGAGCCCCAAAATACCCTTTTGGCCTATATGAAATGACTAGTGCTATTAAAGACTTGCAATAATTGTGTGGCCCATTGGATATTTTGCATCGGGAACCATGAGCTCAAGTTACACCACTGGAGATGGCTAACTGATCGATACAGCCCAGGTTGGGAGGAGTTACATGGCTGGTTCCAGTTTGTTAGGCAGGAAATATTTAGTTTCTGAAGGAAAAAGAAGTATTACTGGTGAAAAAAGGCCACAAGAGAGTAGTGTTTGTTAGCAACAGAAGTACTTACCATCCATGCCAAAGACAAAAAACCAAATGCACTTACAGGACGCAGTCAGAGCCCAATTGTAGAGCAAGCCCAGCTGCTGGCTGATAAAATCACCTCTACCAGCATATGTGGGAGGCGACCTGCCATGCATATACTAGGCCTGCATAAGACACCATTCACACTGATACATATGATGCAGAGTGTCTGAAAGCTACCCAACCGCTCCGCTGCCTGAGCAGCTGCCTGTTGGGCCAACACATGAACCAAAATCCCATCTATAAAGGTTTTTTATTTATCATATAAAAAACCTTTGCACTTTTTTATCCATCCAGGGTGCAGTTGGGCCCATAGGGGCACCGTTCATCCAGTGGTGCAGAGGCATCGTACTGTGCGGCCCAATGCTCAGGCAGCGGAGCGGTTGGGTAGCTTTCAGACACTCTGCATCATATGTATCAGTGTGAATGGTGTCTTATGCAGGCCTAGTATATGCATGGCAGGTCGCCTCCCACATATGCTGGTAGAGGTGATTTCATCAGCCAGCAGCTGGGCTTGCTCTACAATTGGGCTCTGACTGCGTCCTGTAAGTGCATTTGGTTTTTTGTCTTTGGCATGGATGGTAAGTTTTTCTGATGCTGCTTTTTTTCTAGTAGTTTTTGTACAATTTTGTTAGGACTGGTGAGCATGGGATCCCTTGATCGTGGGTCATCAGCTTAAATGTCTTGGGCCAACACATGAACCAAAATCCCATCTATAAAGGTTTTTTATTTATCATATAAAAAACCTTTGCACTTTTTTATCCATCCAGGGTGCAGTTGGGCCCATAGGGGCACCGTTCATCCAGTGGTGCAGAGGCATCGTACTGTGCGGCCCAATGCTCAGGCAGCGGAGCGGTTGGGTAGCTTTCAGACACTCTGCATCATATGTATCATGTTGAATGGTGTCTTATGCAGGCCTAGTATATGCATGGCAGGTCGCCTCCCACATATGCTGGTAGAGGTGATTTTATCAGCCAGCAGCTGGGCTTGCTCTACAATTGGGCTCTGACTGCGTCCTGTAAGTGCATTTGGTTTTTTGTCTTTGGCATGGATGGTAAGTTTTTCTGATGCTGCTTTTTTTCTAGTAGTTTTTGTACAATTTTGTTAGGACTGGTGAGCATGGGATCCCTTGATCGTGGGTCATCAGCTTAAATGTCTTGGGCCAACACATGAACCAAAATCCCATCTATAAAGGTTTTTTATTTATCATATAAAAAACCTTTGCACTTTTTTATCCATCCAGGGTGCAGTTGGGCCCATAGGGGCACCGTTCATCCAGTGGTGCAGAGGCATCGTACTGTGCGGCCCAATGCTCAGGCAGCGGAGCGGTTGGGTAGCTTTCAGACACTCTGCATCATATGTATCAGTGTGAATGGTGTCTTATGCAGGCCTAGTATATGCATGGCAGGTCGCCTCCCACATATGCTGGTAGAGGTGATTTTATCAGCCAGCAGCTGGGCTTGCTCTACAATTGGGCTCTGACTGCGTCCTGTAAGTGCATTTGGTTTTTTGTCTTTGGCATGGATGGTAAGTTTTTCTGATGCTGCTTTTTTCTAGTAGTTTTTGTACAATTTTGTTAGGACTGGTGAGCATGGGATCCCTTGATCGTGGGTCATCAGCTTAAATGTCTTGGGCCAACACATGAACCAAAATCCCATCTTATAAGGTTTTTTATTTATCATATAAAAAACCTTTGCACTTTTTTATCCATCCAGGGTGCAGTTGGGCCCATAGGGGCACCGTTCATCCAGTGGTGCAGAGGCATCGTACTGTGCGGCCCAATGCTCAGGCAGCGGAGCGGTTGGGTAGCTTTCAGACACTCTGCATCATATGTATCAGTGTGAATGGTGTCTTATGCAGGCCTAGTATATGCATGGCAGGTCGCCTCCCACATATGCTGGTAGAGGTGATTTTATCAGCCAGCAGCTGGGCTTGCTCTACAATTGGGCTCTGACTGCGTCCTGTAAGTGCATTTGGTTTTTTGTCTTTGGCATGGATGGTAAGTTTTTCTGATGCTGCTTTTTTTCTAGTAGTTTTTGTACAATTTTGTTAGGACTGGTGAGCATGGGATCCCTTGATCGTGGGTCATCAGCTTAAATGTCTTGGGCCAACACATGAACCAAAATCCCATCTATAAAGGTTTTTTATTTATCATATAAAAAACCTTTGCACTTTTTTATCCATCCAGGGTGCAGTTGGGCCCATAGGGGAACCGTTCATCCAGTGGTGCAGAGGCATCGTACTGTGCGGCCCAATGCTCAGGCAGCGGAGCGGTTGGGTAGCTTTCAGACACTCTGCATCATATGTATCAGTGTGAATGGTGTCTTATGCAGGCCTAGTATATGCATGGCAGGTCGCCTCCCACATATGCTGGTAGAGGTGATTTTATCAGCCAGCAGCTGGGCTTGCTCTACAATTGGGCTCTGACTGCTTCCTGTAAGTGCATTTGGTTTTTTGTCTTTGGCATGGATGGTAAGTTTTTCTGATGCTGCTTTTTTTCTAGTAGTTTTTGTAGCAACAGAAGTACCCAAGTGCTGAAGAAAGTTCAAGAACTTGTTCTACAGTAACTGACTATTTTAAAAGCTAGAGTGCAGAGATTAAAGGAGAAGCATAAGAAGGTTCCTTTTATCATCAGTGAGTACCTGCCATAGCATTAACAAAGCTGATGGAATCGCAATTACCAGAGGCAGCTAAAAGGAGTGGGAAACAGGACAATGTGTAATATTGGATCTGGAGGTTAGGAAAAGTCCTTTCCTGACCTGGAGAAGCATTGAAGTGTAAAGGGAAGAATAGAAGGTCAGAGCTTTCTGTGATCTGACCATACCATATCTCCCAGGCAGGGGCGTAACTAGAACTGGCAGGGCCCCATAGCAAACTTTTGAACGAGGCCCCCTCCAAGACACGCCCCCCAATGACATGCCTCCTCCAAGACATGCCCCCCCCAATGACACGCCCATTCAAGACACACCCCCTTACAGGCCCCAGCAGTATATACAGCAGCCCCAGTGGTATACCGCAGCCTCCCCAGTGGTATATACAGGCCCCAGCAGTATTACAGCAGCCCCAGTGGTATACAGCAGCCTCCCCAGTGGTATATACAGGCCCCATTAGTATTACAGCAGCCCCAGTGGTATACAGCAGCCTCCCAAGTGGTATATACAGGCCCCAGCAGTATTACACCAGCCCCAGTGGTATACAGCAGCCTCCCCAGTGGTATATACAGGCCCCAGCAGTATTACAGCAGCCCCAGTGGTATACAGCAGCCTCCCCAGTGGTATATACAGGCCCCAGCAGTATTACAGCAGCCCCAGTGGTATACAGCAGCCTCCCCAGTGGTATATACAGGCCCCAGCAGTATTACAGCAGCCTCCGCAGTGGTGGTATATACAGGCCCCAGTGGTGGTATATACAGGCCCCTGGTGGTGGTATACAGGGCCCCTGGTGGTGGTATACAGGGCCCCTGGTGGTGGTATATACAGGCCCCTGGTGGTGGTATATACAGGCCCCTGGTGGTGGTATACAGGGCCCCTGGTGGTGGTATATACAGGCCCCCCGCTCTCCATTACCTGCAGCAGGCAGTTGCGCTGATCGCAGCCACAGCCTGTCATGTAGTGTGACGCTGTAGCCGGCGATACAGGAAATAAAGCGGCGCCGGTTACAGCCCACATGACAGGCAGATCAGCGCGACTGCCCGCCGGTAATGGAGAGCGGGGGGACGCAGCAGCTGTGAGGGCAGGGTGTGTGAGGGCAGGGTGTGTAAGGGCAGGGTGAGTGTGAGGGCAGGGTGAGTGGAGGCAGGGTGTGTGAGGGCAGGGTGAGTGTGAGGGCAGGGTGAGTGTGAGGGCAGGGTGTGCGAGGGCAGGGTGTGCGAGGGCAGGGTGAGTGTGAGGGCAGGGTGAGTGGAGGCAGGGTGTGTGAGGGCAGGGTGCGTGTGAGGGCAGGGTGAGTGTGAAGGCAGGGTGTGCGATGGCAGGGTGTGCGAGGGCAGGGTGAGTGTGAGGGCAGGGTGAGTGTGAGGGCAGGGTGAGTGTGAGGGCTGGGCGAGTGTGAGGGCTGGGCGAGTGTGAGGGCTGGGCGAGTGTGAGGGCTGGGTGAGTGTGAGCACAAGGAGAGTGTGAGTGCAGGGTGAGTGTGTGAGGACAGGGTGAGTAAGGGCAGGTTGTGTCCATGCAGCAGGGGGGTCAGATGAGACCAGGTGGTCAGGGGCCCAAGGTAATGGTGTAGGAGATGGGCACCTTTGAACAGTCAGCAGGCTGTGGCAGGCCAAGGACTGCTGTGGAGCATCAGGCTGGGGGACCGACGGAGGCAGGGCACTGCATGCGGCATCGCTGATCCCTGCTCAGCCTACAGCCCCGCGCCGCTGTGGAGGGACCCGAGGGTAGCGCTGCTGGCCCCACTGTGTCCTCAACTTTAGTCAGGCTGCGGTGGGCTCCGTGGGTAGCACCGTCTGTCCCCCGCAGCCCGCGGCTATGCAGTGCCGTGGGGGGGCCAGGCACCGCCACATGGGCCCAGGAGTGGGGCTGTACAGGCCGCGGTCGGGACCTGCAGTGGTGGTGGGGAGATGTGGAGAGCGGGAGCGCCGGCAACGCACTTACCGGTGGCGTCTTGGCGGGGGCGAGCCGGGCTGGCCGCACGAGGGTCCGGGCTGCTGCGAGGAGGAGCGCACCAGGTGGATGGTGCAGCCTCAGCCGCCAGGACTTCAGAGAGGCCGCGGGTGCAAGCTATGGCTCAGGGCCAGGGCACTGAACCAGGACGTGCCCGCAGTGTCTAGATGGAGCGGCTCCCCGGGGCAGGCGGTCTGGGGGCCCCGAGGATAGCGTGTGGGGGCAGCGGTCAGGGGCCCCCTTGTATGACATGTGGGGGCGCTCAGGGGACCAATGGGCCCCCCCTTTCCGTCCGGGCCCCCCCTACAGCACCCAGGGGGTATGGGAGCGGGGCTTAGTGGGCGTGGTCCCAAAGTGTCGGGGCCCGCTGGGCCAGTCCGCCCAGGTGCAGCTGCCGGTATAGCAGCGGCTGCGTAGCGGCGCTGGGTCCGGGCCCTCCACAAGCGCCGGGCCCCAAAGCGACCGCTACGGCTGCTATGCCGGTAGTTACGCCACTGCTCCCAGGGAGGGAAGTAAAAGTGTATGCAGACATTACAACTCAGGATTACAAATTTTTCTTTCTTTGATGTAAAACATTTATTTAAAAACAGGCAGGGAAATGGTTTACCTCACAAAAAAATCAGCAGCGAGACAACCAATGGAAAACTAAAAATGAATATCTCAGAAAATTAGAATAATTAACACAAAGTGCAAAGGCTTACTAAGCATTTAAAATAGTCCCGTAGTCTGGTTCAGTAGATTACACAATTATGGGGAAGACAGCTAACTTGACAGATGTTCAGAAGGCAGTCAATGACACACTCCACAAGGAGGGTAAGCCACAAAACGTAATTGTTAAAGAAGCTGGAGTTCACAGAGTGCTGTATCCAAGCATTTTAATGGAAAGTTGAGTGGAAGAAAAATGTGTGGTAGAAAAAGGTGCACAAGTAACCGGGATAGCCACAGCCTTGAAAGGATTGTTAAGATAAAGCCATTTAAAAATGTGGGGGAGATACACAAGGAGTGGACTGCTGCTGGAGTCAGTGCTTCAAGAGCCAAAACACAGAGATGTATCTAGGACATGGGCTACAACTGTCGCATTCCTTGTGTCAAGCCAATCATGATGAATAGACAATGCAAAAAGTGTCCTATCTGAGCCAAGGAGAAAAAGAACTGCACTGTTTCTCTTTGGTCCAAGGTGTTTTCGGACGAAAGTAAATTTTGCATTTCATTTGGAAATTTAGGACCCAGAGTCTGGAGGAGGAGTGGAGAGGCCACAAGCCAAGCTTCTTGAGGTCTAATGTGAAGTTTTCACAATCAGTGATGGTTTGAGGAGCCATGTCATCTGCTGGTGTAAGTTTACTGTGATTTATCAAGACCAAAGTCAGTGCTGCCGTCTACCAGGAAATTTTAGAGCCCTTCATGCTTCCTTCTGTCGAGAAGCTTTTTGGAGATGGAGATTACATTGTCCAGCAGGACTTGGCATCTGTCCACACTGCCAAAAGTACAAATACCTGGCTTAATAACCACAGTATCACTGTGCTTGATTGACCAGCAAACTCTCCTGACCTAAACCCCATAGAGAATCAATAAGAGACACAAGACCCAACAATGCAGACAAGCTGAAGGCTTCTATCAAAGCAATCTAGGCTTCAATAACACTTCAGCAGTGCCACAGGCTTATCATCTCCATGCCACCCCGCAATAATGCAGTAATTCATGCTAAAGGAGCCCTAACCAAGTATTGAGTGCATTTACTGTACATACTGTTCATTAGGCCAACATTTCTGATTTAAAAATCATATTTTAAGTTGGTCTTATATAATATTCTAATTTTGAGATAATGACTTTTGGGTTTTCATTGGCTATAAACCATAATCATCAACATTAACATAAATGAACACTTGAAATAGATCACTCTGTTTGTAATAACTCTATATAATATATGTGTTTCACTTTATGTATTGAATTACTGAAATAAATGATCTTTTTGATGATATTCTAATTTATTGAGAAGCACCTGTATCTTTTGTAGTAGCCTAAAATGACAACTTTTCGTCAGAAAGAATTTCACAGCGGTGTAGCAAAAACAGGTGGACAGATATTAGTTGCACCTAGATCTTTCTGTCTCAGTGAACCAAAAACACTTCACATGATATACAGCAGGCTGTATACAGATTATTTATTGGGGATCGTGAAGCTTCATGCTAGTCTTTGAATCTTAGGCTGGCCTCACACCACGATTTTCTGCTGTCAGGTTCTGTCTGGTGTTTTGCATGATGCACAGGACAGAACCTGACAACCCCAGACAAAACAGAACTGGAGGGCAAATATGCCCTCCTATCCTGTTTTCTGCCGGAATCTTCCATGCGAGTGGCTGCCGCTGTGCAAGTGCTCAAGTTTCAGCATAGCGTCTGGAGGGGAGCTCTCCAGGTGCTGAAATTTCAGCTGGCGGCTCTTTTAGCTGCGCTGTCCAGGTGCTGAACGAGCGCAGCTTGAATGTCAGAGCCGCTGCTCATTCAGCACCCGGGAACCGGAACAATTTTCCGTTGGATCCAGTGCAATCTGGCGCCTATAGACCCCCATGTTAAGGGACGCTAGATCGCATCGGATCAGATTTTGTCCGATTTTTTGCCCCGGACACAAAAATGCTGCAGGCTCCAATTTTGTGTACGGGGCAAAACAACGAAATCTGCTGGATCCTCCAGCACAAAACCGGTTGGCAAATCACTGCCATCAGGCCCCATCCGACCCCATAGGGATAGAATAGGGGCAAAATCGGATCTGAGGCTCTCCGATTCACACCGGACAGCCCCGAATCCAAAAAATCGTGGTGTGAAGCTGGCCTTAGTGTTGTAGATTAGGATCAAGCTTTAAGTGCCACAATTGTTTGTTAGTTGTAAAATCTCTAAAAATCAGACAGACCTATAAAAATAGAAAGTTACAGAACATTTCAAATATACAATTTTGTTAATTAGTTGTTATTCACACAGGTCTATTTGTTTTAATACTATATAATTCATGCATATGAAGATTATTGTTTGTATTTATTTTTTTTTCCCCCCTGTAAATGTCTTTTCCAGTAATATTACATAACGTTTGCAGCCAAAATAAGAGCAGAACAATAACTTTTATTTGTAGAAATATTGACATTTTTCTATTCATTTGCAGTGACCACTTTTGAAAAAGGGACAATAGAAAGTCTAACGATAGTGGCTGTCTTTTCAAAAACATCTTCTCTGCTAATGGAATAACCATCATTTTCTCAGCATGTTCTAACAAAAGAAAAATGACAGCTTATCACCGGGTACTGAAAAATCAAATCCACAACCAACATGGCTGACCTTCCTGTTGTTGATTTTAGAAAAAAATAGTTGCTGCAACGAAATTAAAAAAAAAAACATCTTTGTAGGCAAATAACATATAATTACCAAACTTTTGCTGCTGTCTCTGGTTTGCTGACATACAGCACAGATTTTTAGGATATAAAGATCTTTTATTTAAAATAAACTATAGATAAGCTTTAACCTTAGTTATGAGGCTTTAAGTATAAAGAACATATATAACATATATTACTAAAGAGAATGGAGAGAATAAATTATTCAGAAGAAAGTTCCTTCATTTTTTTCAAAAGTAAAAGTGTCAAAAATGCTCAAAAAAAGTATTAAAAAAGGCAATGATAAAATAAAAGAATTAATCAGAGAAATAACTTAGGCAACATTTAAAAAAAATATATAGCGCACATTAAAGGGGTTGTCCGGTCTGATAATTCTGTAGTCATTCTATGTGACTACAGAATTATTAATCCTCCCAGTACTCATCTGTGCACTGCAAGGATTCACTATTTCTGAACCAAGAATGGACAGCAGTTATGTGGTATGAATGTTCTCAGCCAGAAACCGACCAGTGGGCATGGCCTCGTGACAAGCAAGGTGACACCCACTAGAAAGTCGCTCCAACTAGTCGGACACGCGTACCCCATACACTTGTATTGAGTGAGGCTGTGACCACTAGTCTTGTTGTTGCCAGGAACATGTATAATACAAAATTATAGTCCAATCACATCTTAGAAAGTGGCAGATCCTTGCAGTGCACAGTGTGTGCGCTAGGAGAATTAATAAGTTTGTGGCTACATAGACTAACTGCAGAATTGTCAGTTTTATACCAGATAACCCCTTTAAAGGGATCCTGTCACCTCCAAAACGCCTCCTAAACTACCAAAACATGTCCCTGCAGCATCCTATCACTAATCTCACACTCCTTTTGTCTCTTAAAAGCATCCTGTGAAAGTGCATAAAAACATTTTAATACTCGCTCATTAGTGATTATAATTAGCAGGGGCCATATTCTTTAGCCCTTAGGGCGTGTTGTTTTGCATCCTGAATGATCCACCCATCTCTGTGCAGCTTCTGCTTTGATGTGGAGCTGAAGGCAGGACTAATGATTTGCATTCTGTGAGTGACAGAGAGGGGGAGGGCAAAGCCTGCACAAGCAGAGCAACACAGACAGAGAGAGAGATGGTGGATCCTGGAGCCTGCAAAACACACACCCTAAGGGCTAAAGAATATAGCCCCTGCTAATTATAATCACTAATGAGTGAGTATGAAATTGTTTTTTGCACTTTCACAGGATGCTTTTAGGAGACAAAAGGAGTGTGGGATTAGTGATGGGATGCTGCAGGGACATGCTTTGGTAGTTTAGGAGACGTTCTGGAGGTGACAGGATCCCTTTAAATAAGTTAACATACAACATGTATTAGAATAGACCAATCCAAATCTATAATTCTAAACAATTTACTTTGAAGAGGCTGTTTGCATATTAAAAAGGACAGTAAGTTTTTGCTTTTTAATCTGAGAGTATAATATAGTGAGTATAATATAGTGCAAAGAGTCAAATTCCAGGGATGTGTCATATATTAGGCTGTTTGTTATAGCTTAAATGCAATCAGTACTTTAACAGCAGGAGATAACCACTGCTGGAATACAACTCATGTGCAGAGCTGCTAATCTGTGTTCATCCATCCCACCCCTGATTGGCAGGTTGATAAAAAATTAATGTACACAGGAGGGTGCCAATCGGGGATGTGGGTGGAGTTATGCTCAGCAGAAGACTAAGCTCTACTACATCTATATCAGACAGAACAGGTATTCTATGAAAAGTACACCAAGCAGCCCAATAAGTCATTTATCCTTGGAATCAGACTTTTTTGCTTTATGTTACACTGTACTCATATTTAAAAAAACCTGCTGGCAATTTCCTTTTAAAGAGTATCCATCATTTAAATCTCAATTTTTATTTAATAAACCAATAGAACATATGCATCAGGGGTGGCTGGGTGGCAGGGAGGCATTTGGCCCCCAGGCCGGTGGATTAGCAACAGTTCAGGACCGCCCAGCGCCCCTGAAAGTGAAATCATCATGCCGGTAGCTCGGGAGAGCAGTCGCCTGTCATTGTACTCGCCTGACAGCCGGACGCAGCAGGAGGGCATCAGTGGCTGACAGGGAATCGGGAGGCAGCAGCGTTGCTATGGCACCTGGCGGCATACCAGGATTGGATGAGTCAGGGTTCAGACAGGGTTCAGAGGTGTATCATGTACAGCGTGCTACGTCAGCACGCCTCTGACTGAACCCTGTCTGAACTCTCCAGAGCGGAGCACAGTGAAGACAGGGCCAGGAGGTGCCATCCATTACTGTCTCTGTTGTGTCTGTGAGGGGCTGGCGGCCGCCGAGTGAGAGGGGAAGGCCAGTCTGAGTCCCCCACTCCCTGCCTGCTGCAAAGTGCAGTGCCTGCTGTTCTGTAAGTGTCTATATCCTATCCATGATATACCCAGCTGCTGTTAGTGGCCATCTGATTGAATCTGCATTGATGTATTCATCATCATATTCTCTCAGAATATATTGATCTATTGACAATAGATCAATATATCATTAGAAATGTGTATAGTCGCCTCCCCTGTATATACTGCACCCTGTATCTAGTACATGTGTATTATACATAGGTACTATATACAGGGTGCAGTATACACAAGCATTATATACATGGTCAAGTATACACCTTGTACAATATTTCACCCTCTGTACATACTGAACCCTGTATATAGTACCTGTGTATACTGCACCCTGTATCTAGTACTTGTGTATTATGCGTAAGCACTATATAGAGGGTGCAGTGTACACAAGCATTATATTCATGATCCAGTATACACATTGTATAACATTGCACCCTCTGCACATACTGCACCCTGTATATAGTACTTGTGTACACTGCTGTTATGAACTGATGACTCAGGGGTAACATTCAGATTCCATAGAAGTCATTGGTAACTGTACTGACCGCAAACCAGAAGTAGCCGTGGGATGTAACTAACCAGACCTAGACACCTCTGCACAGCCGGAGAACTAACTGCTCCTAAAGATAGATGAAGGAAAAGCTATCTTGCCTCAGAGCAGACCCCCAAAAGAATAGCAAGCCCCCACAGATATTAACTGGTAAACCAGAGAAAGAAAAACAAACACAGGCAGAGTAAAAGGTTTAGCAAAAGAGGCCAAACTAGCTATATAGGAAAGATAGGATAGACTACTATTGCGGTCAGTATAAAACACTATAAAAAAACTACCAACAGCAGATAGAACAAAAATTACCCTGAGTCACTAAGACTCGGCGCTCTCTATATCTGCAGACTTCTAAAAATCAAATGCCAGCAGAACTGGAAATAACAGATAATAGTGAATGGTAAAATTCCTAGGAAAAAAATTCCTATCTGAGAGCAGATAAACAAATATACAGACTAAATTGCAAACCCACAGCTCAGAATAAGACAAAACATAAGCAGAACCTTAAGCACACAAAAGTGTGCCACAAAATATCAAAACCCATCCACTTAGCTTGCAAAGAATTCCACAGAGCAGAAGAAACCAGAGAGATGTGAACTTCTCCAGGAACCAAAGACAACTGGCAAGGATTGATCCACTTCAAACAATTATATGTTCCAAGAACCAGATTGCCAATCATCACCATCACCTGTGAAGCCCACACAGTCAGCTGCATCACCAGCAAAAACCACCGGAAGGTGCTCGAATAAATTCACATCATTATTCCCCCTTGAGGAGGGGTCACCGAACCCTCAACAGAGGCCCCAGGCCTATCAGGATGAGCCAGATGAAAAGCACAAACCAAGTCAGGGGCATGAACATCCGAGGCCAAAATCCAAGAATTATCCTCCTGGCCATAACCCCACCACTTAACAAGATACTGGAGCCGTCGTCTCAAAAGACGACAATCCGAAAGCTTCTCAACTTCATACTCCAACTCATCATCAATCAGGACTGGGGTCGAAGGGGCCACAGCAGGAACCATGGGCTCAACAAAGCGCCTCAACAAGGACTTATGAAAAACATCATGAATCGCAAAAGAACTCAGAAGCATCAACCGGAAGGAGACAGGATTAATAACTTCAGAAAACCTGTACAGACCAATGAACTGAGGCTTAAATTTAGGAGAAGAAACCCTCAAAGGAACATGGTGGGAGGACAACCAAACCAAATCACCAACACGAAGCTGAGAACCAACACACCGATGACGGTTAGCAAAACGCTGAATGGCTTCCTGAGAAAGATGTAAGTTGGCAACCGTGTGATCCCAAATCTGCTGCTACCGCTCAACCACAGAATCCACACCCAGACAGGCAGAAGGCACACCCTGCCCGAAGATAAATGACGATGAAAACCAAAATTACAAAAGAAGGGCAAAACCAATGTAGCCAAACTCGCTCGATTATTAAGTGCAAACTCGGCCAAAGGCAAAAATGCATTCCAATCATCCTGATCCGCAGACACAAAGCATCTCAAATAAGTCTCCAAAGTCTGATTAGTCCTCTCCATCTGACCATTAGACTGTGGATGAAATGCAGAAGAAAAAGACAAAGCCACACCCAGCTTAGCACAGAAAGACTTCCAAAACCGAGAAATAAACTGGGCACCCCTGTCAGACACAATATTTTCCGGAATACCATGCAAACAAACAACATGCTGAAAAAACAACAGAACCAAGTCCGAAGAAGAAGGCAATTTAGCCAAAGGAATGAAATGAACCATCTTAGAATACCGGTCCCAAACAACACAGGTAAACGTCATCCCCTGGGAAACAGGAAGGTCCGAAACAAAATGCATAGAAATATGCATCCATGACCGCTCAGGTACAGGTAAGAGCAAAAGCAACCCAGTAGCACGAGAACAACAAGGCTTGGCCCGTGCACAAGTCCCACAGGCCTGCACAAAGAAATGCACATCCCAGGACAAAGAGGGCCACCAAAAAGATCGGCTAACCAAATCACGGGTACCAAAGATGCCAGGTTGACCAGCCAACACAGAAAAATGAACCTCCGAAATTACTCTAGTAGTCCACGGGGCAGGAACAAACAATTTCCCCACAGGGCAGTGCTCAGGCTTATCCACCTGAAATTCCTGAAGAGCAAGCCGTAAATCGAGAGAAACAACGGAAAGAAAACCCCCCTCCTTCAGAATGCAGACCAGCTCCGAAGGTTCAAGAGAATCAGGCAAAAAACTGTGAGAGAGAGCATCGGCCTTAACATTCTTAGAACCAGGGAGATAGGAAACCACAAAATCAAAACGAGCAAAAAACAAGGACCACCGAGCCTGCCTAGGAGTCAGCCTCTTGGCAGACTCAAGATAAACCAGATTCTTCTGATCAGTCAAGACAACTACACGATGTTGAGCCCCCTCCAGCCAATGACGCCACTCCTCAAATGCCAACTTCATGGCCAGCAACTCCTGATTGCCGACATCATAATTGTATTCTGCCAGCGAAAATTTATGGGAAAAGAAGGCACAAGGGTGCATCGCGGAACCAACGGGATCCCTATGAGACAAGACGGCCCCTGCACCAATCTCAGAAGCATCAATTTCCACCTGAAACGGAAGGGAAAGACTAACCTGCTGAAGCGCCTTATACGGCGCGAAACGTCGTGCCCCCATCCTCCCACCCGCATGCCACCACCTGCTTGTGCACTGAAGCACAATAAAGAACGCTGTTTATAGAAGCTCTGAGTGCGACTTCTTTTTCTTCTCCTATAATACAAAACTGGAAGGAAAGATCCGTTGGCGCAACACTGGAGCAGAGGTAAACCGTCTTTTAAGCTCCTGAAAGGCAAAAATGGCCGTAGGAGACCAATGCTCCACATCAGCACTCTTCTTAGTCAAATCGGTCAACAGCTTCACCACGCTAGAAAAATTGGCAAAGAACCGATGATAAAAATTAGCAAAGCCCAAAAATTTCAGAAGACCCTTCACAGACGTGGGCTGAACCCAATCATGAATAGCCTAAACCTTAACAGGATCCATCTCAATAGAAGAAGGAGACAAAAGTAAGCCCAAGAAAGAAACCTTCTGGACACCAAAGCAACACTTAGACCCCTAAACATACAAAACATTGTCACGCAGAATCCGAAAGGCCGACCTGACCTGATCCACATGAAAATCCCAATCGTCAGAAAAAAATCAGGATTTTATCCAAATATACAATCAAGAACTTGTCAATCAACTCCCGAAATACATCATGCTCAGGCACAGACAAGTTGAAAAGACGACCCTTAGTACACTTACAGCCTGTCACCAAATCAATAGAACAATCGCACACACGATGTGGCGGAAGAAAACTGGACTTGGGCTCAGCAAAAACATCCTGAAAATCAGACAGAATCTCAGAATCTCCTGGGACGGAGATGATATAGACATCAAGGAAATGTCATCATATACCCCCTTACAACCCCAGCTAGTTACGGACATAGACTTCCAATCCAAAACAGGATTAAGGACCTGCAACCATGGAAAACCCAGCACCACCGCATCATGCAGGTTATGCAAACCCAGAAATCGACAATCCTCCTGATGAGCTGGTGCCATGCGCATTGTCAACTGCGTCCAAAACTGAGGTTTGTTCTGCGCAAGAGGTGTAGCTTCAATGCCTCTTAAAGGAATAGGGTCCCCAAGAGTGCATAGGGAAGTCACAACGACTAGCAAACTCAAAATCCATCAAATTTAAGGCAGCACCTGAATCCACAAATGTCATAACAGAAAATTACGACAAGGAACAAATCAGAGACACAGATAATAAGAACTTTGGTTGTATAGTTCTGATGGTAAAGGAATCAGCAATCCTCTGTGCCCGCTTGGGACAAACATAGATGACATGAGAAGCATCACCACAGTAAAATGACAACTTATTACGGCATCTAAGTCGTTGTCGGTCAGTGCGAGTAGAATCCTATCACACTGCATCAGCTCAGGAGTCTGCTCTGAGGATGACAATCCTGAGCAAGCCGCTCGGTGCTCCCGCAGATGCTGATCAATCTGAATGGCTAGAGATATAGAATCGTTCAAACCCGCAGGTGTAGGAAACCCCACTATAACTTTCCTTAACAGCGTCAGAAAGACCCTTTCTGAAAAGCGCCGCCAAAGCATCATTATTCCATTTAGTCAGCACAGACCATTTCCTGAATTTCTGACAATACAATTCCTCCACCTCCTGACCCTGAGACATGGCCAACAGGTCTTCTCAGCTTGATCCACAGAGTCGGGTTCATCAAATATTAAACCCAAGGCTCTGAAAACGGAGTCCACATTAAGTAAAACCGGCTCCCAGAGGTGAGAGAAAATGTCCAATCCTGCGGATCGCCCCGCAGCAGAGAGATAACTATTTTAACCTGCTGAACTGAATCACCAGAGGACCGAGGTCTCAGAGCAAAATACAGGTTACAATTATTTTTGAAACTCAAAAATTTGGATCTATCACCATAAAAAAGGAACAACTGTGATTGGTCTCCAATAACATGTGATTCAGGGGATAATCTGGAGTCAGGCTAGGGTCACACTTGAGTTTTTTACAAGCGTTTTTGGAGACCTGCGTTTTCAAAAACGCATGTAAAAAACGCACCCATAGGCCCCCATGTTAAAAAACGCATGCCCTAATAGCAAAAACCCATGTGTGACAGTACCATGCGTTTTTGGTGCATTTCCAAAAACGCATGCGTTTTTTAATATGGGGCCCTATGGTGAAAACGCATGCAAAAACGCGAATGTACAATTAGTACCATCCAAAAATGCATGCTGTTTTCCATAGGAGCCCATGTTATTACAAAAACGCATGCGTTTTTGAAAACGCACCAAAAAATAGTGCATGCATATTTTTTGGTGCGGATTTAAAAACGCAGCCAAAAACTCAAGGAGCCATCACACACCTTAAAAAACTCATAATTAGGCTGGGGTCACAGTTGGCATGAGTTTTTTTTAGTGACTCATGCGTTTTTGCATGCATTTTTCCATTTCTGCATGCGTTTTTTAAGGTTTTGTGATGGCTGCCTGCATTTTTGGCTGCGTTTTTAAATCCGCACCAAAAAATAGTACATGCACTATTTTTTGGTGCATTTTGAAAAACGCATTGCGTTTTTATAACATGGGTCCCTATGGAAAACGCATGCAAAAACGCATGTACAATTAGTACCATTTAGTACCATTCAAAAACGCATGCGTTTTCATAGGAGCCCATGTTAAAAAAACGCATGCGTTTTCTAAAACGCTTGCGTTTTTTTAACATGGGCTCCGATGGAAAACGCATGCGTTTTTGAATGGTACTAATTGTACATGCATTTTTGCATGCATTTCCCATAGGGCCCCATATTAAAAAACGCATGCGTTTTTGGAAATGCACCAAAAACGCTTGGTACTGTCACACATGCATTTTTGCTATTAGGGCATGCGTTTTTTAACATGGGGGCCTATGGGTGCGTTTTTTACACGCGTTTTTGAAAACGCAGGTCTCCAAAAACGCTTGTAAAAAATGCAACTGTGACCCCAGCCTTACATGAAAAAACGCATGTAAAAACGCATGAGTTTTTGTAAATCACTAAAAAAAACATGCCAAGTGTGACCCCAGCCTCATACAGAGATTATCCCCTGCTAGCCCTATCAAACTGAGAACACAGCTTGTCGATGCCCAAGCCTGCCTGTGGAAATTAGAATCAAGAGAAAAACCTCAGTGTGGAGTGTCAGAATCTGAAGTGTGAACAGTGTAAGATGCCATCATGACATTCTACGAGTTTTAAGCAAAACACCGTGTGACGGTACCCCATCTTCATGCACTATTTAATTAGTTTTGGTTGTTTGCTCATTTTTGCTTTTTTTTTGGATGCTACTGTTTAAGGGCCGCTTCACACACAAGGATATAGGTGAAGGATATCGTTAGCTATGTCACGTGACTGCGATCCTTCCAACATCGTTAGTGCGTTGTCACACGCAAGGATATCGTTTACGATCTTAAATTTGGCAATGCTCCAGCTATTTGGAGAAGATCATTTGAACGATTTAACAAAGCGAAAGGAATAGGAGAAATATGAACGACATCGTTCAAAAAGGTTTCACATTGATCGATGTTGCTGCTTACAGATCCTTAATTGGAGGATGAACGATGGATTTGAGGTCAGGAGCTCAAATTTATGATGAGCGATCTAACGATTTTACCGTCAGATATCAGACGTTTACATGCAACGATTTAAAAACGATATCCTATCTCAGCGGTATTAAAATCTGTCTGCACTAAATATAGACTTTACCTGGAAATTTGGAATTTCTAAAATTATTGATCAGTCCTGACAGAGAAAGGAGCATATTTCTCTGATGAAATAATACAAAGTTGTTAATTTTTATGTCTGCTAATGACTTATGAAATAATTAAAACAATGGTTACTCTTTAATTCTTGGAAGTAACACATAAAGCTAAACAGGACATTATTGATTCCATTAATCAAAAAAGATCAGTAATATGGTCAGCAGATGATAAGTAGAAATAATTTCATAGTCTTGTATGATGCTCCAAAATTGCTCACCAAGGTGTATCATTTAATGTACTGTATATTAAAAAAGATTAAGTAAATGGGTTAAATGCATAAAAAATAATAAAGATGGAATAGATGTAAACTATGTTGCATAAGCCCAATAAATATGTGCATTTCACAATACATATAAGAAACAAATAAGAAATTATTATATTGAATTCAACAGGGTGATATACAGAACCAGTTGTACAATGAAACTCAACTGTTTCCCCATCCCTGGTTCCTCCATGCATTTCATGTAGGCTTCTTCAGAGAGCAAATTCTGACAGTAAATTACATCAAAGTACTTATTATAATACATGTTTACTTTTAAATATAAGGATTATTACAATAAAGGCAGAATGTTAATTCTAATATTGACCAATTGTAAAGCTGAAGACAGAGATATCATTGCCAAATTGAGATAGAAAAATCAATAATGTGATTAGGGTTCAATAACAAATCTTGAGCCTTCCCAAGAAAATTCAGATTAAATTTGGGTAAGGGTAGAAGAATAAAGTGCAATGTGTGGAGACACGGGGGTCAGTGGGTGCTCTCATCCGCTGACCCAGCCACCTTCAGAAAGACAGCATGGACCAGGGCTCATCCCAAACTGAACGCCCGAGCTCCTTACCCGTGGGCAGAACACTACTCAGACAACACAGAGTGAGGGAACCACAATAACAACACTTTATTGGATCCCCAACAGTTAACAGCATATAATACATAACCAGCAAAACACAAAATGTAACAGGCAACAGATTCTCACGCTTCCGCTGGCTAAGCAAGGTTTAGAATGTTTGTGTCCCAAAGCCATCACAGCAAAGTCTGTAGCCAGGTGACTGGATTGTCCCAACCTGTATTGCTTCCTTATGCAGTCTTTTGATATCCCAGGCGAATCCAAACATTCAATACTGAAGTCCTTGTAGTATTAAAAATCCAAGTTCTGATCCCCTTAGTCAGCACCGAAGTGCCTAGGCCTGGGGTTCTGGCCTGAGAAATCGGACCCATAGATCCTACATTAGCTGCCTGTATCAAGTCCCATGCACCTCTAGTCGGGGCCGAAGTCTCTCGACCGAGCTCACTAGACAAAAATCACCTTGGTTAATGAACAGCTCTGCTTATATCCCCCGACAACTCAAGGCAGGATATTGGGGACTTCACGATTGGTGGAATAAGACTGTGTTCCGATTGGTGGAATAAGACTGTGTTCTCATTGGCTAGATTTCAAGCTGTTGTAAAATACCTGTAGTAGCATGGAATTGCTGGCAAGGGAGACTCACAGACTGATAGTTTAAATAGCATCTAGCAGTACACATAGTAATACAAAGGAATGTTAGTAGGATTAAAGGGAACCAACCACCCCAAATGACCCCCCCGGACTATTAATATCGTTCCCTACACCCAGCACATACATGTGCTGCAAGGTTTTTTGCTAAAAAAACTGCTTTTTAAAAGTTGAGACAATGCTTTATAAAGTATTTAACGAAGGGACGGGTGGGCGTTACTTAGCTGGGGCTAAAGCCGGGTTGCAGCTGCCAGTCATCCTCCTGTGTCCCCTCGCAGCAGTAACGGCCAGCCCTTTCTTGTCGTCACAGCCTGCTGAGCCGGGTGCACGGGATCTCATGCCCGTGCACACGTCATCAGCTACAGCCGGGTCGCGAGCGCGCACTCTGACTTCCACAGCCGAGCGCAGGAAGTCAGAGCGTGTGTGCTCGCGACCCGGCTGTAGCTGATGACGTTTGCACGGGCATGAGATCCCGTGCACCCGGCTCAGCAGGCTGTGACGACAAGAAAGGGCTGGCCGTTACTGCTGCGAGGGGACACAGGAGGAAGACTGGCAGCTGCAACCCGGCTTTAGCCCCAGCTAAGTAAAGCCCACCCGTCCCTTCATTAAATACTTTATAAAGCATTATCTCAACTTTTAAAAAGCAGTTTTTTTAGCAAAAAACCTTGCAGCACATGTATGTGCTGGGTGTAGGGAACGATATTAATAGTCCGGGGGGGTCATTTGGGGTGGTTGGTTCCCTTTAAGTTCTCTGAGCCTCTGACCTTCTATAACAAAGAGGTGAGATAATTACATTACACACGTTAAACATCACCAGGCATCTACAAGACTTTTAGGAACAATGAGTGGCCCCTCACAAGGTAGGAAATAAAATACAGTACAAAGAGGTGAGATAATTACACTGCCCACATTAACACTACCAGGCATCTAGAAGACTTGTAGGAACAATGAGTTGCTTAACACAAGGTAGAGCACAAAATACAAAGAATTGTCTGGCTACATAAGAATTCATCGTACCTTATATATTAAAGGTGTCCATTTCGTCAAACAATGTATATCAAATTACTTTTTTGTTCTGTTTTTATAAAGTAAATAATCAGAATTAATAATTTTATAATATGAGCGATAACAAGCAGTTATCCACCACATCTACAACCCCTGGCAAAAATTATGGAATCACTGGGCTCAGAGGATATTCATTCAGTTCTTTAACTGTGTATAAAAAAAGCAGATCACAAACATGGCGCAAGACTAAAGTAATTTCAAATGACAACTCTCTGCCTTAAAGAAACATTAAAAGAAATCTAAAAAAAATGAACTAGCCAGTAACGTTTACTTTTGTAGACCAAGCAGGGGGAAAAATTATGGAACCACTCAATTCTGAGGAAAAAAATTATGGAATCACCCTTTAAATTTTCATTCACAAAACTAACACCTGAAACAAATAAGATCTGCTCGTTAGTCTGCATCTAAAAAGGAGTGATCACATCTTGGAGAGCTGTTGCACCAAGTGTACTGACTTGAATCATGGCTCCAACACAAGAGATGTCAATTGAAACAAAGGAGAGGATTATCAAACTCTTAAAAGAGGGTAAATCAACACGCAATGTTGCAAAAGATGTTGGTTGTTCACAGTCAGCTGTGTCTAAAATCTGGTCCAAATACAAACATGGGAAGGTTGTTAATGGGAAACATACTGCTAGACCAAGGAAGACATCAAAGTGTCAAGGCTGAAAACTTAAAGCAATATGTACCCAAAACAGGAAATATACGACAAAACAAATGAGGAACGAATGGGAGGAAACTGGAGTCAATGTCTGTAACCAAACTGTAAGAAACCGCCTAAGGGAAATAGGATTTATATACAGAAAAGCTAAACAAAAGCCATTATTAACACCTAAACTGAAAAAACAAGGTTACAATGGGCTAAGGAAAAGCAATCGTGGACTGTGGATGACTGGATGAAAGTCATATTCAGTGATGAATCGTGAATCTGCATTGGGCAAGGTGATGATGCTGGAACTTTTGCTTGGTGTTGTTCATATGAGATTTATAAAGATGACTCCCTGAAGAGAACATGCAAATTTCCATAGTCATTGATGATATGGGGCTGCATGTCAGGTAAATACACTAGGGAGATGGCTGTCATTACATCTTCAATAAATGCCCAAGTTTACATTGATATTTTGGACACTTTTCTTATCCCATCAATTATCAAGATGATAATGCATCCTGCCATAGAGCAAAAACAGTGAAAACATTCCTTAAAAGAAGACACATAAGGTCAATATCATTGCCTGCAAATAGTCTGGATCTCAATCCAATTGAAAATCTTTGGTGGAAGTTGAAGAAAATGGTCCATGACAAGGCTCCAACCTGCAAAGCTGATCTGGCAACAGCAAGCAGAAAAAGTTGGAGCCAGATTGATGAAGAGTACTGTTTGTTACTCATTAAGTCCATACCTCAGAGACTGAAAGCTGTTATTAAAGCCAGAGGTGGTGCAACAAAATACTAGTGATGTATCTGATTGTTCTTTTGTGTGTTTGTTTTTCATGATTCTATAACTTTTTCCTCAGAATTGAGTGATTCCATAATTTTTTCCCTCTGCTTGGTCTGAAAAAAATTACCCCTACTAACTACTACATTTTATCTTGATTTCTTTTAGCGTCTCTTAAAGCCATAAAGTTACCATTTGAAATGACTTTAGTTTTGTGCCATGTCTGTGATCTGCTTTTTTCTACAACATTAAACAACTGAATGAACATCCTCCGAGCCAGGTGATCCCATAATTTTTGCCAGGGGTTGAATAAGGAAAAGTTTTTCAGTAACATTGACATTCGCGGCCAATGTCAGATGTCACATCACTTTTTTCCTGAAAAAGCAACATACAGCGCTATTATTCGTCACTCTAATGGTACACGCTTCAAAATCTCCAGCAACATCGCAACTGAAGGGAGCGCGCACGTTTTTTGGCCACTGTCCAAGATTGCTGGTGAGCTGTCAGACGAGGAGACATCACCGGCAACGCAGCGGCGATGTTGAAAGCAACTATCGCTGCCAAGGTTAAATTCAACCCTGGCAGCGATCCTTAACATTGGACTCAATTGGGGAAGTTACTTGCAACATCGCTGTTGCAATGTCAGACAGGGAGATTCAGGCAGATCTCCTGAGTAACATCGCCAGGTTTCAGGACATTGTCCTGAAACCAGGCGATATTGCTGAAGCAACTATCACCGTTAATATCACCCTGTTAAATGGGGTAACTCTCCAGCGATGTCGCTTCAAAATGGCAACGCCCCTGAGTTGCTGGCTATGTTGCCGAGATGTTTCCCCCTGTAACGGTACCTTAAAAGAAGCTCAGTTTAACTATTTGATGTGTTATACCATGTGATGTGAAAGCTGAAAGGCTTTATAAAGAAGCCTATTCAGCAATGCCTAAAATCATACAAGCTTTCTTTAGCTGATACAATGCAGCAATGTGTAAAATATCAGCAGCCACTTTACACAATTCACATGAAGCAAATTGTTTAAATTTGTCAGATTTAAGAAGTCCCTAAAAAGGTCACAACTTGGCAAAACGCCTTGTTTAAAAATATATTATAATTTTTTGTATGCAGTGATTACAGTGTAAAAAAAAATCCAATTCTGGGAAATGCTACATGAGTCGGTCCGAAAGTGGGCAACAGCTCAAAACACTGTGAACAATATCTGCATCCTCAGAATATGAATATTGTTAGCAACTGTAATTGAGCAGCAAGCCATCAGCTCCTTGGTCTGCCGCATATCGCACAGTCCATATACTGCTTTTAGCTTGTGGCACCCAAGACGCCGAACTGTCGGAAAACAAGATGCAGCTGCTTTCCAATTAGAAACACACATTTATTAGATACAATAAAATAACAAAATTTAAACCATACAAGCAGATGCCCTAAATAGAGTGGGAAGGGGTTTCTAGTCCAATACTATGTCAAAGGCTATTGTAATTTACTCAGATCTAACGTTATAATAAGATAAATAAAATTGGTATACCTCTATAAAGTGCCTAGTGCAATGATCCAAATAAATAATAAATATATTGCGACCTCTCAGCAGCTGTGCTGAATGTGGTCTATATATTTATATATATATATATATACTGTTATGCTATTAGAAGAATGGCACAATAAAATATTTAAGATTTAATATGAATAGATACAAATATAAATAAATGCAACCAGAATATGATAGTCGCTGCCCTAAAATATATTCAAAGTTGAATCAAAGTACTTAACATTCAAATTAGTATAACAATATGATATAGACAGAGTGCACAAATACATGTAGGAACACAGACTTGTAATCTGAGAGTATCAGGACCCAACCCAACCCATGCCTTTGATGAAGTGAGAGTGAGACATACATCGAGGCGTGGTTTCTGTCAGCAGAACTCATGGTGAATCACGGGATTTACCTGTACAGTACATTATATATGGTATACAGAGTACTGATATAGAACTAAGGTCTACCATTAATTGGTTGCTGTATGATAGTAAGATCAGTCTTATCAGTATTATCGATTTTACTATAACCTGGTAATACTTTGTTATGATCTGGTGAGATTCTTTGTTGTAAATATTGTATTATTGATAGAAATATTGGTCATGGTAAAGTCATATTTCACAATGATAAGCATGGTGGATTTAATGTCATTGGTGGTTTTAGTTTGTTATAGCATGGCGGTAGTATTTAAAATTAGTAAAGATTCTAAGCCTACCCGTTTCATTGTCTAGGATGTAACAGTGAGCCACTGATAAAGGCATCTGACGAAACATGCGCAGGGTGTGGCGGCATATCAGCGGTGGGGGAGACTCACTTGGGTAACGAGACTTGTTCAAACTGTTACCTCTCTATATATACATGCAATTTACTTAAAGGGAGGTTGTCTCCTTGCTCTGGCCCTTTTTGTTGTATAATATAAACTGCAGCTACACATACAGCCAGCCTGTATGGTGTTGGTTATAGTAAGCCATAATAAGCTGCTTTGATTGTCATACTACTGCACATAGCTCCCAGAAATCAGAGATGTTGGAAGGGCTAGGTGTGTATATATATATATATATATATATATATATATATATATATAATATTTCTCTTGTAAGCAAACTCCTGAGGTTTTATTTCCCCTGCTGGCTATGTTGCCCCTTTTTCTGTGTATGACTCATGTATGCCTTTATTTTTTTGCTTTATGTGATTTGATTTCTAATAAAATATATTTTAGCAAACTTTGAATTCTTGTTCTTTTGGTTGGATTTATTAATTTAAGCTCTACCGTATCCAAGTTGCCTTTACTTGCTATTATAGATGACGCTGGTTGACAAAAGTGTTTGTTTTTGGGCTGCAATTGGTTTCTTTCACATCTTTAGGCCTATTTCACATCAATGCGCTCAATGTGCTGGGCTACTGTACTTGCCCTGCGCCAGCGCAAATGCTGGTGCAGTTACAGGCAGCTGTAGCCTAGTGCACAGGCGCATAGATGTTGACCTTCTGCGCTGTCCTGCGCTTTCCTCCCCATTACCTTGTATAGGCAGCGCGCGCTCCGAAACCCCGGAAGCGCGAGTGAAAATCTGCCGCCGTCACCACGCATGCACTTGTTGAAGCGCACACAAAAACATCATAATATGTGTCTCCAGGTGTGCTTCAAGAAGTGCCTGCGCAGTGACGGCAGGAGATTTCACTCACGCTTCCGGGCTTTTAGAGCGCACGCTGCCTATACAAGGTAATGGGGAGGAAAGCGCAGGGCAGTGCAGAAGGTCACCATCTATGCACCTGTGCGCTAGGTTGCAGCTGCCAGTAACTGCAGCTGCACCAGCATTTGCGCTGGCACAGGGCAGGCAGAGCAGCCCAGCGCATTGAGCGCATTGATGTGAAAAGGGCCTTAGCTAATGAAATTAGTCAGTCAGCTAGCCCCCTTCATACATAGCCCTAATGGCTTGCCAACGCAGAAACTTTTATTTAGCATTAAGCACAAGCAGATAGTGGAGATACAGTGCCTACAAGTAGTATTCAACCCCCTGCAGATTTAGGTGGTTTGATAAGATGCAAATAAGTTAGAGCCTTCAAACTGCAAACGAGAGTAGGATTTATTAACAGAAGCATAAATCTTACAAACCAAAAAGTTATGTTGCTCAGTTAGAATTTTAATAAATTTTAAACATAAAAGTGTGGGTCAATTATTATTCAACCTCTAGGTTTAATATTTTGTGGAATAACCCTTGTTTGCAATTACAGCTAATAATCGTCTTTTATAAGACCTGATAGGCCGGCACAGGTCTCTGGAGTTATCTTGGCCCACTCCTCCATGCAGATCTTCTCCAAGTTATCTAGGTTCTTTGGGTGTCCCATGTGGACTTTAATCTTGAGCTCCTTCCACAAGTTTTCAATTGGGTTAAGGTCAGGAGACTGACTAGGCCACTCCATCACCTTGATTTTTTCCCTCTTGAACCAGGCCTTGGTTTTCTTGGCTGTGCGCTTTGGGTCGTTGTCTTGTTGGAAGATGAAATTACGACCCATCTTAAGATCCTTGATGGAGGAGCGGAGGTTCTTGGCCAAAATCTCCAGGTAGGCCGTGCTATCCATCTTCCCATGGATGCGGACCAGATGGCCAGGCCCCTTGGCTGAGAAACAGCCCCACAGCATGATGCTGCCACCACCATGCTTGACTGTAGGAATGGTATTTTGGGGTCGTATGCAGTGTCATCTAGTCTCCAAACTTCACGTGTGTGGTTGGCACCAAAGATCTCGATCTTGGTCTAATCAGACCATAGAACCTTGAACCAGTCTGTCTCAGAGTCCTCCAAGTGATCATGAGCAAACTGTAGACGAGCCTTGACATGACGCTTTGAAAGTAAAGGTACCTTACGGGCTCGTCTGGAACGGAGACCATTGCGGTGGAGTACGTTACTTATGGTATTGACTGAAACCAATGTTCCCACTGCCATGAGATCTTCCTGGAGCTCCTTCCTTGTTGTCCTTGGGTTAGCCTTGACTCTTCGGACAAGCCTGGCCTCGGCACGGGAGGAAACTTTCAAAGGCTGTCCAGGCCGTGGAAAGCTAACAGTAGTTCCATAAGCCTTCCACTTCCGGATGATGCTCCCAACAGTGGAGACAGGTAGGCCCAACTCCTTGGAAAGGGATTTGTACCCCTTGCCAGCCTTGTGACCCTCCACGATCTTGTCTCTGATGGCCTTGGAATGCTCCTTTGTCTTTCCCATGTTGACCATGTATGAGTGCTGTTCACAAGTTTGGGGAGGGTCTTAAATAGTCAGAAAAGGCTGGCAAAAAGATAATTAATCCACACATGTGAAGCTCATTGTTATTTGTGCCTGAACTACTTCTTAATACTTTAGGGGGACCAAACAGAATGCTGGTGGTTTGAGGGGTTGAATAATAAATGACCCTCTGAATTAACCTTTAACACTTTAAAAAAAAAAAAAAAAATGTAAAAATCTTTTTGGCTGCAGTGCATTTCCCACTTCAGGCTGATCTACAGTCCAAATGTCACAATGCTAAGTTAATTCCGCATGTGTCAACCAGCTAAATCTGCAGGGGGTTGAATACTACTTGTAGGCACTGTATGTAGAACACATTGATATATAACGCTCAAGTCACCTTTGGAAATAAAATATTAGTAAGTCCTATACATTTATGTAAGATGTAAATCAAAAGAGATTTTTTTTGCAGACATCAACCCTTTTAACTTCAAAACACAAATGGAAAACCACGAGAAGTATTAGTAATGCTCCAGTGACATCATCTCGAGTCAATGACAGGTACCGTCGTGCATGTACCATAGCTTGCTACATCTAGCATTTATGATAAAACAAATCCCTGCTGGTCAATTCTTCTTTTATTGTCAAAAAACAAGGTGATAATGAGAGATATTAGCATAGATTGGGAATATTAGCAGAAGGCCTCCTTTGAGAGCAATATCAGAACAGAAAAAGCCAAGATTTGCAAAGCTGAAACATTTTGAAAAGATAAATGAATAATGAATCTAGATAGAGTTCATAGCTGTTATTATGATAATGGTACATAGAAGCACAGTTTTCCATTCATCTTTTGCTCGAGAGTCATTTAAATAACTTATACTCTGCCATTCTCTTCTGAAAATGCGAAAGAAATTAAAATCTGCTGGTATTCTTATCACCATGTTTCACTTATTTCAGTAAATAGCTAGACTTCTTACATACATTTTCATCTTTCCTTTTTGAGTCATTTTTCTATTTGTAGTGCTCAGTTCTGCGATGACACACTGATGAGTTCAAATGAAGCTTGGGACAAGTGCAAAATGCATAATTTGAATGGAAGAACAGACACTGTCATATTATAAAAAAGAATCGTATGGCTGAAACCTTTCTTAAACGTTGAGCACAGTGACAAGAGTTGTTCCACATTCCGTAAACACAGGTACATTTTATGTCGGGTTATGAAAAAGGAACGCTTTTCCGATGTTAAAAAAATATATATGCAAGACTCCTGGTGAGCTTTCCATCACATCTGCATGCTATCATTTTCCAACAATTTGATGTGCTACGGATTTCAAAAACAATGCTGTGTGAAGCACAATGAATTTGCCATACATATAGCATTTTCAACTCTTTGAAATCCTAGCAGAATAAAGAAACTCTGTGAAGATCAAAAAGGGGAAAAAAAGAAGAAGCAAAAGAAAAGACCCCAGCAAGTTATCTCTGTTTACTTCAGAAAGAAAGATTTTGCTTCTCTGTTATAACTCATTCGGTTTTCAAGGGCATCGAAGCTTAACTCGGGAAATCTAGAAGAAAAAAATGATAATAATAACAGCAAAGACTCCATGGAAGATTACTGAAGTGCAACCACATAAAGCTATATATTCCAAAGATTGATAAAAAGTTTACCTAGAGCTGGGCTGGTGAAGTATACAGTGTTGGCAAGAATGGAACAATTGTAATAACTAGTTTGATTGAATAAATATATCACTTCAAGTAATTTAAATTTAAAAATAAAGAAAAAACTGGTTTGAATTTATGTTTTTAACATCCTTCAGCTCAAACTTGAGTAATGGCTACTTGATGGATAAAGGATCTGTAGGAAGTTTGATCATATGCAAGTCCAAATAGGTCAATCAATGTCTTCTCTGCTTTTATTTTGATTGTATAAAGCCAACAAGTTGCTGATATCGCTCTACACTTTGTCCACTTTAGGCTGGGGTCACATTTGGCCAGCCAATTTTTTAAGCAAAAATGTGTGGTGGAAACCGCAATCCGGTAAACGGATTGCTCTGGATGTGTAATCTGGAGCAATGTGGTTACCGTGTACTTTGTTCATCCCTGCTGCCACAGGGATGAACAAAGTGTTAACTGTTCAATAAAACATAAAATATTAATATTAGTTGTGGGCAACATGGCTCTAGGGGGGTACCCACCCCCCTAGAGACATTCTGACCACTCCTCTGGGCATGTCAGGGGTTAATAACCCACTTACAGTAAGCCGGCTATTGTCGGCTTTGTACACTTTTATCAATGAAGCCGCGGCTCCCTGACAGTTGCACAGATAGATTGCGTTATTTCAATGTGCAAATGTTGAAAAATGCTAGCGTTAACATATCCATAGGCTCCAATACAAAAGCAGCTTTTTTGGGGCGTTTTGCAAAAAAAACGCATTTGCGTTTTTTTTTTAACATCGGAGCCTAGGGAAACACATGTGTTAAGCATGTGTGGTGCCCCACTGGTCAGGATGCCTTGGAAGGGTACTGCACCCATAAAGAGTGTGTAGTATTCCTGTGGCTGAGAAATTGGGATGCTGCATAAGGGACCCTCAGTACACGTATCAACACAAACCCTAGGTAGGGGAACTATGGGTGGACCCACTATAGGGAGGACCCAGTCCCATGGGAGGAGTGAAAGTGTAGAAACGTGTGTGGTTGGGAGGAGCATTGTCAGTCAGTGAGTGGAAGAGCACCACTGGGGAGCGAGGAGTAGACGGCAGTGGTGCCGTCAGGACTGAAGGAAATCCTAGGGGCACCAGGTGTTGCGGTGCTCCCGAATCCGGACGCGGTACGACTAATGGCCGGAGGGGTTCAGTCCCAGAATGGAGGATCGGCTCCGAGAGCAGTGCGGGTGTTCACCACTGAGCCGCCAAACCGGAGGCCTGAGCTTCTTAAGGGAGTCGAGGCCAGCACCTGGCACCATATAGGATCCCGAGGGTTTGGAGAGGAGTCACGCATTTAGAGAGGATCCGAGGGAGCTGGCTTCAGGCTCTGCATGCAGAGGCGCTGAGGAAGACAGGAGAGAGTGCAGAAAGGGACCGGACAGGAACAGTAAGCATTCCACTGAGGGACCCAAGTGCGGCAACCTAACTTCCAGCGACTACCCAGGCCAGGCAGACCTGTAAAGACTGTGTTTAAAGAATTGCCAGTAAACCCATTCCAAGTTATAAACTGTGTGGTGTATTTCATTCACCTGTGCCTGAGGAGTCACTGAACTGTTTCACAACTCCCATCATCCACGACCACGGGATCTCGCTCTGCCTACGGGGAGCAAAACGACCTTGCTGCTTCACCATCACGCCGAAGGTCTGTCTCGCAGTGTCGGTAACCTTACCGGAGCCGTAGGTGGCGTCACACAACACTATTAATAACTATTCCCATTTTCAGTGATCATCAGGGACATGGAATCGGGCAACAGGTCCGTGACATCCCCAGTAGAACAAAGCCTGGAACTGGATACCCCACGACCCTGGGGCAGGTCACATGGTACATACTGTATATGTACCATGCGTTAACTCATGCATTAACGCTAGCGCTAAAATGCAAAAATTCCATGGAAATGGCAAGGGCAAAAAACTGCTGACTTAAACGCATCCTTGCAAAGAACAAATACAGAAGCGGACGTAACCATTTTTCAAAGGGGCAGACTACTCAGAATACATACTTAAACCAGAGAACAAGAGAGTTCTATTGCCCAGATAATTACCACCAATTCAATGTCCACACCAGTGTTGAATGCAAAAAAAGTTTTTTATTTTTTACAGTGGATACATCAAAATACGGTGTGCTTACGCAAGTAACTCATCAACAGGTGAACTGGGGAAGGAGTGAGACAGATGACAGGTACTTTGGAAGATGGGGGAACAGTAGCAAGACAGGTTCAGGGGAGCGATCAGAAAGTGCAGAGTCCTAAAGTGCAAGTGACCAGGGTAAATAGTAATGTCTATCCACAGTGGGTCTAATTATCCCTAGGTCTCATAAAGTGCAGAGCATATAAAGCACGATCATATTAGCAGCTTACCCATGGGCTGTTTAAGGGGGTCCTCCACCTCAGGGTACCGGTGCAGTAGCAGCGACATGTGTTTCGCGTCGGCTGCTTCGGGGGGCTAGTGGAACCGCCCCCGACCTCAACAGGTTTATCCAATCTCTGAACACCAATGACCTCAATATAAAATTGACTTTCAAATTCGCCACGGATGAGATGGATTTTTTGGACATTAAGGTGATGATTAGAGAGGATGGTGAGGTAGCTACGGACATTTTCAGGAAGGAGACCTCAGTTAACTCCCTTTCCATGCCACTTTGTCACACGCGCCCTGTATCCATCAGAGCTATACGGTCGGCCAGTTCCTACGGCTGCGACGAATCTGCTCTGAGGGGGGCGTTTTTGACGAACGTGCCACGAATATGAAGGAGAAGTTTCTGGATAGGGGTTACAGCAGGAGAGTATTAAAAAATGGTATATGAGAGTGATAAAGACCCCATGCTGTGATCTCCTTGTCAGTAAAAATAAAAAGAATGATGAGAGCTCCCCTGTATTGAGATTTATTTCAACGTACAATAATCTGTGGGCAGCGATCATCGGAATTCTCACCCGCCACTGGGGTGTCCTAAAAACTGAACTGTCTCTGTCCTCCCTTATCACCGAGCAACCAATGATGACCGACAGGAGAGGCAGGAGCCTGCGAGACAGGTTGGTACACAGCCATTATGTCAAGAAACCCTTAGTCCCTTTTAAGACCTCCACTAGTTGGCTGTTATCCCTGTTGTTCCTGCCTCTCATGTAAGAGCAATATTTTTTTCGTACTAAAACATTCAAGTATCATGATGGGTCTAAAGAGTTCGAAATAAGGAAGTATGTTACCTGTGGCACTACAGTTGTTATATTACTACTTGTGGTTGCGGTCTCACATACGTGGGTCTAACTTCAAGGGAACTAAGACGACGCACAAGGGAACACATAAAGGGTATCATGGCAGCGGCAAAGGTTGAGGATTTGAGTACGTTACGTACCCTCCCTCGGCACTTCAAAAAATACCACAATTGCAATCCAGATACCCTTCGGGTTTGTGGTATTGATAAATTACAACTTGGAGTGCAAGGAGGCGATATAAAGAAAGAACTGGTTAAATTGGAATGCAGGTGGATTGTGATTCTACGCACAATGTCACCGGCAGGCTTAAACGAGAGACTTAATTTTTCACCCTTCCTCTGACTTCTGCCATGGCCCTTTACAGATTGTGGTTCCTATTTCCCTGTATGATACAATTATGTGAGAACTTTATGAATACTTCCCCCCTTCCTCCCCCCCCCCCCCGTTACCTCTACTTTTTGGTCCTTCCTACGGATTCTGACGGACTGTGCTAGGAATGTTGCTATGTCCTGATATTAACCCTCTGGGTCTCTATGTATACTGTTGTATATCTAAAAAGAGCTCCCCTTTTGCCCTTTAAAGTCAATTCTATGACTGTTTTGTTATCCTTACTCCCATTGGAGTCAAAATCTGTTGCTTTTGCATGATTCATGGTGCTATATGATATCTTATTGATATTCATTGTTTGCCGTTTCCTCAGGCGACAGGATTGTCAGCTTTTTAACTTGTACTTTTTTCACCTTTTTGATTTTAGATTCACCATTGTATATCTGTATTTTGGGTGTTTATTTTTGGAGCCCAGCTGGCGGCATGATTTGAATAGGACTAGTAGGAGAAATGAGTTTGAATGAGGATAATCTGCATGGGGAGGAATACAGACCATGGATGAATGAAGATATTATATTATGTATATGCAAACTTTCTATTTTGATCATCAACACGGTCATGTATTATTTGTATTGTGTTATTCTCTTCCCCATCTCTTATCCTCCCTGCTACTTTTCTATTCTATTTTGTTTTCTTCTCCTATATGCTAAGTCCTAACATCCTGCCCCATCTAACAGGGCAATAATGTAAATAAATTTTGCTTTGAGCGGTTGGGAATTCCCTATACCGCTACAGAGCTGCCCATATGATTGCCCACATCTAAAATGGTGACAGGCGTTGCACGCATGTGCACTAGACAGCCGGAAGTGGGCGGCGATGGGGACTTCCATAACGGGTGCACCAAGGACATCACCGGAAGTTACGTTCCGGACCCGGTGCACCCGGGAACGCCCTCCCTGCCACCTCATGACCGGCCAGAAGGTGCTCACTGCTGCCACATGAGCAGTGTGCCAATAGATGGGTCTCCAATATAAACCCCAAAGGTTGTAGCACCCATCACCACTAGCCCCCCGAAGCAGCCGACGTGAAACACGTGTTGGGACTACTGGTCCGGTACCCTGAGGTGGAGGACCCCCTTAAATAGGCCGTGGGTAAGCTGCTAATATGATCGTGCTTTATATGCTCTGCACTTTATGAGACCTAGAGATAATTAGACCCACTGTGGATAGACATTACTATTTACCCTCCTCAGTTGCACTTTAGGACTCTGCACTTTCTGATCGCTCCCTGAACCTGTCTTGTGTACTGTTCCCTCCGAAGTACCTGTCATCTGTCTCCCTCCTTCCCCAATTCACCTGTCGATGAGTTACTTGCGTAAGCACACCGTATTTTGATGTATCCACTGTAAAAAATAAAAACTTCTTTGAATTCAATATTGGTGTGGACATTGAATCGGTGGTAATTACCTGGGCAATAGAACTCTCTTAATCTCTGGTTTAAGTATCCTTGCAAAGGACGCTCCCTCCAAATGTGACCCTAGCCTTAGGCTGTTTAAACTCACCATGCACATGCATACCTTGCCGGCTATATTCCTAGATAGATTGATATTTGGAGTCCCAACTCTTCAGTTGGAAATGTTATTGCTGAAATGTTGTTATTGTTTTCCCATGTGGTTTGTTTGTGTATTTCCTTTCCTAGCATTTTTTCTATTCTCTTATGATTAGGGTTTGGGGTTTTTCCACATATGCTGTTAATCTTTTGGGTTATTTCTGTTTTCCTTAATTTTTCCTGTATGACTGTGTGAACTCGTACTTATCCTGTATCCCACCCTCTGCTTGTGTGCAATTCCTTTATAGTTATTGTTGTTGTGTTTCACTTTGTTTATTGTTGACGGTGCAGTTAAGGACACTAAGGGCCAGCAGACATTGAGTGGAGATGCCATTACGTAATCGTATGGTGCCAACATCTGCAGTCAGGTAGAGAAAAATTAGGACCAGATTTAGGGCTTCTCCTAGTCTGAATAAAGACCTTTGGATTGTAGCTTTAACATCTCTCCTGATTTGTTCATCACCTTATGCATGATATGCATCAGTCATAAGAGTTGTGTTGTAGCTTGCTGATGCTTTGTATGAGTGACATGCCTGACTTGATTTGTTCCACAAGTGATTTGATTATTCTTCTTACCATCCAAGGTATTGATATTATTCTTCCCCAGCACTATTTTTTTGAATTTGTTAATTCTTCTTCTATCTTGTTTCATTATCAGCTAGGTTTTGACTTTTGTTGTTGTCACTGCATCTTAAGTGATCATCAATCTGAGTAGGTTTAAAAAGATATTCCACTTCTATTTTCACTGCCTTTAATTTTGTATTAATTCTTCCTAACTACCACTTTCCTTATACAATTCTACTATCTACCCTACTCCTGTAAAATGATATCTCTGTGGCACCTATATTCCTCTGTTGATGTTCTGGCTTTACTATTTCTGATTTAGGAACCAGAATCAGACCAACTGAGCAGGGCATGTGACTGGTGGGGGTGGAGCTACCTCTTTTTGAGTGACAGCAGTCTGGGAATGCATGCCTAGATCAGATTACACTCTCCTCTCAGACTGCTTTACAGTGCGGTGTTTTTGTCTGACAAACCTGTGATATACTATCTAATACTTGGCACATTGCAGCTCTTGTCAGATGAATGCACTGCACTGTAAACCAGGTCGAGAGAAGAGTGAAGTAGGATCTGGGCATGTGCGTCAAGACTGCTGTAACTCACAGAGAGGTATCTCTGCCTCCAACAGTGACGTGCCCTGCTCAGTTTGGCCGATTTTGGTCCCCAGATCCAAAGTAGCACAGCCAGAACATCAACAGAGGAATATGGGAGCCTCAGAAAGATCATCTTACAACAGCAGGGTAGATAGTAGCAGTATATAAGGAAAGTTATAGGAAGAATTAGAACAAATAAAAGAGGGTGACATTAGTAGAGGAGGAACCCCTTTAAGTTTTATACAATTTCCAGTTCACCGCCATTCATCTCAAATTGTCTCTGCCATACCTGGCAGTAGTCAATATCTTTGTCTTCTTTGTGTTGAGTAGCATTCCTATATTTGAGCTTTCTAGAGTAACACTCCTTATAAAGTCCTTCATCCCATCTATGTTTGTTGCTATCAATCTTGTTTCATCTGCGTATTTGAGATTGTTGATTACTCATCCAGCAATTTTGGTTTCTACTTCTTTTTTGGCAAGTCCAGCCCTCATGAAATTTGCTTCTGCATATGAATTGAAGAGTAATCTTGACAGAATAAAGCTTTGTCTAACGCCTTGATCTAATTGCAACCACACCAAATTGCCATGTTTTGTTTGGTCTGTTGCTTCATGGTCATGGTATTGATTCCTTAAGAGGCTGATCATATGGATTGTCACACCCATATCCTTCATGGTATGCCAAATTTTCTGGTAATCAGCAGAGTCGAAGGCTTTGCTGTAATCAATGGAGCAAAAATAGAGCTCCTTATCATCCAATGTTTGCAATCACATCTTTTGTTCCTCTGCCTTTTCTGAATCCTGCTTGTCCCTTTAGCAGCTCTTGTCAAGGCTATGTAGTGTCGAGCCCCAGGCTGTGGGGTGCTCGGGTATCAGGCCGCAAGGGTTAACGCTCCTGTTGTCATGGAGAGTGGTGGCCGCACCTGATCCTGTGTCCTGGGGGACTATTCTTTGAAAAAGGGGTTGATATGTACAGGGGATTATATACAAAGTTTGTTGTCGTGACGCCACCTGTATTTTCTGGTGATTTGCACCAGTGCCGCCACAGTCCGCTGGATGTGAATGGTATCGCGGCTGGGATGGTGAAGTCCTCCACAGGTAGAACTGAACCTCTGGGGCAGTTTGGAGTGTGGAGTTATGGCTGAGATGGGGGTGTTGGAGCAGTCTATGAGGGGCACTGGGAATGGAGGGAATTATGCACGCACACAGAAGAAGTCTCTTTTAAATTTTACTGGTGTTTAGCAGGTAAAGATATCCAGGGCACTGACGGATGGACAGGTTGCACAGTGAATTCTCACAGCAAGTGGGGATAAGGCCTCCTCTGCTCCCTTTGTAATGGTTGAAGCACAGCCTGCTTGCAGCTCGACTTGCCTCCTCTCTCTTCCTGTCTGTAGTGTCTGTCTCTCCTCCTGTGCGGTCTCTGGGTTACCCTCACTGATCACTGCTGTGTCTCACTGTTGTGTCTGGCTCCCTCTCAACTCACAGGGGATTAACCGGGTGACTGAGGCCTCCACGGTGAGACGGGGTTTTCTGTTGTCCTAGAGTATCCCACAGGTACGGATCCCCAATATCCGGTACTTCTTTGGGCGAAACTCTCCTCCAAGTTCCTCGCTCCCTTTCAGCTATTTGCTCCACGCCTTCTGTCCCCACTTAGGCTTGCGGGGACGTAAAAGGGCCATTCCGGGTCACTAGTTCGGGCCTTACCGTGGCATCGACCACCAGGACGTCTTCACAGCTCTCCTAGCATCTGCACACTTTGACTAACTCCACCCCCAGCAGCAGTATTTATAGGGGATCTTGCCTAAAGTCAGCAAGTGGTCCTCCCCCTAATGTGTCGGGATGGAAGATGTTGCATGTAGTAGGTACCTGCTGTGGAAACCCAGCTGTACATTAGAGAAGTCTGTGGCTACCTGTGTGAGCAGGGCACCACAGTAGTAACTGTTCTTTGTAGGATCTTCAGTAGTATTATGATGGTATGATTTATGGGCGCAATGGTATGATAGTTTCCACAGTCAATAGCATCTTTGGAATAGGAATAAACATCACCCTTCTCCAGATTTTGGGCCTTTCATCAGTTGTCCATGTCTGTTGACATAGCCATGTGATAACTAACTGCTGCTTCAGAAGACTTTATTATCTGTACTGGAACACTGTCACATTCATGCGCTTTGCTGTTTGACAGAAGTTTTATCATAGCAACAACTTCGTCTTTCAGGATTTGTGTCTCTCTGTCATCTCTAGTCATAGTTTCTTCCTGCATCACTAAGTTGCTCTTTTAGAACTGCTCTGTGTACTGTTTGAGTATTTGTAGAAAACTATGGGGGGTATGAAAAATGTATGAATTTAAATAATAAACTGAAAGAAAATACTATATTTTTTTTCAGACTATAAAATGCATCTGACTATAAAATGCACTCTGGATTTAAATAACAGGAAATAAGTTAAAAAATGTTTATACCAATCAAATCTTTACTGGTGGTGGAACGTTTACCCAGGGCCAGCGTCAGCACCCAGCAGACCCGGGCAAGTGACGGGGCCCTGAACAGCTGGGAAGGGGGGGTGCACTGGCCATCAGGGACAGGCAGCCCTGACAGCCAGGGGCCAATTAGGGACGGACAGCCCTGTTAACAAGGGGCATATCACGCAGACTCTGCAACAAGCTGAGTGCTCCGCTGAGCTCCCAGTGCACCTGGCTAATTTGCATGTGATGCAGATTAGCCATGTGCTGGCTCCAGGGAGCAGTGGAGCTTCCTCCTTTGCTTACTGTAGCAGAATGATGAGTCATCACCCTGCCACCTCATCACACTGCTGCAGGAAGGAGCAAGCTCCACGGTCCAGGGAACTGCTGCTATAAGGATGTGGTGGGGAAGAATCTGAGGAGGACACAGCCCCGGGGGAGCAGATGGAAGGTGAGTATGATCATTTTGTTTGTTTTTACTGTAAGCAGCAGGATGGAGGATTATATGTACCATGGAGGCTGTGCTGACTGTATATAGAGGCTGTGCTGACTGTATATACAGGCTGTGCTGACCGTATATACAGGCTGTGATGACCATATATACAGGCTGTGATGACTGTATATACAGGCTGTGATGACTGTATATAGAGGCTGTGCTGGGGTTCATAGAGGCTGTGCTGACTGCATATAGAGGCTGTGCTGACTGTATATAGAGTGTGTGCTGACTATATAGAGGCTTTGCTGGGGTATATAGAGTCTGTGCTGACTATATATAGAGGCTGTGCTGACTGTATATAGAGGCTGTGCTGACTATATAGAGTCTGTGCTAATTGTATATGGAGTCTGTGCTGACTGTATATAGAGGTTGTGCTGATTGTATATAGAGGCTGTGCTGATTGCATATAGAGGCTGTGCTGATTGTATATAGAGTCTGTGCTGATTGTATATAGAGTCTGTGCTGACTGTATATAGAGTCTGTGCTGACTGTATATAGAGGCTGTGCTGATTGTATATAGAGGCTGTGCTGATTGTATATAGAGGCTGTGCTGACTGTATATAGAGGCTGTGCTGATTGTATATAGAGTCTGTGCTGATTGTATATAGAGGCTGTGCTGATTGTATATAGAGGCTGTGCTGACTGTATATAGATGCTGTGCTGACTATATAGAGTCTGTGCTAATTGTATATAGAGTCTGTGCTGACTGTATATAGAGGCTGTGCTGATTGTATATAGAGTGTATGCTGACTGTGTATAGAGGCTGTGCTGGGGAATATAGAGGCTGTGCTTTCTGTATATAGAGGCTGTGCTAGGGTATACAGAGGCTGTGCTGACTGTATATAGAGGCTGTAAAGGGGTATATAGAGGCTGGGCTGACTGCATATAGAAGCTGTGCTGACTGTATATAGAGGCTGTGCTGACTGTATATAGAGGCTGTGCTGAATGTATATAGAGGCTGTACTGGAGTATATAGAGGCTGTGCTGACTTCATATAGAAGTTGTGCTTACTGTATATAGAGGCTTTGCAGGGGTATATAGAGGCTTTGCTGGGGTATACAGAGACTCTGCTAGGGTATATAGAGGCTGTGCTGGGGTATACAGAGGATGCTGCTGAGGTATATGGAGACTGCTGTTGTGCTGTATAAATAATATGGAAGCTGTGCTAGGCTATATATATTATTTGGAGGCTGTGCTGGGCTATATATACTATTTGGAAGCTATGCTGGGCTGTATATATAATATGGAAGCTGTGCTAGACTATATATATTATTTGGAGGCTGTGCTGGGCTATATATACTATTTGGAATATATACTACAGAAAAGCTGCACAGCACTCAGCAGACCAGTGTGGACTGGTGCAAGCATGGGGCACAGAGATTAAACAAACTAAGTAAAAGTCCATGCAGCACACAGCTATCACCAATGATGCACAGTGCTAACAAGCCATATTTGTTTGAGGAAAAAATTCAAAACTTACGTTTTTCAAAAAACTCAATAATCTTTCTTTTAATCTGGAGTTCTTGGTACATACATTGGCCAATGTCTGCTTGCTCATCAACTACGACAAAGTGACTCCAGGTCTGATGAGCCCTATCTGACATCCAAGCCCTCCTTGTCCACCCCCCACCTCGCGGTGGGCGGGCACCATCTAAACCCTCCATCACCTGTAGGTTTAATGAGGGTGCACATTGCAGCAATGGAGTCTGCAGCTCCATATAATATATAATACAGAAAAGCTGCACAGCACTCAGCAGACCAGTGTGAACTGGTGCAAGCATGGGGCACAGAGATTAAACAAACTAAGTAAAAGTCCATGCAGCACACAGCTATCACCAATGATGCACAGTGCTAACAAGCCATATTTGTTTGAGGAAAAAATTCAAAACTTACGTTTTTCAAAAAACTCAATAATCTTTCTTTTAATCTGGAGTTCTTGGTACATACATTGGCCAATGTCTGCTTGCTCATCAACTACGACAAAGTGACTCCAGGTCTGATGAGCCCTATCTGACATCCAAGCCCTCCTTGTCCACCCCCCACCTCGCGGTGGGCGGGCACCATCTAAACCCTCCATCACCTGTAGGTTTAATGAGGGTGCACATTGCAGCAATGGAGTCTGCAGCTCCATATAATATATAATACAGAAAAGCTGCACAGCACTCAGCAGACCAGTGTGAACTGGTGCAAGCATGGGGCACAGATCCTTATAGATTATATATTATATGGAGCTGCAGACTCCATTGCTGCAATGTGCACCCTCATTAAACCTACAGGTGATGGAGGGTTTAGATGGTGCCCGCCCACCGCAAGGTGGGGGTGGACAAGGAGGGCTTGGATGTCAGATAGGGCTCATCAGACCTGGAGTCACTTTGTCGTAGTTGATGAGCAAGCAGACATTGGCCAATGTATGTACCAAGAACTCCAGATTAAAAGAAAGATTATTGAGTTTTTTGAAAAACGTAAGTTTTGAATTTTTTCCTCAAACAAATATGGCTTGTTAGCACTGTGCATCATTGGTGATAGCTGTGTGCTGCATGGACTTTTACTTAGTTTATACTATTTGGAAGCTATGCTGGGCTGTATATATAATATGGAAGCTGTGCTAGACTATATATATTATTTTTTTGTGCTGGGCTGGATATATTATTTGGAGGCTGCTGCTGGGCGGCCACAGCTTCCAAATAATATAGTGAGAAAGGGGCAGATAGAGGGTAACCAAATACCCTGGCCCAGTCCGAAGCGGGGTACCGGTTCAGACGAGGATCAGAGGTACTACCCTGAGCTATAAATTACCGGCGTGGTCGCAAGTTTCATAGGAGCACGATCCAACTGCCCTACACCAAGCACGGTCTCCACCAGAAGCACTAAACAGGGTTGAATCCTATTTGGAGAGATAAAGGGTTCCCATATCACCCAACAGGCCTGGTCTAACAAGCTGGATTGTGCAGGGCAGCACAGAGTAAAGACAGAGAACGTGATAGAGAAGGAACACCAGTGGAGTTTTAGAGGGACACTGCTCACTTCCAGAACCATTCGATCTACTACCTAGACTGAAAGAACTGTTTACCCTGTAAGTCTGCATATTACTGAAGTAAAGTACCTGTTTAGAGTGAGCAATGTGTCTGTGCTTCTTCTCAGTGAACTGTGATATACTTGCTTTGCTCCACAGTGACTACACTGCCCTATTCCATCATTGCTACTTCCAACACCTCGGGCACTCAGCCCTACCTGTAGAGGGCTGCGACATCTTGCTGCCGCACATCACCCCGGAGGTTCCAGCAGCGCCGCTGCCATCACCTAAGCTACAGGTGGCGTCACAAACAACTTTATTTTATTATTTTTCCCCTTTTCATTGTCTGCATCAAGGGCACGGACTCTGGCAACAACCACCCGTGACATCCCTGCACTCGACTACTGAGACCAGAGTACCCAGTCCCTTGTGGCCCCAGACACTTTGCAAGTCTCGACACACGAATAAGCATGTTTTTACAAGTAAAAGTCGCTGACCTACTAAAAATATTATCTGCCTACATTGATAGGTAAAGCCAAGCAAACATTTTTGTTGTTTACTATCGAAACCAAATAAATTTTCGTGGACCCCCACTTACAACTTGTGAATCACCATTTTTCTTTCACGCCAACGTGGACCCCCGTCGAGTCTCCCGTGGACCCCTGGGGGTCCACCTGGACCACTTTGGGAATCACTGATCTAAACAATAAGAATGAAGGAACATTATAACATACAGTCCCTGACAGAAGTTATGTCGCTTAAGTTAATGCATGCGTTTGCAATGCGTTTTTGGCACATATGCTGTCAAAAACGGATTGCAAGCCAAACAGAATAGAAATGCAGATGTGAAAAGGCCATTACACTTACAGTCCCTGACAGAAGTTATGTTGCTTATCCATGTTATGTAAATATAAGCTTATGACCTGACGTTAAATTCATCCATTGGTTGTATACATTACTCTTTTGAAAGCTGAAACCCTCCCAAATGTGGTTTAGGTTAAGAAAATAAATTGGCATCAATGCTGAAATATTGATCATTTAATGAACACAGAATGGTCAGATTTTGGCAAGACAAAAGTTTTGTCGTCTGGTCATATAATGCACCCAAATCCTAGTTTACATCCTCACCTGTGCTCAGTAAATGATCGGTTAATTAGTGGGTGTGTATAAAAAGAAACCCAGCACCGCAGACCTTCCCTTGAACTGCAACTTGAGCTCTGACAACATGTCACAGGTCCCTGTGTCAACTAGAACAGTTTGTAGGATTCTGTCTCGAAATGGCCTCCATGGTCGAATCAGTGCCCAGAAGCCAAGACTAAACAAAAAGCAAATAAAAAAAAACATGTGGCATTTGCAAAGTCCCACAGCCTGATAAACGCTGGAAAAGTGGCAGAAGGAGGATTTCTCTGATGAATCTTCAGTAGAATTACACCACAGCCACCGCAAATACTGCAGGAGACCTACTGGAGCCCGTATGGATCCAAAATACACCCAGAAAACAGTTAAATTTGGTGGTGGAAAGATTATGGTCTGAGGTTACATTCAGTATGGGGGTGTGCAAAACATTTGCAAGGTGGAAGGCAATATCAATAGCCTAAAATATCAAGATGCATTAGCTACCTCTTACTGTACATTCCAAATCATAAAAGGGGTCAAATTCTGCAGCACCATGGTGCTCCATCTCATACATCTATCTCTACAACAAAGTCCCTCCAGGCAAAAAAGATCAAGGTGCTCAAGAACTGGCCAGCCCAGTCACTAGACATGAACATCATTGAGCATGTTTGGGGTAGGATGAAAGAGGAAGCTTGGAAGACAAAACCAAAGAATCTAGATGAATTCTGAGAGGCATGTAAGACTGCATTCTTTGCTATTCCTGATGACTTAATTAATAAATTGTATGAATCAGTGTTGAACCGCATGGATGCAGTCCTTCAAGCTCATGGAAGTCACCTAAAATATTAAATATGACTTTAATAACCACAACATCATTCACCAATGTTATGCAAGATATATTTGTATTTTAAGTTAATTATTTGTTTGAATATCACATTACTTTCTGTGGGCGACAAAACCTTTGTTTTGCCAAAATCTGACCATTCTGTGTTCATAAAATGATCAATATTTCAGCATTGCTGAAGAAAACATGCTTCAACATTCATATCTTAGTAGCAATAGCAAAAAATCTATATCCCTCAGGATTATTTGCTATATAAATTCCACGATTACCGTATATACTCGCGTATAAGCCGACCCGTGTATAAGCCGACCCCCCTACTTTTGTCCTCAAAACCTGGAAAAACCTATTGACTCGTGTATAAGCCGAGTCCCGAGTACAGAATACAGGACTCGGATTGTAAACTCGCTTAGAAATCGCTCAGACTAGCTCAGAATCGCTCAGAAATGCTCAAAATCGCTAAGACTCGCTCTCAGAATCGCTATGACTCACTCAGAATCGCTATGACTCACTCAGAATCGCTCAGAAATGCTCAGAATCGCTAAGACCCTCTCGGAATCGCTAAGACCCTCTCGGAATAGCTCAGACTCGCTCGGAATCGCTAAGACCCGCTCGGAATAGCTCAGACTCGCTACTGACAGCAGGTATCCGAGTCCCTAATACAGTGACTCGCGTATAAGCGAGGGGGTGACTTTTCAGCCCGATTTTTGGGCTGAAAAACTCGGCTTATGCGCGAGTATATACGGTATATTATTGAATACTCTACAGTGTTTTGAAAGCTGTTTTGTGTTATGTGCTTAATTACAACCAATTATTTGCTTTTGCAACTGTAAATGACAAACTTATTTTACTCTTTTAAGCAATAGACAATAACAGACTACCAGGAATACAGCATAAAAATCCATTAATAAATTATTTTCTGTCCTAAATAGCAGGTTGTATAATAGGTCAATTAAGACTAATGGCAAATGAATAGTGGTCTCATAATACAGTGAAATCGTTTAAACCTCTCATTCTATATAATGAATTAAAATCCAATTCTGTGAGGGGGCAGCTTGAGGTGGTAGCTGTGGGTGAGGGGTTAACTCAGTTTTCTGCACCCCAGACTTTTTCACAGAACGAGGTGAGTTGTGATGGTCCCAGCAGGATGAGTGGACTTCTATGGTGTAGCTCATACTTTTTGACATGCCGTTTGTCACTGTGTCTTCAGACAAGTCAGAACCTGTCCAAGTGGAATTCTGTGACAAAGACTCAGCATTCTTAGGCTAGGGTCACAGTTGCATTTTTTACAAGCGTTTTTGGAGACCTGCGTTTTCAAAAACGCATGTAAAAACGCACCCATAGGCCCCCATGTTAAAAAACGCATGCCCTAATAGCAAAAATGCATGTGTGACAGTACCATGCGTTTTTGGTGCATTTCCAAAAACGCATGCGTTTTTTAATATGGGGCCCTATGGGAAACGCATGCAAAAACGCATGTACAATTAGTACCACTCAAAAATGCATGCGTTTTTCAAAACACACCAAAAAATAGTACATGCACTATTTTTTGGTGCAGATTTAAAAACGCAGCCAAAAACGCAGGGAGCCATCACACACCTTAAAAAACTCATGATGACATGTAAAAACGCATGGTAAAACGCATGAGTTTTTAAAAGGCACTACAAAAACGCATGTCAACTGTGACCCCAGCCTTATTCAACATTGTTTTACTGAACATCAGGCAAAGTTCTTTAGGTACAACTTCAGAAGTGATATAGTGGTCACACGACTTAAGCACGTTCTTTATATTAAAATTTACCTTAGGGCATATTTCTTCTTGAAACGTCTACATAAACATTGGATTTGATTTTGTTTCCAGTCCATACTCTGTCACTAGCATCGTGATCCCGCATGCAAGAGAAATTAAGTCCCCATTGGCACATGGTCCTACCACCAACAGGGAGTCATACTGTATTTGACCTCCAATCGGAGTGGACAAATTATACTCATCTCACATTCCTTCTTGTATCAATCTATTTGCCTAGATCAATGCTAAGCATCCTCCTAAGAACTCTTACAACAGTAGTCGGGCCTTTTTCAGCCAATAATAATTACTAAAGCTGAAGTTCATTATGTCCATCCAGTTCCTTAAATCACGCTTTCTCTCTCGATGTTATCAGTTGTAGTTGCCATGAAACACCCTCTAGTGACAGCCTTGCTAGAAGACCTACACGTTAATTCTGGTCGCTGGTCAATCTCTAAGCCAACTAATATTTGGTCTGTCCCATTTTTCTAGAGACTGGCTCCTCCACTAGTGGGCTATTGCTACAGTTTATCTAGTTTTGATGTCAGTAGCTCAACAAGCTTCCTATCTTATCTAACACTATACAGTACAGACCAAAAGTTTGGACACAGCTCATTCAAAGAGTTTTCTGTATTTTCATGACTATGAAAATCGTAGATTCACACTGAAGGTTTCAAAACTATGAATTAACACATGTGGAATTATATACTTAACAAAAAAGTGTGAAACAACTGAAAATATGTTGTATATTCTAGGTTCTTCAAAGTAGCCACCTTTTGCTTTGATTACTGCTTTGCACACTCTTGGCATTCTCTTGATGAGCTTCAAGAGGTAGTCTGACCTCTGCTGTCCCCATTGTGCTCCATTGTTCCCCGCTGACCCCTTCTCTGCTCTGCTGTCCCCCATTGTGCTCTGCTGTCCCCCACTGCGCTTCACTGACCCCTTCTCTGCTCTGCTGTCCCCCCGCTGTTCCTCTCTGTGCTCCGCTGTCTCCCGCTGTGCTCCATCATCCCCGCTGTGCTCCGCTGACCCCTTCTTTGCTCCGCTGTCCCCCGCTGTGCTCTACTGTCCCCTGCTTAACCCTTCTTTGCTCCACTAACCCCTTCTCTGGTTTGCTGTGCCACACTGTGCTCTTCTTTCCCCTGCTGTGCTTCACTGACCCCTTCTCTGCTCCGCTGTCCCCTGCTGTGCTCTGCTGTCCCCCGCTGTACCCTTCTCTGCTCTGTTGTCCCCCGCTGTGCTCCGCTGTCTCCTGATGTACTCTGCTTTCCCCCACTGTGCTTGCTCTGCTCCACTGACCCCTTCTCTTCTCCGCTGTCCCCTCTGTGCTCCACTCACCCTTGCTCTGCCCAGCTCTCCCCACTCTTCTCTGCTTGTCACCCACTCTTCTTAGCTCTCCTCCACTGTGCTCCACTCTCCCCTGCTGTGCTCCACGGACCCCTTATCTGCTCTGCTTTCCTCCACTGTGCTCCGATGTCCTCCGCTGTGCTCTGCTGTCCCCCGCTGACCCCTTCTCCGCTCCACTGACCCCTTCTCTTCTCCGCTGTCCCCTCTGTGCTCCGTTCACCCTTGCTCTGCCCAGCTCTTACCCCACTCTTCTCTGCTGTCACCCACTCTTCTCAGCTCTCCTCCACTGTGCTCCACTCTCCCCTGCTGTGCTCCACGACCCCTTATCTGCTCTGCTTTCCTCCACTGTGCTCTGATGTCCTCCGCTGTGCTCTGCTGTTCCCCGCTGACCCCTTCTCCGTTTCCACTGACCCCTTCACTGCTCCGCTGTCCCCCTCTGTGCTCTCCTGTCATCTGCTGTGCTTCACTGACCCCTTCTCTGCTCCACTATCCACTACTGTGCTCCGCTGTCCCCCGCTGTACCACACTGACCCCTTGTCTGCTCCGCTGACCCTTTCTCTGTCCCCCACTGTGCTCTGCTCACCCCTTCTCTGCTCGGTTCTCCCCCTCTCTGCTCTGCTGTTCCCCACTCTGCTCAGCTCTCCCCCACTCTGCTCAACTGTCTCCCGCTGTGATCCACTCACCCTTATGGCCCCTTTACACGCAGCTACAGGTAACAGGTTTTCCACAGGTAACTTACTGGCTGCAGTGAAATCATGGAGACATAGTTCCATTTGTACACAGCAACAAGATAGAACCATATCTCCATGATTTCACTGCAACTAGCAAGTTACCTGTGGAAAACCTGTTACCTGTAGCTGCGTGTAAAGGGCCATGACACTGCTTGCTCTACTCCACTGACCCCTTCTCTGCTCTGCTTTCCCCCGCTGTGCTCTGCTATCCCATACTGTGCTCCACTGACCCCTTCTCTGCTCTGCTGTCCTCCGCTGTGTTCTGCTTTCCCACACTGTGTATCCACTGACCACTTCTTTGCTCTGCTGTCCTATGCTGTGCTTCGTTGTCCCCTGCTGTATTCCGCTATTCCCTGCTGTACTCTTCTGTCCCCTGCTGTGCTCCACTGACCCCTTCTCTGCTCCGCTGTCCCCCGCTGTGCTCCACTGATCCCTTCTCTGCTCCACTAACCCCTGCTGTGCTCTGCTGTCTCCTTCTTTTGCTCTGATGGCCCATTCTCAACTCCGCTGACCCCTTCGCTGCTCCGCTGTCCCCTGCTGTGCTGTATTCACCCTTGCTCTGCTCAGCTCTCCCCCACTCTGTTCCACTGTCCCCCACTGTGCTCCGCTCACCATCGCTCTGCTTGCTCTGCTCCACTCACCCCTTCTCTGCTCCTGCTGTACCCAGCTGACCCCTTCACTGCTCCGCTGTCCCCTGCTGTGCTGTACTCACCCTTGCTCTGCTCAGTCTCTCTCCCACTTTGCTCAACTGTCCCCTGCTGTGGTCCGCTCAACCTAGCGCTGCTTGCTCTGCTCCACTGACCCCTTCTATGCTCTGCTGTCTCCCACTGTGCTCTGCTGTCCCTGCTGTGCTCTAATGACTCTTTCTTTGCTCTGATGTCCCCTGCTGTGCATCGCTGTCCCTTGCTGTACTCCGCTGTTCCCTGCTGTACTCTTCTGTCCCCCCTGTGCTCCGCTGACCCCTTTTCTGCTCTGCTATCCCCTGCTGTGCTCCGCTGACCTTCTTCTCTTCTCTGCTGTCCTCTGCTGTGTTCTGCAGTCCCCTTCTCTGCTCCGATGACCCCTTCTCTGCTCCGCTGAACCCTTCTCTGCTCCACTGACCCTCGCTGTGCTATACTCACCCTTGCTCTGTTTAGCTCTCCCTCACTCTGCTCCACTGTCCCCCACTGTGCTCCGTTCACCCCTGCTCTGTTTGCTCTGCTCGACTGACCCCTTCACTGCTCTGCTGTCCGCCACTGTGATCTGCTGTCCCTTGCTCTGCTCACCCACTGCATGAAAGCAAGCACCCGGGGGAGAGAAAAAGCTAACACTGCGGGGGGCAGATCCACCATAGGGGGGGCAGAGAGTCAACATAGGAGGGGCTAGAGAGTGACCACGGGGGAAGGGGAAGCAGAAAGCACAGGTGAGGGCAGAGAGCGACAACAGGGGGGCAGAGAGACAACACAGGGAGATGCCAGAGGGTGGCCACAAGGGGGGCAGAAAGACAAGCAGGTGGGCACAGACAGTGACCACAGGGAAAATCCAGAGATCGACCACACGGTTTTGCATAGGGGGGCAGAGAGCGCATCAGGGGGATGGGGGCAGAAAGTACACACAGGGGGGAGACAGCCACTGACCCCAGTGCTACACACCCTGTCCCCGTCGTCAAGTCACCGTACACCCGATGCGAGAGCATCGGGCTCACATCTAGTATATTATATTATTCCTATCTTAAGTGCTATGTAACACATTACCTTACACTTACACTATTATTGCTAACACTGCTACATATATTCATTACACTTCACCCTATACATAGAAACAACATATCACACTACTGTTCACATTATATACATTATATACACAGTTATGCTTGTGACTTCAGAGGGCAGGAGCCCAGACACCTCCTTACGACATTATTCATATCTTTGGTATCTCACTTCTTCAGACTTGTCTGAAGTTTTCTGGCCCTCTTTTCTTTTTTTGCAATTGCAGACACTTCAAGATAAAATGGATTATTGTAGGTGTTTTGCTGAGAACATTTGCTCTTATTGCAGAGGAGAATGAAGTATTACAGGGCACCCACTAAGGTCAATAGGCAACTATTGAATTCAATGGCAACTGCAGCAGTGAAAAGCAGAAAGCGGTGCTGTATGTAATGTAGTTATTGACTGTGTTACTCAAAGGAAATCCTTTAGATAGAAAATGCCTCTACAAACTCAAAAGGCCATTTACCAGGGCACTTCACATTGGGTAATAGATGGATAGAATGTATTGTGCATACAATGTCTTTGACCTGCACCAATTAATCAGGTAGTAATATCACACATACAGTATGCAATACTACTTCATAAAAGACAAACCAGAGACCTATCTGTAGACAGCACAGCTTCAAGATTTGAGTCCCTACAGTTAGTACAGATCAGGGCAATGCTTGACTTAATGAGATGCCTTAGACAGAGCTCAAGAAAATACTGTCTTAGTATAGACCCAAATCAGTCTGCTTAAAATTAATTGCAAAGAAGCTCATAGCAATCAAAACAAGATCAAAGTTTCAAGGTTCCTCAATAGTACAAATCAGGCAACTGGCTTTTATATATGGGCCTATTTTTGTGCTAAAACACAGTCAATATACTCATCCACAGTTTCTTCATACTGCTACCAGTGTCCATCACCTGTCTCCTGGCTTCCTCCTCCAGTAGGGAGGCATGAGGACATTCCATCACACCTAAAAGGAAGAGCCTGAAGATAGTTTCTTACAATGTGGTCATAGTGGCTTCCTAACTCTACCTGATGCCACCATTTATTAATATCATTATTATTACTTATTATTATAGCACCATTTATTCCATGGAGTTTTACATGTGAAAAGGTGTATACTCAGTAGAGGCAAGTACAATATTTGTGAACAATACAAGGCACAGACAGGTACAGAAGAAGAAAGGACTCTCCCCATGAGGGCTCACAGTCTACAAGGGATGGATGCGGGTAGAGGCGGTCATGCTATGGTATAGTAGTTTGAGGGTTATTGCAGGTGGTAGGCTTGTCGGATAAGGTGAGTCTTTAAGTTCCTTTTGAAGCTTTCCATGGTAGGTGAGAGTCTGATATGTTGGGGCAGAGAGTTTCAGAGTATGAGGGATGCTCAGGAAAATCTTGTATGTAGTTGTGGGAAGACGAGATAAGAGAGGAGTAGAAAAGGAGATCTTGAGAAGATCGGAGGTTGTGTGCAGGTAAGTACCGGGAGATTAGGTTACAGATGTACATAGTACAAAAACTACTAGAAAAAAAGCAGCATCAAAAAACCTTATCATCAATGCCAAAAACAGAAACCAAGAGCACTTACAGGATGCAGTCAGAGCCCAAATGTGAAGCAAGCCCAGCTGCAGGCTGATAAATCACCTCTACCAGCAAGATGTGGGAGGCGACCTGCCATGCATACACTGGGCTTGCATATAGCACCATTCACACTGGTACATATGATGCAGAGTGTCTGAAAGCTACCCAACCGCTTCGCTGCCTGAGCATTGGGCCGCACAGTACGATGCTTCTGCACCACTAGATGAATGGCGCCCCTATGGGCCCAACTGCACCCTGGATGGATAAAAAAGTGCAAAAGTTTTTTAGATGATAAATAAAAAACCTTTATAAATGGGATTTTGGTTCATGTATTGGCCCAAGACATTTAAGCTGATGATCCATGGCAGGTCGCCTCCCACATCTTGCTGGTAGAAGTGATTTATCAGCCTGCAGCTGGGCTTGCTTCACATTTGGGCTCTGACTGCATCCTGTAAGTGCTCTTGGTTTCTGTTTTTGGCATTGATGGTACAGATGTACATAGTATAGAAAATACAAAAGCGGTCTATTTGGAGCACTAAGGAAGGATGGAGTACTGAGAAGGAAATGAAAGCATCCAAACCTTTATTAGGGTTCCCTCAAAAGCCACGACGCGTTTCGACAGACTGGCAGATATCTTCCTCAGGTGTATCACCGGAGGAAGACAGCTGCCAGTCTGTCGAAATGCATCATGGCATATGAGGGAACCCTAATAAAGATTTAGATGCTTTAATTTCATTCTCAGTACTCCATCCTTCCTAAGCACTCCAAATAGACTGCTTTTGTATTTTCTATATTGTGGTTCTCTGTGGGAAGTCGGCAGGAGCTGCTGTGGGGAGAGGTATAATTGTAATGCTGGAAACATACACCGAAGGCTGAAGGACCTTTGGTTTCAGGGCGACTGGTATCAAAAGCAAAAGGACCTGCGGTGACTAAGTTCCGGTTTTGCGGATCACGTGACGGTCGCTTCAGGAAAGACCGCCGGAACTGAGACGATGAAGCAGACTGGTGCCCCGAGGATTTGAACACTAACTGGTGTTGTGCAGAGGTGCACAACACAGAAAGGTGAGCGGTTAAATAACCCACCACAAGCCCCTGTAATTAGCTCATAGGTGCTTCTCATTGCGCCCCTTCTATTTCTTTTGCACAGATGTACGGAGGACACAAGTTGCTGACAGATTTGTATGTCATGATTTGGGTTTTGAACTAGTGTGTTTGAGCATTGGGAATCCAATGAAGGGATTGGCAGAGAGGCACCATGCACCTATGGAAAAGCAACAAGGATCCAGTATGTGAGTAGTTTTATGTTTCACTTTTGAAATTTTGGAACAGCCAAGATCTCATTATTTAAATGCATTTAAGTAGTAGATAATCCCTTTAAAGGGAATCTGTCAGCTGGTTTTTGCTACATCATCTGAAAGCAGCATGCTGTAGTCAAATGGTGGGTTTACATGTTTCAATATCGTTGCGATATCGCAATTCAATGGCGCGGGAGCGCTCATTTAGTGCTCGTTCTCCCACATCGCATCAGAGGTTTAGACGTTGCGATTTCTGAATCCAACGTCCGTGCGATGTCTACGCCCCCCAACCCAGGAACGACCATTTAACATGGGAGTGAATGGGTGACGTAGAACTTCACATCGGAATTGGGCTGTCACACAGCACGATCCGGCTCCAATCTCCATTCAATATCGGAGCATTGAATAGCACGCTCATTCAATCCCCGATATTGCATTGACATCGTTCCTGCATCGTATTGGACGTTCACATCATACAATGCAATAACGATATCGGCTCCAACGATCGAACCACATGACTTTTGATTGAAATTGGACTCCGATATCGCAACGTGTAAACCCGCCAAAACAGATTCTGAAACTAATGAAGCTTAATTTAGATTATTGGCTGCAGCCGTTCTCACACTAAAGGCCATTTCACACACACAGATATCTGAGTCCAATATCTGAACAGATCTCTGGTTGCAGTGAAATCATGGACACATTGTTCCATGTTGTACACAGCCACAAAATGGAGCAATGTATCCATGATTTCACTGCAATCAGAGATCTGTTCAGATATTGGACTCAGATATCTGTGTGTGTGAAGTGGCCTTATCAAAGCATTTAGTTTTAGCCATGGAGCAGAGCTGGAAGAGCTGCCCCCTCCAAAACCATGCTCTTAATAGAGATTGTACATTGGCAGTGAGATGTCAATCACAGCAGGGTGTATGTGGGGCTGCTATGTGCATTAAAAAGTTGTCCTGTATGGTAAACAACAGATGATAACTGCATTAATTTACATAAACAATTACACATTCACAGATAAAACAGGCACCATTGAGGTTTGTGTTTTAAAGCCCCCTGCACCATGCTGTCCTCAGATTACATAGCAAAAACCTGCTGACAGATTCTACTATCAACTATCAGACATGGTGCTGTTTTTGGTAGAAGAAACCATAATTTTTAATCCCATAAAACTCCCAAGAAACTTTAATTGAAACACAAATGAATTTGGCACTGGAAGGAATATTATAAGGGTATGTGCCCATGCTTCAGATTTGGTGCAGACATTTTGTGCGTCAAATCCATCTTGTGGCAGGAAAACGCACTGCATTTTTGGTATGGATTTGTTCCCTGCATTTATTATAATGACGTCAATGGCAGCAAAGGCTTAAAAAACGTAGGGAAATCTGCACCAACAATTGACATGCACCAAATCTGCAAGGAAAAAGTAAAAGCAATGTGGGCATAGCACTTCTGAACTGTCATAGAGTTTGCTGGCTTTAGGATTTTGTCCAAATCTGCATAAAAATACATAAAAAATGCTGTGTGGGCACAGGGCCTAAGCGCATATACTAGAAATATAAAAATAACGTTAATTATTAGCAAAGGTTGTAAATCTGCACACTTCCAAGGTTACACCTTTGTTATATCCTAGAAGCCTTTCTCCAAGCTTAGATGTAACTAGTGAAGTAACTATTTGTATGGTAATAAAAGTTTATTTATTCTTTATAATTTGTATTTTACCTGATGTTTTACATCACAATGTATTATGAAGGATGAAATGTATAAATTTCATAAGCCCAATCTGTTTTCGTAGCCTTGGCACAGAAATCACAAAAAGGATACATTAAAACAATACCCTCGAGCACTGCCCGGCAGCGGTGAAATGTTCTAAAAAGAGAATTGTGTGTGGTGTTTGTTGTGTATAGGCATGATTGATAGGTCTGTTATTCAAACATTGACTGCTCTTGGTAAGCTCTTTTTCCCACTGCAGTCTAATAAATCAAGTATCGCTTTCAATAAGACATTATTACCGGGGACAGATCTTTTGGCATGTATTGTACTTGCACCTTTTTAAATGAAAGGAATATTATTAATGTAAATGTCTCGCAGCCACATTGGCAATAAATAGCAGGAAATGTGAAATTAAAAAGAGAGGGGGGTAAAATTGAGCATGAAAAGTCAATTGTCACCACAGCTGACTCTACGACATGGGACACAATTTGTCCTCAAAAGATTAGGAAGGTGAAAGTGAAATATAGGAAATACAGCATGGCCATATTTATAGCGGTAGATCACATACACCTATGTAGTCACAGTTCTGAATAGGCAATTTAGTTATTGGGGAAAAAACAAAATCACTTGTATATATTACAGTTTCTTAGGTTATTACTATCATTATTTGTTAAGGTGAACCTGTCACCCCTTTTGCGCTTTTTAAACTAAAAGTGCCACCTTCAGAAGCACCTATGCTGCATTTTACGAAGGTGGCTCTGAAGGCCGGTTTACACGTGTCGACATCGCTAATGATGTCACTGCAATTTGTGACGTTGCAGTGACCTCTCAGCGACGTCACTACGTGTGACATCCACAAGGATCAGCGATCAGCTCACTGATTGTTGATCGTTGCGGAATGGCCAGGGCCATTTTTCAATCACTGGTCTCCCGCTGGGCAGCCAGCATCGACGTGTGTGACAGCGGGAGACCAACGATCAATGACCTCCCGGCCGATGCCCAGCGAAACACAGTACATGTTGGGACATGGTAACCAGGGTAAACATCGGGTAACTAAGTGCAGTGCTATTCTTAGTTACCTGATGTGTGCCCTAGTTACCAGCGTTCTCGCTGGTTGTTGGTCGCTGGTGAGTCTGCCTGTGTGACAGCTCACCAGCGATCATATATCAATGTCCTAGTGATACCGATTGTTGGTCGGATTGCTGGGACATCGCAGTGTAACTCGGCCTTTATCCCCTACCCCCCCTGTACACCTAAATAATTATAACTAGTGGTGAGCTAGTGTATTCATTACTATTCGCTACTCGCACAGACAATACAGTATTTGCAGTACTCGTTATTCGGCGAGTATTAGGGATGGGCAAATCTACTCGCTACTATTCGGGACTCGCCCGAATAGTAGCGGACTCGGGGGACTCGCTACTCGCCGAGTTTTCTTAGGAATTACTCGGGGGTAGCGAGTCCCTGTACTTTTGCAGTGTATCTATACAGATACACTACAAAAGTACCCTAAAAGTTAATCTAAGGGGTTAAAAACAATAAACATTCATACTCACCTTCTGTGGGGCCTGTACCTTATGTACCGGGACCAGTACCGAAGACCTCCGGACGTCACAAGACCTCAGATCACCGGGAGAAGATGGGCTGAAGGATCTGTGAGATTTCAGCCAATCAACATGCGGCAGAGCGGTCACATGGGTTTGTCACGTGGCCGCACTGCCAGCCAATCAGATTGGCCAGATCGCTCATTGGCAGGCAGTGAGGCCACGTGACAAACCCATGTGACCGCTAGCCGCATGCTGATTGGCTGAAATCTCACAGGTCCTTCAGCCCATCTTCTCCCGGTGATCTGAGGTCTTGTGACGTCCGGAGGTCTTCGGTACCGGTCCCGGTACATAAGGTACAGGCCCCACTAAAGGTGAGTATGAAAATTTATTGTTTTTAACCCCTTAGACTAACTTTTAGGGTACTTTTGTAGTGTATCTGTATAGATACACTGCAAAAGTACAGGTTACTATTCGGACTCGCTGGACTCGTAACGAGTACCGAGTCTCGGACCCGGACTCGTTGGAGTCCAGCGATTCCGGGTATTTCAGGATTCGCCCATCCCGAGTGAGTATCACTGGTGCTCGTGAGTGATGTGTCGATCATTATCGATCTGACGCAAATTGACAGATCCCATCAGTGGAGAATGGGAGCTGGCACCTCAGTGACAGTCTCTTGAATGCAAGGGTTTCTCTGGAGGGCACAGCATGGTGTTTTAGGCATTGAAATTGTAAAAAAGCCCACCCTCCCGCCTAATCCCGTAAAGACTAATTTTATAGCCGGATGTGTGTGGGCGGAGCCTATCGCTAATTGACTAACATTGGGCTTGTTATTGGGACCAATATGCGATTATTAAAAACTATTCATTATGAGTATAGCTAGTGAGATTATTTCGCTACTCGCTCATCACTAATTATAAACTTTACCACCCTGTATGAAATTCATACTTACAGGTCATGTAGATCTTCTTTCCATCTGGAACCATGGCAAAAAAAAAGGAAAAGTGGCACCCATCATGTCTATGCCTAAAATGACTTCTTTATTGCATGTCCTTTAAAATACTGGGTGGGTCATTTATATGGATAACCGTAAATAAAATTGGAATGGTTGGTGATATCAAATTCCTGTTTGTGCCACATTAGTATATTGGAGTGGGAAAACTTTTCCAGATGGGCGATGACCATGGCGGCCATTTTGAAGTCAGCCATATTGGATCCAACTTTATTTTTTTAAGTGGGAAGAGGGTCATGTGACACATCAAACGTATTGAGAATTTCATAAGAAAAACAATGGTGTGCTTGGTTTTAACGTAACTTCATTCTTTCATGAGTTATTTTCATGAAAGCGGTCATGTTGACCATGTACATTTTTCTTTTGTATGCATTTTACTTTCTTTTGAAAAACAAAAATAAAACTTCAGTCCTGTTGAGCTAGGCTCCAATTTTTCTATTAACCTTGATGTGAGGGGCAAGGCCGATGGCTTAGCTCCAGGTGGATGAGTATAGAGCCACTGAGTGAGCTGGAATCAAGCTTCGACTACGGGTGCGCTGAGCTGTAAGTTTGGTTATAGATAGCTCAGCTATCCAGTCAGGGCTGTGGAGCACGAGGTTTCCTCCATATGTTTCCTGCTTGAAGTGATTGCCTTGTTATTTAGCTGCCCCTCTGCCTTCAATTACTGCCAGTTGTGACTTTAGCTCATTTGTGTCTGCTTGCCTGTAGTTCCTGTGCTCAGTCTGATCTATTGTTTACCTGCATTTGACCTTGTTTCTGATGATCTATTTGCTCAGTCCCTTTGTCTTGATCTGCTGCCTACCTTTAATTTTGAGACCATGACCTGAATACTACTTTGTCTTTCCTCTTTGCTGATTATTAGTCTCCTGTCTTGGTATCTGATCTTCAGACTACTTGACTAGCCTGCCTCACAGCTAGCCCTTAAATAGTGACTAGTATTGCATTTGAGCTCTGTCAAAACCCCTATTTAATCGATTGGGGAACCACAATGATCATACATTTATCACATAAATAGTGGATGAAATTGAAAATGTGCAGAGAATAACTTTGAAGAGACAGGATTATTGATTTAAGGTCAAATTATCATTAATGTCTCCATAAAACCAGTGACTCCTTAAAGAGAATCAATCACTAAGTTTTTAAGTGAAGTGCAAATGTGCATATTTCCTAGAGGAGGGATGTGGCTTTAAATCTCCTTACCTACTTAACTGTCTTCTTATGGTTGCAGGCAAACTCCTCTCTATAAGGTAGATAGCAAGTTCCCCTGACCTAAGTTTTTAAGAGAAGCTTGATGTAGGGGCAGAGACCCTTATTCCAGTGATGTGTCACTTACTGGATTGTTTGTTACATATAAAATCATCATTTTAAAAGCTGCAAAACAACCAGTTCTCTGAATGCTAGGTTCTATGTTACTACACCCACACCACTCATTAACAAATTTCTGTTTACTGTGGGCGAGAGCAGAAAGTTATCAATTTGGTTTTACAAAATATAGAAGAGTACATGACAGCAGGTTTATTAATCCTCTATTACTGTTCTCCTGCTGATTACAGATGAACGGTACGTTACAAGGTTCAGTTTGGGTCACCGAACTTTCTGATGCTGAGCAAAACTTTTCAGGTGCTTTACGTTTGCAAAGCACTAGTGCAAGCATTGCTGTGCTCAGGTACATTTGGTTCTTGGCCCAGTGTGAACCACGTTCAGTGTTTGATCAGCCCATACTGGGCTTAAAAGCATAGTTTTTGGTTGTAGTGTGTGTCTATTTGAAAAAAACATCCCCCCCGGATGTGTTTTACTTATGTCTGGCTGTATGGGAACGGAGAGCTGATGTGACAATAGACGACTTCCACTGAGGTTTGGATCAAGTTCAAGGTCACCAACAGTGTGCCAAAATGTTTTGGCTGCACTGCCCGAACCCAAACTTCAAAAGATTTGCTCATCTCTATTGCTGATTAAACTGCAGCTTTATCAAAACTACAGCAGAGAGCCCTGTAATCATATATTGATGGATTAAGGATCTCTATCTTTACAATAAACTGCTAATCTGTTTGAAGGTAAATAAGCACAAAAAGGGTCTTATCTGTTATCAAACAAGAGCCAAATAGACGGTGTGTTGTGGTCCGCGCTGCTGTATAAGGATGGAGACCACACAGGGTTTTCAAACAATGGTGCTGTTTATTTCTTCAATGCGTTTTGGAGCCAGCCATGCTCCTCCATTAGGAAATATACTTTTTAAATTCTGTGTGGTCTCCATACTTATACAGCTGCGCGGACCACAACACACCGTCCATTTGGCTACATTACAATCCGGTTAGTTTTGGTGGCAAAAACCTGGTGATATATTCCCATTAGAATGGATTTTGCCAATTCATTTAATATTAATATTAGAATTCTCCCATATTGATCAGATGGGATTTTTCTGCTGCAATAAACTTCTGTAATGAATCTGGTAGCCAGTGATCACTTCCTTTGCAACCTAACCTCAGATTAAATTAAACTTTACCTGGCGATAACTAAAATTAAAGGGAACCCTTCATGTCCCCAAGGGACCTCCAGGCATGCGCTTAATCTGCAGGTTAATAACATTCTAATGCTGCCAAACGAGAGCACTGAAAACCTGTCTACTTTGAGGAAATTAACTTCATTCTTTGCAGCAGACTCAGGCTTTCAGTCACAGAGGTGTGACCTTTGCAGCTTCAGTCACCACTCAGTACATACTGAGTGGCAGTTCATACCACACCCTCAGAACTGACTGACAGACATCTCTGGATTGATGTACTGCAAAGCCAGCTATCAGTCAGTGCCAGGGTAAGGTTATACCCTTTATTTACTGTGTACTGAGAGGTTACTGAAGCCACCCCTGCCACGCCTCTACGAATGTAAGCCGGAGGCTTCCAGGAAAATTAGATTCTTCCTGGTAGCCGGGCTTTTACTGGGACAGCAGCAGTGCTTTAGAAATCTAATAATCTGCAGGTTAACCCCATATCTGCAGATTAATAGCATTTCATGACGAGTTATTTTTAAATTATTGTGTATTAAATACATAGATATGCTAAGTGAGATGTTTTTTCTTGCTGTTTTCAGCTCTGGTTAGCAGAGGTCTGATATCTCAGCTCAACTTCAACTACTTCAAATTTGCCTAAATTTATTTTAAAAAGGGTTAAGTAAACCAGAAAGATGTAGCCAATGTTAGAAAAGTTGAATTAATTTTCTGTTGTTTTTGATCAATATAAAAATCTATTATTTATCTAAATATCCCTTGTTTGCCAGCTCACATTCTGGCTATTCAATTTGTACCCATCAGACATGATTAATGTTTACCTGTTGTAAACTACAATTGTCTAAATGTAAATCAACCATTCACTTTCTGCAAACTCCATGAACAACTCAAAGTATTTAAAATCCAAATAAAAAGCCATTATCGCAAATCTCCCCAGAGTCGGCTCTCTTATATTTGTTGGTATTAATGCAATTGTGCAGGGCTGTGATTATTCATTTAGTAATCTTACATTATTCCACATTTATCTGTTCCGTCATAAAATAGTACTGATTTCTGACAAAGAACAGTTTTAGCTTGTCAAATGGAATAATACAAATTAAACATTCAAGCTACGGTCGTTTACTTATCTTTAATTTCTTAGAGAAGTTGGAAGCTATTTTACGAAATAGATTAGTTCCTGATTTCATCCTTGTAACAATGTAAACTATATAAATTGAAGCTTCAAGTTTGAATTATGCATAAAGTATTATCTTTTCATCATGAGAAAAGGAATAGAAAATATTGCTTCTAAAAGTAAATTCTAAACGTTCCAAAACTTCAAAAAAATTTGGAGAGTTGTAGATGGTTATATTTTTAGGTTTTTGAGTTTTTTTACTGAGCCTTTCAAACTTGTAATAGTTTTTATGGACTTCATTTTTAAATGAAAAAATAAATGTTATGTGCCATACTGATAAGAATATCAGACATAAACTGCACCACTATCATGGGCAAAGTGATAGCAAAAGTGCGGACATACCATGTGTTGAGTTCCACTGGGAGATGTCTGAGACCAAGAAGGAACCAAAAGTACCTGGGCTGGGGATTCCAGGTGCAGGAGCGATGCAAATAATCCATCTAAGGGCCCTTTCACATCTGCGTTTTTCGTAATTCGCGGCAGATGCGGTGAAAAAAACGCATCTGCCGCGTTTACCGCATAACCGTTCCACTTGCGGCGCGGTTGCGGTTTTTTCTATGCAAAGTATAGGCATACTTGCGGCAGGTGCGGCAAATGCGGTTTTGCACTTGCGGCAGGTGCGGCCGCGAAAAAAAACGCAGTAAGCCGCGTTTTTTTTCGCGGCCGCACCTGCCGCAAGTGCAAAACCGCACTTGCCGCACCTGCCGCAAGTACGCCTATACGTTGCATAGAAAAAACCGCAACCGCGCCGCAAGTGGAACGGTTATGCGGTAAACGCAGCAGATGCGGTTTTTTCACCGCATCTGCCGCGAATTACGAAAAACGCTGATGTGAAAGCACCCTTAGGCTGGCTTCACACCACGGTGTGTTCCGGTCCAGGGCTGTCCAGCCCCGGACCGGTTTTTGGCCCTTTAGTAGCCTATGGGGCCGGATGGAGCCGGATGACAGCTCTCTGCCATCCGGTTTCATCTCTCAGGTGGAATCCGGGAGAATTCGGATTATTCTCTCCGGACACAAAAATGATGCTTGCATCATTTTTTTTGTCCAGGGAGAAAAATCTCCCCAATTTGTCAGATCCCGGATTCTCTCGGATTCTCCTGGAGCCGGGGCAATCCAGCGCTCCCTAACATGGGAGCCTATGGGGCCGGATTGCCCTGGTCCAGGTGAATCCGGGAACTGGATACCGGCTGCACGCCGCTGTTGTTTCAGGACCATGGCTAGCTCCATGCTAGCCGCGGTCTTGAAAAATCAGCAGCTGCGGCTGCAATTACAGCCATCCGGCTGCACACAGGACCGGAGGGCACATTTAGCCCTCCAGTTCTGTGCGCTGATCCGGTCCGGGGCTGTCAGGGTCATCCCAGACAGCCCCGGACCGGATCACACCGTGGTGTGAAGCCAGCCTTAGGATGTCAGGGAAAAGATCCTAGACCTGCACAAGGTATTTTCTGGATTTTATTTTTGATATTCTACCTCCCACTGTTAAAATTAACCTACCCTTAAAATTATAGACTGTTCATGTCTTTGTCAGTGGACAAACTTACAAAACCAGCAAGAGACCAAATACTTATTTCCTTCACTGTACATATATATATATACTACTTATATATTTTTGTTTTGTTTTTTTTCAGTGAAGATTTCCTAAAAAATCCCATTACTTTATTCCAATAGTGTATTTAAATGATGACATTCAGTAGCCACATATACAGGTGTGTTATTCATTTACAAAGATGTGCATAAAAAGAACAGGAAGACAGCCATCAGAGTAAGTTCCCAATTATATTGTTGACCTGCAGCTCAAAATGACTCAGCAAATTTTTATCAAACGGCAATCGTTTGCCTATTTGCAGTGAGAGATCTATACTAGTTCAGTGAATATGTATGTTGCCAAAAATGCAACACTTTTGACGCTGTGCATTTTTGCTAAGAAACCCAAAAACGCTGTAAGCAACATTTGTGGGGACATTTGCAAAAATGCATGCTTTTTTTTAACGTGGTACCCTATGGGAAACGCATGCATTAATGCATAGTACATATATGTACCATGCGTTAACGCTAGCGCTAAAGTGCCATTAAAATAGCAAGGGAAAAAAATGCTTGCTTTAATGCATCCTTGCAAAGGATGCACCCTCCAAGTGTGACCCTAGCCTATGGCACAAAAGATCTCATTTCACCCAATATTCATTTTGCTTAGGCTACTTTCATATTTGCGTTCAGCTCCGCTGCATAAGGTTTGCAGACAGGAGCGCAGTGTCGAATGCACGATTTATTGTGTCACTGCATTATCATTCACCCCAATGTATGATGTGTACGCTTGCAGAGCTGTGCATACATATCATACATTCTCCAGCACGCAGAAAATGCAACACGTCGTGTTTCTGTGCTCCGAAAATCAGCGCATGTGGACATGAACGCTGGCATCCGCGGGCTACCGCATACATCGTGCATCCCCATGTTAAACATAGGGATGCACTATGGATGCGTAGCAGCATGTGTTCAGCCGCTCACATACGCAGCGGAGCTGAATGCAAGTGTGAAACCGGCCTTATTCAGTGAATTATCAGCAGCCTGTTTACATGGCAAGATAATAATGGAATGAGTTTTCTACCATCACTCACTCACAATCATCCTACAGTGTTAATGCCTATTAACATATAAAATAACGATAGGGACAGAACAGTAGTGCAGGAATCAGAGATGGATATAATGTATACTTTACATGATCCACTCACAGATTTCAACCTTCTGTTCTTAGTTGCAAAAGAGGGAGGACATTGACTTTTGTTATAATATTTATCTAGTGTGAACTTACCAACAGCAGTATGACAACTTTTTGTGCAATTTAAAGGTCTGTCTGTAAAAAGCACATCATATATTTTATCCATTTTTTGTTTTATTTTACTGGAAATGCAAAAACTGTATATTAAAATTCCACTACATCAAAATCAATAGGACACAAATGGCATTTAACCACGGGGGAAAAATGTGTTAGAAAAATACAGCTATTTAGCTGAATTAGCAGTGGGTAACTGAAATGCATCATGAAATCCATTTTATACTCAGAGCTCCCTAGAAAATAAACCAAACATATTGCAAAGATTACAAAATACAAGAAAAACTGCAAAATAATGTGGTCATGTGTAAGAGTTGCAATTAAATATTACACACAATATAAGATACATATAAATGAAGGTGACAAAATCAAAACTATTAAAAACATTTCGTTACTTCGTCAATTTTCATTTTATTTTTTTTAATTCATGGAGTCATTATTTGAAGAGTTTATATTTAGGCTTCACAAAAAACTTTTATATTATGTACATATTTCCATTAAACTAAAATATTACAATTCTGTAGGAATGAAATGTTTTTGGGTTCTCTTTGATTGATTTTTAGGAGTTTACATGTAGAGAGAAGCTATATTTTTTCCATGTCAAACAAAGAAATTTTAAAGTTTACCTGTCACCAGTTTTTTCACGTAAAAACCAAAACTACCAAGTTCAGCATAACCTGTGCAGCATTCCATGAAGATGTACAGGTGCATCTAAAGGAATTAGAATATTATCAAAAAGTTCATTTATTTCAGTAATTCAATTTGATGGGACTGCAGCAGTGATCTGCTTTTATAGTGGTTGTGACTCTCACAACCATACAAGGTGAAAGCCTCTGACACCTATTTAGGTCATATTTTATCTCAAACCCTTCATCCTCCCTATTTTAATTTTCTGAGGTAATGATCTTTGGGTTTTTGCTGGCTATAAGCCATAATCATCAACATTACCAGAAGTAGACACTTGAAATAGATCACTCTGTTTGTAATGACTCTATATAATATATATGTGTTTCACTTCATGTGTTAAATTACTGAAAAAAATTAGCTTTTTGATGATATTGTAATTCATCGAGATGCACCTGTGTATTATGCCCTGACTTTCCATGTATACCCCAGAAATATATTTTGTAAATTTCCAGATCTGTATTTAAATCTGTCTGGTGTAGTTTGATGGGGTGCTTGCTACGCCTTCCCATCCACGTTCTCCACGCCAATTAACATCCTCTTGTTCTGATTGATGTGGATGATGCTTCCTGCATCATCTTCATAGCTTGGGGGAATTCTCAAGCCTGCACAGAGGCATCACCAACTCGCGCAGGTAAACTTTGCTCTACCCTACTGTGGGCAGAACCTAAAACACAAGTGCACATGCACAATCCAGTGAGGTCTCTGTTCAGGTATGACATTTCATTTAGGTTTGTGGATGATGCCGGAGATGAAAAATTTAGAGGCGATTCACTTTAAGGAGTAGAATAATATGACAAGATGTTCATGTGAAAAGGAGGAAGTTAATGAATGAGGGGTTTCAACCACAGTTTCATACATATTGAGACAAGTGTTATACATGGACTTTGTATCTTACACAAAAATGTACTCCTTATACATGTGGGTCTAGATGAGTCAGTAAATTGATTCATCTTGCACTATGTGGTTGTTCCAGGCAACATTAGACACTATCTGTATAAGGGCCTTTCAAATCAGCGGTTTACGCTGATGTGCGGTAAATCCGGCAGGTGGCGCCGCATCTGCCGCCTAATGGCCGACTTGCAGCCCGGATCCGGCAAGCCGCATGAATTGTCCATGGGGCTTGTGGTCCAGTGCGGCAAGTGGAGTACTGCCGGATGCGGCGGCACTTGCGACCGTGAAAAAAAAAAACACCGCTTGCAGGATTTTTTTTTTTGCTGGCTAAAGCGCTCAAACACAGTGAATTCCTAGGTGCATTGCCCCCTGGGAATTATGAATATGTAAATAGAGTCTGTTGAGCCTCGGTTAGGAGTCTCAAACACAGGACTAGCCAGATATCCTTCCAGGGAAGGACCCAGCCAAGGGGTGACTCCTTGCGGAGAACACCATAACCACCATATTAAGTGGCCCTTTTAGTCAATATCCAACTCTTTTACAAGTTTAGAAATATGACATGGGAATACCAAGGCCAGGTATCCATCCACAGACAGCTGTTTTGGAGTGCTGCCCCTCATCAGTGTGGAGAAGGATTCTGGCTAGGTAGTCCTGTGTTTGAGACTCCTAACCAAGGCTCCACAGACTCTATTTACATATTTAAAGTGAACCTGACCTCGCAAAATGTGCCTTCAGCCTCTATATACCTGTCCCTGCACCATGTTAATAGATTTTCCTTTGTGCTTGTAAAGCGATATAGTAAACTTTAGATATGTTGTTATGATACCTTATAATCTGCGGCTTCTCATTATTTGAGAAGCCGCAAAAGGTGTTCCTTTCTGGGCTTCCCCTTCGCTTGCTTTGTAATTATTCACGCCCCTATGGGCGGGCTACAGAGCAGGGACAGTGCTCGTCATGTAAGAGGCGGTAAAGCCGATATGATGCTAATCGCGTCATATCCGGCTTTACCGCGTCAGTACACCCATTAGGGTGTACTGCCGACCTTGCGATGCAAAGTGCGCATACGCGATGGGTGTACTGACGTGGTAAATCTGGATATGATGCGATTTGCGTCATATCGGCTTTACCGCCCCTTACATAACGAGCACTGTCCCTGCTCTGTAGCACGCCCATAGGGGCGTGAATAATTACAAAGCAGGCGGTGGGGAGGGCCAGAAAGGAACGCCTTTTGCGGCTTCTCAAATAATGAGAAGACGCAGATTATAAGGTATCATAACAACTTATCTCAAGCACAAAGGGATGCCTAGAAATCTATTAACATGGTGCATTGAGAGGCTGGCGGCACATTTTGCAAGGTCAGGATCCCTTTAACACACAGCATCAAATGATCAACATCATAGCCTGTATGCAGACAGATATTTACATTGCTCACCTTCAACATCCCATATTGGTTGCTCAATTAATAAGCTCTGACCTAATTCGTTCATCAGGCTAACAATTGTCTAGCACTGAATGCACACACAGGATGCAAAGAACCTCCATGTATCTTATGTTAGCAGCCACTACCCTCCATCTTTAAAGGTTGTGAGTGGCTGTCCCATCAGCATTCTGCACCTGGGCTGCACCCATCTCTATAACGGAAGTTCTCTACATCCTGTGTGTGCATTCAGTATTAGGTTTGACTTGTTATTGGTGAGTTTTTTTATATTCTCCTTTTGGTTTCTATTGTAACAGTTTTCAGGTTTGGTTTGACGAACTGGAATATGTTCGTAGAATAGATCAGTGAACAGATTGCCAGAATTCTGAACCCCCTTCAAATCAATGGGAGGAAAAATTAAGGACACAGAAAACACCATCAAAGGGACCTAAAAGCTGCCAAACACAGCTCAACTGTTTTACAGTGAAGTCCTACTGTTTTGGTGCAGCCATTAGCTTCCTAGACTATTACGGTACTTGATGGTTACCGGAAGCAGTTGATCGCAGTTATTTTGGCTAAAGGTTGTGCAACCAAGTATTAGGCTGAGGGTGCCAATACTTTTGGAGTTTTGTGTGAAATGATGAATGTTTTGCTTTTTGCTTCATTCTCTTTTGTGTTTTTTCATTGAAGACAAAGTAAATGAAGATAATAATACCAAGGAATTTGTGATTGCAATCATTTTCAGTAAAGCCTAGGTCTCCTATTTGTGACGTAGGAACGATATCCTTACCAATATCGTTGCGTGTGACTGATAGCAGCGATCAGGCCCCTGCTGTGAGGTCGCTGATCGTTGCACAGGGCTCCTGACCATTTTTTGGTCGTTGGCCCCCCCGCTGGTCACCACACATCGGTGTGTGTGACCGGCGGGGGCAGCGATCAGCGACCTGTCAGGATCCCCCGCCATGTCACAGCGCCGCACAGCAGCGCTGTAACATGACATCCAGTCATGGAGATCTCAGGGGTAAAGGACCTGTAATGAGGTCACAGTCATGTGACCGGCCTGTACTGTACCTCATCACAGGTCCTTTACCCCTGAGATCTCCATTAAAGAGATGCCGGTATGGGAGCCTCTGATGCCGGTGAGCCTCGGGGGGGATTTCTTTATTTAGAACAAGGAGAGGGATAGGATTAGGGTTTAGGATAGGGGATAGAGTAGGGAACAGGGAAATAGCAGGGAGAGATGAGAATAGTGAGGGACAGGATAGGAGAGGTCGGCACCCGCTCGCTCCCCGCAACCCGGAAGCGGGCGGGTGCCGGTAACCATGGTAAACAAGCGGGTCTCTAAGCCCGCTTGTCACCCTGGATGTCATGTTACAGCGCTGCTGTGCGGCGCTGTGACATGGCGGGGGATCCTGACAGGTCGCTGATCGCTGCCCCCGCCGGTCACACACACCGATGTGTGGTGACCAGCGGGGGGCCAACGACCAAAAAATGGTCAGGAGCCCTGTGCAACGATCAGCGACCTCACAGCAGGGGCCTGATTGCTGCTATCAGTCACACATACTGTACAGTATAGGCCGGTCACATGACTGTGACCTCATCACAGGTCCTTTACCCCTGAGATCTCCATTACAGAGATGCCGGTATGGGAGCCTCTGATGCCGGTGAGCCTCGGGGGGGATTTCTTTATTTAGAACAAGGAGAGGGATAGGATTAGGGTTTAGGATAGGGGATAGAGTAGGGAACAGGGAAATAGCAGGGAGAGATGAGAATAGTGAGGGACAGGATAGGAGAGGTCGGCACCCGCTCGCTCCCCGCAACCCGGAAGCGGGCGGGTGCCGGTAACCATGGTAAACAAGCGGGTCTCTAAGTGCAGGAGAGACCCGCTGTTACCATGGTTACCAGCGTCCGTCCGCTCCCAGGATGCAGGGAACGAGCGGACGCTGGGTACCAACGATCTGGCTGCCCAGAGGTCGCTGGTGAAGTCTGTCAGTGTGACAGCTCACCAGCGACCTGATAACGATGTGTCAACGATGCATCAACGATGCTGATCGTTGTCGGCATCGCTGACACATCGTTATGTGAGACCGGGGCTTAAGAAACTGAGTATTATCTGACAGAATTGCAGGAGTGTCAATACTTTTGGCCAACACTGTACATCTAGCAACTGCAGAAGCTGATAACAATTTATAGCCAGAAATATCAGGCGTCAGACCACCTCAGATCTTATATTGACGACCAGTGCGAAAAATAGGTCATGAATATCATAGTAGTGGAAAACCCCTTCAAAGATCATGTTTTGCATTGTAGCTCAACTCTATTCACTTGAATAGCTCCTAGCTACATAAACAAAATGTTAGCCATGTACAAAGAGAGAGTCATTTTGTCAAGCGATTTCAGATATTATATCTAAACTCAAGTATTAAATATAATTTTTAGATTTCAGCAGGAGTTCTTCATTAAGTGTTTTCAATGCTTTCAAATACACTAAATGTATTATTTCCTCCAATTTCCAATAGCTATACTCAGTTTTGAATCTATCTTGATAAGTTCAAGTCCTAAGATTCTTTACTACATTAGCAGTCATTTTTAAAATGTCTAGCTTATTAATGTCATTTCTTTACTTCCAAGCCCTCCATGATATCACTCATAAAACATTTAATAAAACGTGTTCCCAGCATAGAACCCTGAGGCATTTCAATAGTAACCTGCTGATTCTCTGAATGTACTCCATTAACTGCCACAGTCTGACACCTATCTTTAAGTTTATGGTGAATCCATAAAAATACTTTAAAATCAGGTTCTAATCCTTGTAATTTATAGATTAACTCACTATGAACAATAGTGTCAAAAGCTGAATAGAAGTCTGAATAAATTATGTCACAGATCCAAATTGATTTATGACTTTATTTATGCGGACAGGTTATTTGATGTGATTGAAATATTTATTTTGAGTAACAATGTGTCCTGGATTTGCATGAAAACTACCAAGATCAATTTCATCATCTGTATAATCAGCTGTGTAGCCTTCTGTCCATTAGTGAATCAGAGATTGGGACCTTTGTGGTGCTAAGGAGAATAATCACCTACAAGACAGTGAGCATGTCTTGTGGATAGAAGTAGAACAATCACTTTCTGAATCAAGGTATAGAACATTCGTCACTGGTCACGATTAGCTAGTAGAGTGCCCGCTAGAGGTTCAGTGAAGAAAACAAAAGATAGGGGTGCACTTTAAAGAACCTGGTACTTATGGGAGTTTATATAAAAGGGCCAAGGGGCCACTAACCTGAAGAGATTGTGCACCCCTGCACAACCCCAGTAGTTAGCCTTTAGATGTGCCGTCTGGACCAGGGACTGTGCAACCGCCAGCGGAACCACTGCTCCCGCATTGCTTCCGGGTATGATCACGTGACCGGGTCAACCTGAAAAACGTCACCGCAGGTCCTTCAGCGTTACTCGTTGTTGCCAAATGACGCAAGGTCCATCGGCCCTGGAGGATAAATCCCGGAGCTGCTCCTGCTGCTACTCACTCATTGAGGGAAGGGGAATATATAGAAAGAAATTGTAGCAGTCTTGTTAAAGTGCTAGTGAGGAAGGCAATGATAGCAAAGCTTCTTGTATATTTAGCAAACCTTTATTGCCCTTTACAGCTCCACAATGTGTTTTGACTGGGATACTGTGGCACCCCTGCGGGGGATTGCCACAGGACCACCGGTGCAGGGAGGAATGTACAACTTGGCTCACACAGCACACAACACCTTCGACCCCAGGCCTGAAGGGGGAGCTCCACTGGCTGCCATTAAGCCAGATCCCCTACAAATACCCAGGCCTGAGGGGAGGAGTCAGTTAGTACTGAAGTTAGTTCCAGAGAAACAGCAAAGAAGAAGTTACTGGAAGGAGCTGGTTGCTGGGACCAAGCCAGGCCCAGAACCAGAGGCCAGTGGGAGAACTAGGAGAACAGAAGAAGGGAACTTAGTTGTGATCCCTTTAGCTCACTGATAACAGAGGGCAATAGCTTATATCTGACAACTAGAGTGGGGAAAGGTGCTAGCATACGGGTGTTGAGCCTATGTCATACATATACAATATTATGCTGCACTCAGTCCTGTCATTGAAGGTGCTAACTAAACACAATTCTATTTCAAATACAATATGATGCCCTTTGGTATCAGTCTCTAGCACGCCTAAGGGGTTAACCTCTTTTCCCAAGGCACCAATTACCGTATATACTCGCGTATAAGCCGAGTTTTTCAGCCCAAAAATTGGGCTGAAAAGTCCCCCTTGGCTTACACGCGAGTCATACAACGCAGGTCGCCCGCCCACCACCCCCATCAGTATCCAGGGCCTTGGCCAGCCGGAGGAGCGCGATGTCGGCAGCGGCGGGGACGGCGGCGACAGGACAGTGATAAGTATAATGATTTTACTTTACAGGTTTGCGGAGCAAGAGGGGGGGCCCTGGATACTGATGGGGGGGCCCTGGATACTGATGGGGGCGCCTGTATACTGATGGGGGGGCCCTGTCTACTGATGGGGGCGCCTGTATACTGATGGGGGTGGCGGGCGGGCTGCTGCTGTATATACCTCTGGGGCTGCTGTATACTACTACTGGGGCTGCTGAATATACCTCTGGGGCTTCTGTATACTACCACTGGGGCTTCTGTATATACCTCTGGGGCTGCTGTATACTACCACTGGGGCTGCTGTATACTACCACTGGGGCTGCTGTATTCTACCACTGGGGCTGCTGTATACTACCACTGGGGCTGCTGTATATACCTCTGGGGCTGCTGTATACTACCACTGGGGCTGCTGCTGTATATACCACTGGGAAGGCTGCTGTAACACTGCTGGGGCCTGTATATACCACTGGGAGGCTGCTGTATACCACACTGCTGGGGGCTGTATACTACCACTGGGGAGGCCTGTATACCACTGGGGGGCCTGTATACCACACTGCTGGGGGCTGTATACCTGTGCTGGGGTACACCCTAGACTTATACACGAGTTAATAGGTTTTCCCAGATTTTGGGGGCAAAAGTAGGGGAGTCGGCTTATACACGGGTCGGCTTATACACGAGTATATACGGGTATGTATTCAAAGCACCTGTCTTTAGCTATAAGACTGAAAATCCATTATTCTCTGGTATCAGCCCATGAGGAAAAGCCCAGAAATACACAAGGTTGTTACATTAGTGTTAGGACCCAGTTAACGGAGATCGCCTCAGCGTGGCAACTGGGTGAATTATTGATTTGGCCATTTCCATAATACCAAGTATCTCTACTTTTTCATTTTCAATTTTTCTCTATATAAAAATAAGTCTATGTCGAGTGCAACTATTTATATATAATAATTTAACGTTATGCATTTCTGGGAAAACTTCAAAGTTTTAAGCGCATGCTGGTAAAATAAGAAGAAAACGTCAGTCTGACCCCAGCCTAATTAACTATAATAATGCCAGCACTTCTATCTTGAGCTAAGTGAGGTTACCTACCCTGCTTTCTGGATTTTTTCTATCCACATGGTCTTGAGGGTCAAATTCTGTCTCTCTCCTCCCTTGATGTGTCCAATATATAAAATAATTCTGTTTTGTTAGTGATTGTCTCATCGATGCTTTTATAATCACTTATGACGCTGCTGTAAAAATAAAGACATTTTTCACTTTTTGCATTTAAATTGAGTCTGGTTGGTGATTTAGTTACTATTCGGATGTAGACACACTTCTTGGACCATAGTAAAAAACTCTGATTCTCTGGGGATATTGCTGCATTTGAGTTGTAGTATGTTTAGTAATGGATTCAACTGGTTCTCCTAATCTTGTATGGATTGTTAATATCCGTAGCCCATGGATATGAAGCTTGGTTCTTTTGTACATTCAGTAAAAAATGTATTCGCAAGAGTTTTCCATCATACTAAAAAAAACAAAACAATTTGCCTAAAGGATATGATTTCACTAGTAGAAAGTGCAGAATAAAAAAAAAATATATATTAGTGTCTTATTGATTTTTACATGCTTGTTTTATAGTGATATTTTTGTGTTTAACAAAAAAAAGTAATGCATGACTTTTCACAATAGTAGAGTTTCTTTCAAGTACAAGTCCAATAAATCACATGTGTCATGTACATCAGAACATAGTGCATGCTCTTTTTTTCAAAGATATATTGTACTACTATTGTGCCTAGTGACTAGAGCTATAACTTACACAAGTTCTAGATGCTAAGAAATTCTGAGTTTATTTGTGGAAGCACATGCATTTATACTAGGGGTAGCCCCCAAGATAGTATCATTCATTAATTGGTCACTGAATATTAAATACTAGCTGTGAGCCCGATGCAAATGCATCGGGATTCTAGAACGTGCGTTAATTAGATTATAGTAGCTATATTATTATTTTTTTTATTTATTTTTTTTTATTTCCAATTTTTTTGAATAACTTAATGTTATGAATATTTTATTTATTAGTTTTATTTTATTAGAATTAGTTAATGTTATGAATTTTTATATGGAATATTTTTTTTTATTATTTATGATTTTATTATTGTAATTATTTATTATAGAATATTTTTAGAATATTATTTTTTTTTTTATTTTAATTGATTTTTTTTTTATTTGAGTAATTTGAATTTCTTAGAATTAGTTAATGTTATTAATATTTTAATTATATATATATATATTTTTTTTAATTTTGATTTATTTTAATATTTAATCTTTTTATTATTTGTATATTAATTTTTTATTTTAATGAAATTTATTTGTATTAGATTATTTTTTTTAATTTAAATTAGTTAATTTAATTAATATATTAATTTTATATTATTATTATTTTTTTTTTTTTTATTTTATTGGGGGGGTGTGAATACTTTTTGGGGGGGTTGAATACTTTTTGGGGGGGGTGAATACTTTTTGGGGGTTGAATACTTTTTGGGGGGGGGTTGAATACTTTTTGGGGGGGTGTGAATAGTTTTTTGGGGGGTGTGAATAGTTTTTGGGGGGGTGTGAATAGTTTTTTGGGGGGTTCAATACTTTTTGGGGGTGTGTGAATACTTTTTGGGGGTGTGTGAATACTTTTTGGGGGGGGTTGAATACTTTTTGGGGGGTGTGAATACTTTTTGGGGGTGTGTGAATACTTTTTGGGGGGGTTGAATACTTTTTGGGGGTGTGTGAATACTTTTTGGGGGGGTTGAATACTTTTTGGGGGGGTGTGAATACTTTTTGGGGCTGAGTGCTCGCAATGGCCGCGAAGTGGGCATTGCGAGTCGCTGGCCGAAAATCGAAGCAGAGGCTCGCCACAAAGTTAGCGATTTACCGCTCAGGCAGCGACTCGCGCTACATGAGCGGTAAATCGCTAACTTTGTGGCCGAGCCTCTGGTTTCTATTTTCGGGCAGCGACTCGCAATGGCTCGCGCTCAGCCAGCGACTCGCAATGGCCTCGCGGCCATTGCTCGCGCAGGCCAACTGGTGACGTCACAGAGTGACATAGCCACGGTCTTTTCGGGGTCCGACACGGAAGTGCCTACGGCAATTATATAGTAGATATATATATATCAGTACGATGGTATATGGTGGTAATTAGAGCACATGTATAGCAGCACTATAGTATATGGCGGTAGATTATAGTAAATGTATAGCAGCACTATAGTATATGGCGGTACATTACAGTACATGTATAGCAGTGCTATGGTATATGGCGGTGCATTATAGTAAATGTATAGCAGCACTATAGTATATGGCGGTACATTACAGTACATGTATAGCAGTGCTATGGTATATGGCGGTACATTAGAGTACATGTATAGCAGCGCTATGGTATATGGCAGTACATTATAGTAAATGTATAGCAGCACTATAGTATATGGCGGTACATTACAGTACATGTATAGCAGTGCTATGGTATATGGCGGTACATTACAGTACATGTATAGCAGCACTATGGTATATGGCAGTACATTATAGCACATGTATAGCAGCACTATGGTATATGGCAATACTGCGGTCACCGCGGTCCCCCACTCCTCCTGGCCCCGGTTGTCCACAGTAAAATTAAAAAAATCCTCAGTGAGGATACTCACCTGTCCGGCGGCTCGCTCCACCTCCGCCTTGTAGGTCCTACAGGCCTTTAGGACCTGTAGTTGCCTGGGCAAGCGATCAGCTGAGGAGGGGAGGGGGGCAGGATTGTGTTGGGGGGGCAGAATGAAGCGAGCGGGGCAGAATGAAGCGAGCGGGGCAGGATGGAGCGAGCGGGGCAGGATGGAGCGGGAAGGGGGGGCAGGATGGAGCGGGAGGGGCAGGATGGAGGCGGGGGAAACAGGATGAAGCCGGGGGAAACAGGATGAAGCCGGGGGAAACAGGATGGAGCGGGGGGGAACAGGATGGAGCCGGGGGGAACAGGATGGAGGCGGGGCAACAGGATGGAGGCGGGGCAACAGGATGGAGGCGGGGCAACAGGATGGAGGCGGGGAGGAGGGGGCGGCAGGATGGAGCGAGCAGGGCAGGATGGAGGCAGGGGAGCAAGAAGAGCGGGGGGCAGGATGGATTGAGCGGGGCAGGATGGAGGCGGAGGAGCAGGATGAAGCCGAAGGGGCAGGATTGAGCAGATGAGCAGAATGGAGCAAGCGGGGCCGGATGAGTAAGCGTGGGGGCAGGATGGAGGCAGGGGAGCAAGAACAGCGGGGGTGAGGATGGAGCGAGCAGGGCAGGATGGAGTGAACGGGGCAGGAAGTAGTGAGTGGGGCAGGAAGGAGCAAGGGGGGCAGGATGGTGGGTGGGGGGGCAGGATGGTGGGTGGCGGAGCAGGATGGAGGGGGCGGGGCAGAATGGAGGCGGAGGGGCAGGATGGAGGCGGAGGGGCAGGATGGAGCCGGAGGGGCAGGATGGAGCCGGAGGGGCAGGATGGAGCCGGAGGGGCAGGATGGAGCCGTAGGGGCAGGATGGAGTCGGAGGGGCAGGATGGACGGAGCGAGGCAGGATGGAGAAGGCAGGGCAGGATGGAGAAGGCGGGGCAGGATGGAGACGGCAGGGCAGGATGGAGACGGCAGGGCAGGATGGAGATGGCAGGGCAGGATGGAGACGGCAGGGCAGGATGGAGACGGCAGGGCAGGATGGTGGCGGGGGGAGGGGGGGGGGGGAGGATGGAGGCGGCGGGGCAGGATGTTGGCGGGGGGTGAGGATGGTGGTGGGGGTGCGGGATGGAGTCGGGGGGGCAGGATGGTGTTGGGTGGGGCAGGATGGATAGGGGGGGGCAGGATGGAGGCGCTCCTCCTGACCCCCTCCGCTCCCCGTGGCACCCGTCCCTCTGGGCCTCCAGTCTCTGCGGCCCCCCTCCCTCTGGGACTGCACACCCCCCTCCCCCCTCCTTCATGGTGATAATAAAACTAAAGAAACCTCAGTGAGGATACTTACCCTGCGGCGGCTCGCACCACCCGTCTTGTAGGTGGCAGGACAGGACCTGTCGTTGGCTGGGAAACCGATCTGCTGGGGGTCAGTGGGCAAAGCAAGCGTCAGTGGGCAGAGTGGGGGATGAGTGGGAAGAGCAGGGGTTAGTGGGCAGAGTCATTGGGCAGAGCAGGGGTCAGTGGGCAGAGCTGGGGTCTGTGGGCAGAGCTGGGGTCAGTGGGCAGAGCTGGGGTCAGTGGGCAGAGCTGGGGTCAGTGGGCATGGTCAGTAGCCAGAGGGGGGGGTAAGTGGGCAGAGCAGGGTCAGTGGGCAGAGCGGGGGTGAGTGGGCAGAGTGGGGGGTGAATGGGCAGAGCAGGGTCAGTGAGCAGGATTTGGGGGTCAGTGGTCAGAGCAGGGTCATAGCGGGGGTCAGTGGTCAGAGCAGGGGTTAGTGGGCAGAGTGATTGGGCAGAGCAGGGGTCAGTGGGCACAGTCAGTAGGCACAGCAGGGGTTAGTGGGAAAAATCAGTGGGCAGAGCAGGGGTGAGTGAGCAGAGCAGGGGTGAGTGGGCACAGTCAGTGAGCAGAGCAGGGGTCAGCGGGCAGAGCGGGGGTGAGTGGGCAGAGCAGGGTTTAGTGGGCATAGCAAGGGTTATTGGGCACAGTCAGTGGGCAGAGCAGGGGTTAGTGGGCAGAGCGGCGGTCAGTGGGCACAGTGAGTGGGCAGAGAAGGGTCAGTGGGTAGAGCATGGGTGAGTGGGCACGGTCAGTTGGCAGAGCAGGGGTCAGTGGGCATGGTGAAAGGGCAGAGCGGGGGGTGAGTGAACAGAGGGTGGTCAGTGGGCAGAGCAGGGTCAGTGGTAAAAGCAGGGGTGAGTGGGCAGAGTGGGAGTAAATGAGCAGAGCAGGGTCAGTAGGCAGTGTGAGGGGTCAGTGGGCAGAGCATGGTCAGTGGGCAGTGTGAGGGGTAAGTGGGCATAGCATGTTCAGTGGGCAGTGTGAGGCGTGAGTGGGCAGTGTGAGGGGTCAGTGGGCAGTGTGAGGGGTGAGTGGTCAGAGCAGGGTCAGTGGGCAGAGCAGGGTCAGTGTGAGGGGTGAGTGGGCAGAGCAGGGTCAGTGGGGTGTGTGAGGGGTCAGTGGGCAGAGCAGGGTGAGTGGGCAGTGTGAGTGGTCAGTGAGCAGAGCAGGGTCAGTGGGCAGAGCAGGGTGAGTGGGCATTGAGGGGTCAGTGGGCAGAGCATGTTCAGTGGGCAGAGGAGGGTCAGTGGGCAGTGTGAGGGGTCAGTGGGCCGAGCAGGGTGAGTGGGCAGAGCAGGGTCAGTGAGGGGTGAGTGGGCAGAGGATGGTCAGTGGGCAGAGCAGGGTCAGTGTGAGGGGTCAGTGGGCAGTGAGGGGTGAGTGGGCAGAGCATGGTGAGTGGGCAGAGCAGGATGAGTGGCCAGTGTGAGGGGTCAGTGGGCCGAGCAGGGTGAGTGGGCAGAGCATGGACAGTGGGCATAGTGGGGGTGAGTGGGCAGAGAGGGGGTGAGTGGGCAGAGAGGGGGTCAGTGGGCAGAGCAGGGTCAGTGGTCAGAGTGGGGGTGAATGGGCAGAGCAGGGTCAGAGAGGGGGTCAGTGTGCAGAGTGGGGGTGAGGGGGCAGAGAGGGGGTCAGGGGGAAGAGTAGGGGGGTGAGTGGGCAGAGTGGGGGTGAGTGGGCAGAGCAGGATGAGTAGGCAGAGCAGGGTGAGTGGGCAGAGTGTGGGTGAGGGGGCAGAGAGGGGGTGAGGGGGCAGAGTAGGGGGGTGAGTGGGCAGAGTTTGGGGGTGAGTGGGCAGAGTGGGAGTCAGTGGTCAGAGTGGGGTCAGTGGGCAGAGCACGGTCAGGGGCTGAGTGGGGGTCAGTGTGCAGAGTGGGGTGAGGGGGGCAGAGAGGGGGTGAGGGGTAAGAGTTGGTGGGTGAGTGTGCAGAGTTTGGGGGTCAGTGGTCAGAGTGGGGGTCAGTGGTCAGAGTGGGGTCAGTGGTCAGAGTGGGGGTCAGTGGTCAGAGTGGGGGTCAGTGTGCAGAGTGGGGGTGAGGGGGGCAGAGAGGGGGTGAGGGGGAAGAGTAGGGGGGTGAGTGGGCAGAGTGGGGGTCAGTGGTCAGAGTGGGGGTCAGTGGGCAGAGCAGGGTCAGGGGCAGAGTGGGGGTAAGTGTGCAGAGTGGGGGTGAGGGGGGCAGAGAGGGGGTGAGGGGGAAGAGTAGGGGGGTGAGTGGGCAGAGTTTGGGGGTCAGTGGGCAGAGTGGGGGTCAGTGGTCAGAGTGGGGGTCAGTGGGCAGAGCAGGGTCAGAGTGGGGGTCAGTGTGCAGAGTGGGGGTCAGTGTGCAGAGTGGGGGTCAGTGTGCAGAGTGGGGGTCAGTGTGTAGCGCAGGGGGATGAGTAGGCAGAGTAGGTTAGATCGGAACAGGACCTTTGATGACGTCACGATCATGTGATCTGTGACTCCACCCATCATCGTGACGTCATCAGAGGTCCTCAAGCAGGATGAAGAGAGATCTCGTCTGGCTGGAAGGAGCTGTGGTAAGAGGCCGGGGGGGGGGGTGACCGGACAGTGGAGGGGGTCTGTGCTGACAGGCGGGGGGTGACCGGAGAGTGGGGGGGGGGGCGATCGGGGAGCGGAGGGGCTGTGGTGATAGGCTGGGGGTGACCGGGCAGTGGAGGATGGCTATAGTGGCAGGCAGGGGGGTGATGGGGCAGCGGGGGGAAGTGTTGTGACAGGCGGGGGTGACCGGGCAGTGGAGGATGGCTATGGTGACAGGCAGGGGGGTGATGGGGCAGCGGGGGGAAGTGTTGTGACAGGCGGGGGTGAGCGGGCAGTGGAGGATGGCTATGGTGACAGGCAGGGGGGTGATGGGGCAGGCAGCGCGGGCAGAAGGAGGATCATCACTATTAATATGTGTGCTGACAGCGGCGACGGCTCGCAATGCCCGCTACGCGGGCAATGCTTCGCCGTGGTGACGTCACAGTGTGACATATCCACGGCGTGCCGGGGTCCGACACAAAACATGCTACGGCAATTATATAATAGATCATTGGATCATTGGTTACTAATAGGCTGAGAGCTGAATGGATTATGCAAGTCTATTTTAAATATATTCTAAACACACGTTTCCTTGAATTTTTCCATCATTTGGGGTTATTGACATTATTGACCACTCACACACCTTTATTTGGTGTTTTCGGAACATCTTCCCTTCTAACTAAAATATGGTAGACATTGGCTTCACTCCCACACGAGGTGGCCTTCTTTGCTTCTCTAAGCACAGGCTATGACTTGCTATATGAAAACAGTACTAATTTCTCTTAAAGGCAAGTACTGAAAGGGATAAATATATGCTATATATGCAGTCCAATACAGGATACAAACACATTGGTAAATCTTTGGATATGTTCATATATTGATATATATTGATTACCATAGCATAACCTAGACTAATGTGTCTGCATGAATGGAAGAGGATAGCTTAAAACTTTAAATATTGGGAAAGGGGAAGGGGTAAGCAGTTCACCCATGCAGCAGTGTGCTCTGGCTCGTCTGGAAGACTTACCGCAAAGATACCGCCCTGGTTCCAGGCTCAAATCAGGAAATGGAGAAAGTCCAGCGAGGTATTCCAGAATGCAGGCTTTATTTAGGAGTGCATAAAAACTTCCATCTTTACAGGCAGATATAGTGTGTATAAGCCAACATGTTTCGATGCAGGGTCTTATTCATGGCTATAGAATAGTGAGGGGAAGTAACTCTTGTATATACTCCTCCTCCTTCACACAGCTGAATCATTGCAGTAAATTAAGAGAAGACAAACATGTGAACAGTAATTGAAATTAAAACAATTAAGACAAACGTATCACATAAAATACAGAACATATCAGAAGGAGTCAATACTGTAACACCACATCTTGTCTAATGTTAAGGCCGTGTGGTGTCCTCGTCCCTAGGCAAAAGATCCAGAAAGATACTTTGTGTAGTAAGTTCAGCCTGATATCCCTGCCTCTAAAGGGGTTAATTATTTTCTCTATTCTATGGAAAACCAAAGATGTAGTATCTCACCCGTGACACATAGAAAAATGGCTGGAAACTGCAGACACATTTAGTGCAGATTGATTACTTGCATCCGAAATGTGCCTATATATCCACCTTTTTAATTCTCCAGATGTGCATCCCACGTACAATACTGTATATGGCACAGAACACACTCTATCAAATAGACTACATTGGTAGTACTGCAATTAATATAAGATTTAATATCATGTGCACGGCCATTACTGCATGATGTGAAAGTATTGTTTTTCCGAGTGTGGGTGCACGCTGTGCATGTGGTATGACCGCATTTATAAAAGCCTTTTAGGGCTAACCAGGTGCTATTGTCTTTCAGAATGAGGCTAGAGAAAAAACTAAGGGAGAGAATGGATCCCAGGGTAGGGGCTTTTCTGGCACTAAATCTTACTGGGGAATTGGTGAGAATTTGAGTTTAGGGTCCCGATTTAGTATAGGTAAATATTTTTTGATGATCCCCACTATATTATTGTACTGAAGGCTATAAGTAGTGACAAAAGAAATAGGATTTAGAACAAACTGAGATGATTTTTTGTTACTGTCTGTCTGTGTTAATGTTATCCACTATATGAGAGGCCCTTGATAAAATGCCTTTTGAGTAGCCCCGATGTTTCAGCCTGTTTTTTACTCTCTCTGATTCCACTTTATATAATTCTCAATCGGAATAATTGTTTTTTTGTTCTAATTAACTCCCCTTTTAGGATGTTCCTCACTACATGTCAAGGATGGTATGAAGTACCGTAGCATTTAAAATGGAATTTGTAGTGGAGGTTATTCTGTATGGGCACACAACCACCACTCCTGTTTTTGTATAGCCAGTCAAACAAATGTCCAAGAAATTAATTTTCCTATATAGGGAAGATGGTGTGTCACGGTCCGCGCTGCTGTCCCAAAAGAATCACAAGGAATGGATGTCTCCAAGAAGTCACAAGGAAGGCAATGGTTCCAAAGTAATGATCTCCTTTATTCACCAACGCGTTTCGGCACCTATCCTGGCACCTTCATCAGGGTATTACATGTACAGCAAGAGACAAGGTTTTTATAGAACACAAAACAAGTTCCTTGATTATTAAAAGGGGAGTGTCTGTTTACCATGATGTCAAAATCTCATCAAAAGGGGCGGAGCTACTGGCTATGATGTCAAAATCGTCATCAAAAGGGGCGGTGCTATTGGCTATGATGTCAAATTCATCATCGAAAGGGGCGGAGCCATTGGTTGGCAATTTTACTATTATAAGGGTATTCTGTACTATATTGCATCACAATTTATCTTGTAAATATAATAAAAATCTACATGATCAATATATATCAGATAAAAGTAGAAATAAATAACACAGGAGCAAACAAAAGGAAAAAGAAACACATCTACTTATATAATCCGCAGTTGGGATTTCGGGCGTTGTAGCCGAATCCCAACATGCTTTGCGCGGGACTGCGAGTGATGACGCGCAGCGTCATCACGAGCCGCAGACCCGCACTACTCTAAAAAAAAAAAAAATCCTCACCTCTACCCGAGCCCGCGCTGTCTCCCGCCGTCTCCCGCCGTCTTCTGCCGTGTTCCGCTAGGCTCCCGGTGGCTGTGCAGGCTCCCGGTGCCTGCAGTGATCTTCTATCTACTGAGAGTGAAGGACCTGTGGTGATGTCAGAGTCACGTGACACCAGCTTACTCCAGGCAAATCGCGGGTCACGTGACTCTGACATCACCACAGGTCCTTCACTCTCAGTAGATAGAAGATCACTGCAGGCACCGGGAGCCTGCACAGCCACCGGGAGCCTAGCGGAACACGGCAGAAGACGGCGCAACACGGCAGAAGACGGCGGGGGCTCGGGGTGAGGTGAGCATAATCTTTTTTTATTTTTTTTAACCCCTGCCTTCCACGAGCGCACCACAGACACCTGTATACTCCACCACCACACACGCCTGTACACTCTGCCACCACCACAGACGCCTGTATACTCCACCACCACACACGCCTGTATACTCTGCCACCACACACGCCTGTACACTCTGCCACCACCACAGACACCTGTATACTCCACCACCACACACGCCTGTATACTCTGCCACCACACACGCCTGTACACTCTGCCACCACACACGCCTGTACACTCTGCCGCCACCACCACACACACCTGTACACTCTGCCGCCACCACCACACACGCCTGTACACTCTGCCGCCACCACCACACACGCCTGTACACTCTGCCGCCACCACCACACACGCCTGTACACTCTGCCGCATCCACCACACACGCATGTACACTCTGCCACCACCACACACGCCTGTACACTCTGCCACCACCACACACGCCTGCACACTCTGCCACCACCACAGACGCCTGTATACTCTGCCGCCACCACCACACCTGCCTGTATACTCTGCCGCCACCAGCACAGACGCCTGTATACTCTGCCGCCACCAGCACAGACGCCTGTCTACTCTGCCGCCACCAGCACAGACGCCTGTATACTCTGCCACCACCACACATGCCTGTATACTCTGCCGCCACCAGCACAGACGCCTGTATACTCTGCCACCACCACACATGCCTGTATACTCTGCCGCCACCAGCACAGACGCCTGTACACTCTGCCGCCACCACCACACACGCCGGTATACTCTCCCACCACCACACACGCCTGTACACTCTGCCACCACCACACACACCTGTACACTCTGCCACCACCACACACGCCTGTACACTCTGCCACCACCACACACGCCTGTATACTCTGCCGCCACCAGCACAGACGCCTGTATACTCTGCCGCCACCAGCACAGACGCCTGTATACTCTGCCACCACCACACATGCCTGTATACTCTGCCGCCACCAGCACAGACGCCTGTATACTCTGCCACCACCACACATGCCTGTATACTCTGCCGCCACCAGCACAGACGCCTGTACACTCTGCCGCCACCACCACACACGCCGGTATACTCTCCCACCACCACACACGCCTGTACACTCTGCCACCACCACACACACCTGTACACTCTGCCACCACCACACACGCCTGTACACTCTGCCACCACCACACACGCCTGTATACTCTGCCGCCACCAGCACAGACGCCTGTATACTCTGCCACCACCACACACGCCTGTATACTCTGCCACCACCACCACACACACCTGTATACTCTGCCACCACCACCACACACGCCTGTATACTCCACTACCCACAGACCCACCTGTATACTCTTCTACCCACAGAGCCGCCTGTATACTTTACTACCCACAGAGTCACCTGTATAATCTCCTATCCTCAGAGCCGTCTGTATACTCTGCTACCCACAGACCCGCCTGTATACTCTGCTACCCACAGAGCCCCCTGTATACTCTGCTACCCACTGGCCCGCCTGTATACACACAATTCATTTCACCCTGCTCCCGATGCAATTGCATCGGGCCTTTTTACTAGTTTTACCATAAAAGGCACTAATCGAACCCATGGTCAGGTGTTGGTATCAACTGCTATTCTCCTGTTGCACTAGTTGTGAACGCCACAATCAACTTTAAGGTTTTTATGACTGACATGGCGGGATTCCAATGTCAGATAGCGATATGGATATTCACCATGACATCAAGAACTCATCATCAATAGGGGAAGATCTGTTGATTTTGGCACAATATATTTGTACATAGTTTCCCTGAATTATATTAAATCATATTTCAATGCATAAATATAGTAAAAGTCATCAAACGTTTATTTATTTATGCGTTGAAATATGATTTAATTTAATTCATACTAGGTAGGTATCAGTTACCACAATACCGACCATATATGTGAAAAAACGGACTGTAGCACTCAATATCCTCTTTTCCAAGCCTTTATTGGCCTTCAGGTGAAACAATGGCGACGTTTCGGTCAACCAGTGACCTTCCTCAAGCCAGCCTGGCCTTTTCCAATAAAGGCTTGGAAAAGAGGATATTGAGTGCTGCAGTCCGTTTTTTCACAGATAGATAGATAGATAGATAGATGAATAGAGATGGACAGATAGATAGAGGTATAGATAGAGGGATAGTGAAGTAGGAATAAAAAAGGTGACTTTATTAATTATACAATAAAGTATTGTCATTTTGCCACCCTTCCTAAAGTGAGCTGATGTGTGTTGACTGGGATCTCCTCACACACTGTGAGCTCTGCTTCATCTCAGCTCTCTATGACACAGATGTATGCCACTGCCTGGGGAGAAAGGAGGGGGAGGGAGATGTTTACAGTCACAGAAATTCAAAGTGAATATAAACAGGCAGCAGAGGGGAGGCGGCGTCTGGAACAAGGAGGAGGAAGATGGACAGCACAAAGGCAGTTGAGAACTGGGGAGAGAAGACACCTCCCTAACTCGACAGAGGGATGGAGCCAGATTTAAAAAAGTCATTATTTCAAATTCCCTGGGGACATTACACATAAGAGCTATCATACATAATAGATATCGTGCACGACGCAACAACGATCCAGCGAGCAGGCATCGTTCACACAACCCAGTGTTGTGAATAGACGTGTCACACACAACGATGCAGCAGGTTGGCTGATCGAGCATCGTCTGATTTGAGAACATGTTCTCAAGTCTGCAATCAACGATCCCACAATTAATCGTAATTGAATCTCGGTGTAACACACAACGACGTTGTAACAATGTCATTTGATCGACTCCAAGCCCATTACGCTTGAGCGATATCATTCATGACATCGTACCATGTAATGGTACCTTTAAGGTACCTTTACACGCCACTACCGAAGGTTAGAAACCACCGGGTGTCGCTCGTGCACGCACGCGTTTCAACGGTTCCTAACGGTACCCAATACCCCATTTACACGCCGCTACAAGGTGCTCCACAGAAGGTTTTTTCTATCCCTGGAAGCACTGACGGGTGCCGCAGGTTACCTTCTGTAGAGCACCTTCCCTGGTTTACACGCCGCTACCACAAGGCAATATGGGAGGACCTGGGGCAGCAGGGACAACACATAGGCGTGCCAGAGTTGTGGATTACGAGACGCTCGTACGGTGATTGGACAAAGCAATAACATCATGATTGGCCAGCCAGCGCTGGAAGGCTGGCTAATACATGATGATATTGCAATTGTGTAGTGTGACTGGTCAGCTCCTTAAATATGCCGCCCTATGCAGGGACAACCAATCGTAACGCAGGATCTTCACTAATGATCGCTGATGGTACGTGGTATCCCGGAGGTTGTGTCACACTCCAGGGAGTTCACTAGGTATCGAAAATACCTTCCTGTTCCTCGATTACACGCCGCTATCATAGGGTTTGTACTTACTTGTTTTTGAGCACGGCTGAAAGACAGGTGTCGACAGTGACCGGTGGCAACAACCTGAATTACACGCAGCCTCGCGGTGTTTTGAAGGTACAAGTTACAATTGTCTCCGACACCCGGTAGTTTCTAACCTTCGGTAGTGGCGTGTAAAGGTACCATTACAGATATCTTTACTGATCTTCCCACATACCCTGACATTTCCCAATTGAGTATTGAAAGATGGCTTAATTCTGGTTTACACTCTTAGGCCACGGTCACACTGGGGCATAGCATCTGATGTGAGAGAATCGGATGCTGTATGCTAATGACACTCAGCTCTAATCTCTGCTCCGGGTGTGATCTGAGGGTCATTTTGTTGTGATCCGATTCTCTCAAACACAAGAATCAGGTCACAGGTGTGGAGAGATTAATCCTTCAATCTCCTCCATTGCCAAGTCTCGGCATATATTGCACTGTATTATGATGTCACTGAGGGAAGTCTGATGTATCACTTACACCCATAGACTTGTATGGGTACGTGTGATCTGAAATATAGCTACGGATTTTTTTCTATTGATAGACTGCCAGTTGGCTGAGTCCCGATAAACCATTGACAGCATCGGCCATGTTATGTGGCTGTGTGAGCGAGCCTTTAGAGTTTTTCATACCTATGTGTCTATATATTTTACTAGCATGTTGCAAGAATGTATTTAATTTGCATTCTGAGAAATTGGAGTAATTAAAATTTGTGGGAAGGTAATAATGGAGATATCTGTGCATTCACGTGAATCCTAAAGGTTGGAATCCTATTTGGCTGGCATAAAAAGCTAACAGAAGTTCAACAAAACAGTTTTTTTGACATTTTGAATATTTGTTATATACTGACTATTGAAACTAAACTAAATACAATGCTGCTGTAGCTATAAATCCAATGTGTTCCCTATTTGTTTTCGATAACAATGTGCTTATTGTACATCTATATTTCTAACCATTCTTTACCAGAGGTATGCGATCCTTTCTCTTTTGTTCACCTAATGCGTAAGTTGTGAATATTTTTAGTATCTAGGCTATTATATAGTCCTTGTACACCACACTGATATTTATTTTGTTAAAAATTCAAGTGCTTTCAAATGTTTTGTACTTGCAGAACGCATCTCATTCAAATGGCTGAGTAACATATTTTATCAAGGACACACTATTGAAAGTCACTAAAATAAATGCTGCTACTCTTATTAACATCTAATATATAAAGCTGAATGTGTGATGTGTTATGTGTGTATGTGTGTATATCCTGAGATTGGCATCTACACCGTTGCAACTACAGCCACAAAATTTTGCACAGTCACACGTCTGGACCCGAAACGTCATAGGCTATGTTAGTGAGGCGAAATTTTAACCCTGCGCATTCCAGTTCACCAAACAATTTTGCCCCTATCTACTTAATGGGGAAAAAGTGAAAGGAAAAGTGTTTGAAGAAAATCGACAGCTGCCAGCTACAGCCACAAAATTTTGCACAGTCACACATCTGGACCTCGACAGCATCATAGGCTATGTTTGAGGTGAAATTTTAACCCGCGCATTCCAGTTCACCAAACAATTTTGCCCCTATCTACATAATGGGGAAAAAGTGAAAGGAAAAGTGTTGGAGGCAAATTGACAGCTGCCAGATGTGAACAAGGGGGACTTAAAGAATGAGAGCGATGGCGCCAAAGTGTATATACTGTACAGTTGTTAAGGTGGGGCCCCGACATAGGATACTCACCACACATAGGGATATGAACACACACAAAATGCGCCACACACTACCATGTGCTTGAACACATATACCACCCTCAGCACACATTTCACCATACATACACTAACCTCGCCACATAATCACCCTAAAACACACACAAGTCTGGTATTATCCTTCAAAAATATAAATCTAATTAATAAGCAGCAAAACTACAAGAGAAACAAATGTACCATATCTAATATATAAAGCTGAATGTGTGTATGTGTGTGTGTAGGTCCAGGTTGGCATCTACACCGTCGCAACTACAGCCACAAAATTTTGCACAGTCACACGTCTGACCCCAAGAGTGTCATAGGCTACGCTGTGAGGCGAAATTTTAACCCTGCGCATTACCCAATTCACCAAACAATTTTGGCCCTATCTACATAATGGAGAGAAAGTGACAGTTACCAGTTGACAGTTGTGAATGAGAGGGGCTTAATACAGCGCCAAAGACTAACAGAATATACCAGCTATAGTCACTAAGGTGGGGCTCCAACATGGGATATTCACCATAGCACGGGGACATGTATACACATCACACGCACACAAAGAGTAACAGCAAGTGTATAGTCGCTAAGGTGCAGCCCCAACATTGCATACTCGACACGCGCCCGAACACACACACACGCAGGGGGACACACACAGGGACACACACAAATACACACCCACAGGGATACAGAGACACACACACACCCCACAGGAACACACAGACCCCACAGGGATAGACACACACCACAGGGACACCCCATCCCCCACAAGGACACACACCACAGGGACACCCCTCCCCCCACAAGAAGACACACTACAGGGACACACATGCACACACCCCAGGGACACACACACCCACACACAGCCACACAGACAGACACAGATGTGCACAAATCGCCTCACACAACTCGCCTCATACGTATGCTATCCTTAATTTCCAAAAATAAACATCTGATTAAAACAGCCAATGTGCAACACATGTGCCATGTAGAGAATTAAGGCAGATGTCAGTCACATGAGCTGTCTATTATGTGTATGTGTGAGGTCATATATACTGCCCGGCCGGGGGAGGGTTTACTGTTGGCTGGAGATTTATCAGGCTGCCTATAGCAACCAATCACAGCTCAGCTTCTATTTTCCTACAGGTCATTAATATGACATATTCAAATTCTATTTTGTTATAGCTAACAGCAGTTATGTATTAACCCGGGCGTAGCACAGCTAGTGAATTCATAAGTTCTGAACCTAGGAAAACGTTTGTGTCATCAGGTCTTTGGGTACAAGAACCGGTATCTTTCATTCTTGTGCTATTTTTCTCTTTTTAATACCTTCTATATTTTTATTATTCTTTTAAACCTTGTAGTTGGTGTGTCATAAGCTGCATATATCCTATATAAAGGATTAAATTTTATATAGTTGAAATTAACCTTTTCTTACAAGTCCATTTTAATTGCGAAAAAAAAAAACTACACACACTGTATAAACAAAATGTTTTTTTATTTAAACATGAATCAGATTTTTAGACAATTATTCTAACACTATATGGAGACCCAATGCTATCGCATCAGGTGGGTGGTGACGTTGCGATGGGGGCAGGCTCTTTGGCACGGGGGGAGCAGCAGCTGTCTCTCCCCATCTGCTTTCTCTACCCCTGTGCGCTTTCTCTCTTCCCCGTGCTCTGTCCACCCCGTGTGCTATGATGACATAACACCCCATTGTGATATCATAATACCCATTGTGATGTCATAATTCCCCACTGTGATGTAATAATATTCCATTGTAATGTCATGATAGTCCATTTTGATGTCGAACTATCCCGCTATGTAATCAAAATGACCCCATTGTGATATCATAATATCTATTGTGATGTCATAACACCCCACTATGATGTCATGATATCCCATTGTGATGTGATAATTCCCCACTGTGATATCATTGTAATGAGGTGTGCAATTCAGACTGTATCATAGAAATGGATATAGAAATGAACTGTGCACAGTCCGCACTTGTCCACCAGGGGGCATCAGTGGACTGTACAATCACAGAGCTGGGAAACTCCCAGCCATCTCTGTTGTTTAACCAGGAAGTGAAAGCAGAGAATCAGTGCAGTATAAATCCAGAGCTGAGAAGATCTGCCTGCGGATGTCTGTTTAAAGTGGACTACTTTGCTACACCTTGCCGGAAAAATCACCCCGCAGAAGCCCCTGTGACTGATCCTGGGCCACTGGACTTTGGTGCTGTGACTCTGGCCGCTCTGCAAAACCTTGCCCGCCGAGCACCCGGATTACATGTGCAGGGGCCGTGACCGACATAAGGGAGCCATTTGTGCTGCTGTGATCTCCCTTCTGCTGTTGCTCTGTGTGCCCTGAGACTGGGAGAGACAGACTGTTACCTGCAGAAGGAGACCAAAGAAGAAGAGTGAGGAGATCCCCAGGCCTGCTACGTGGAGCGACATCTTCTTCTGTGATAAGACTGGTACGTGATTTTAGGGAAAGTTAGGGAAAGATACCTTCATTGTTGTGTTTTCTTTTTTTGCTGCGTACCCGGAAGAAGTGAAGATCCAGAGACTCTAATATATACAAGTGCGCATATAGTTCGGTTGACTGTGAGATAAATATGTTTTACAGTAAAGAAATGTTATTATCGGTTAAACCTGAGTATGGGGATTCTGTTGAGAAAGATCATACACACACACCCGCGGCCTTACCACCGGTCGCTACATCTGGCGTAGTCGGCAGGATGTGTGATCAACAGAATCTCCTCCCGGTAGTAGCTTATAACCAGACTTATACTACGGCCTGCAGGTCCATATCCGGTGCCAGCACTCCGAACAGTGACACGGAAGAATTGAAGCAGATAGTAGCAGAGTTGCAGAAACAGATACTACAGCTACAGCTCAGGCTAGACCAACAGGCGGACAGGCAAGCGAGACAGCAACCCAGTCGGCCTATGGGAAGGTGCTGGACATGCGGCGACCCCCGCCATAGGGCAAACCGTTGTCCGAATCCTCCACCCGTGGTCCGATATACCAGAACCAGCAAGTCATGCCCCACAACAGCCGCCACCTTTAAACTAGACGCCCCAGCCAAAGCGGTTCGCTCGGCAGGGAGATCAGGTAAAAGGGTGTGAAGAGACAGAGCCAGACCGATAAGCAAGTGCTGGCCACTCGGGTCCAGGGGACGGTGAAGTGGTTTAATGTCCGCGATGGGTATGGCTTCATCAACAGAATGACACAAAGGATGACGTGTTTGTACATCAGACTGCCATAAAGCGTAACAATCCTCGTAAGTGCCTCCGCAGCGTTGGTGATGGGGAGGTGGTACAGTTTGATGTTGTGAAGGGAGAGAGGGGTACAGAGGCCGCCGACGTCACTGGTCCTGGGGGTGTTCCCGTTCAAGGAAGCAGATTTGCCCCCAACCGGCGCCGCTACCGCCGGCGATCCTACTCTCCTCGGGTAGAAAATGTGACTGAGTTTATTGGAGATATTGTGAGCCCTGAACAAGGGAGCGAAGGTGAACGGGGGGATGACGGTTTCCCCCAACAGAGGTCCCTACTCCGCTGGAGATCAATCCCTGTGATATCAACGGCCATCACTGCCCTGGAGCCGATGGTTGTTGACAGGGACTGTCAACCTTTAAGTGGGGGGGTATGTAATGAGGTGTGCAATTCAGACTGTATCATAGAAATGGATATAGAAATGAACTGTGCACAGTCCGCACTTGTCCACCAGGGGGCATCAGTGGACTGTACAATCACAGAGCTGGGAAACTCCCAGCCATCTCTGTTGTTTAACCAGGAAGTGAAAGCAGAGAATCAGTGCAGTATAAATCCAGAGCTGAGAAGATCTGCCTGCGGATGAGTGTTTAAAGTGGACTACTTTGCTACACCTTGCCGGAAAAATCACCCCGCAGAAGCCCCTGTGACTGATCCTGGGCCACTGGACTTTGGTGCTGTGACTCTGGCCGCTCTGCAAAACCTTGCCCGCCGAGCACCCGGATTACATGTGCAGGGGCCGTGACCGACATAAGGGAGCCATTTGTGCTGCTGTGATCTCCCTTCTGCTGTTGCTCTGTGTGCCCTGAGACTGGGAGAGACAGACTGTTACCTGCAGAAGGAGACCAAAGAAGAAGAGTGAGGAGATCCCCAGGCCTGCTACGTGGGAGCGACATCTTCTTCTGTGATAAGACTGGTACGTGATTTTAGGGAAAGTTAGGGAAAGATACCTTCATTGTTGTGTTTTCTTTTCTTGCTGCGTACCCGGAAGAAGTGAAGATCCAGAGACTCTAATATATACAAGTGCGCATATAGTTCGGTTGACTGTGAGATAAATATGTTTTACAGTAAAGAAATGTTATTATCGGTTAAACCTGAGTATGGGGATTCTGTTGAGAAAGATCATACACACACACCCGCGGCCTTACCACCGGTCGCTACATCATAATACCCCATTGTGATGTCATAATACCCCCATTGTGATGTCAAAATACAGCAATGTGAGACTGGGACAATCGGACACAGGAGGACAGGAGGCAATGACCGACGCCTCAAGGCAATTATATATATAGAATTCATGCTACTTATAACTTCATTATTATGTTACAAAGACATAGAGAGAGAGAGAATTCAGAGAGTGAAAGAGGGCTGAGTCCAGGAACACAACAAATCCATTATTGCTGTTGCATCAGTTTTTGTGGCAATGACAAATATGTTGAGGCTCAAAAAGATGGGATGGTCACTTTTGAAATCAATGCCATTGGAGCCGATCATCTTGCCACATTTTGTAGTATCGTAGTGTCAAATCAAAGTCATTGTCTTAGGCAAAGTACATACCTTGTTCATAAACTTATCACAAAGTAGAGTGTCTTGAAAAAGTATTCATACCCTGTCAACCTTTCCACATTTTTCCCATTGCACCCAAGAACTTAAAGGGAATCTGTCAGTAAGTTTTTGCCATGTAATCTGAGGACATCATGATGTAGGGGTTAACATGCTGAATTCAGCGATCAGTCACTTATTAGGCTGTGTGCTGTTATTTACCTGTAACAAAGGTTATATCACCAAGTGATTATAACTGCATGGATATCAGCTCATGTAAGTTCTTGACCAACCACACCCCCTCCTCTAGTAAGTCAGCTTACTGTCACTATACAATGTATACACAGAGCTGTGGTGTGATCGGAGTCAGATTTCAAGCTCTGCTACACACTACATCTCTGAACACTGCTTATGTTACAACTGCTGCATCCAGTAAACTAATTGTTACATTATTGGAATTAGGCTTTGTTCACGCTGGACATCTTTGATCCTTTTTTGGTGCTGCATTTTTTTTTAAAACTGCACCAAAAACAGATCAGTCACCGTGTCTGCCAGCAAAGTGAATGTGATTTTAAATTTCCTGTACAGACGTCAGCGTTTTTGACTGCTGCATTAGTGCAGAAACTGCATCCACAAAAAATTGAGCATGTCAATTAGTGCTCTGTTTTTCTGCTGTGCTTCCCACACAACCAACACTCCATTACTTACCCTCCCCTCAATCCCACTGTGAGCCCCAGTCATGTCCTCCTTCCACGCACCCACAGGACCGATGGGTACGATACTGACAGGTCCTGCCCATGTGACTCAGCCTGAAAGTCACATGACCAAGATAAGTATGTATTTATACTACCCACAAGTCCTGCCTATGCCTGGAATAAAGACATCGCTAGGGCTCACCGTGAGATCACCGGGGAGGGTCAGAAACTTTGTGTTTATCTCTGTCTGTGTCCCCCAAAAATGGAGCAAAAGAGCAGCACAAACAGATGGTGCGTTTGTGAAGGTATTTTGCAAAAAGAAGATCTGTTTTTGGTGCAGAAACTTCATCACAAATAGAGCAACAAAAACGGAGCACAACCTGTTTGTGTAAATGAGGCTATGGGGGTCTCTTTTCCAACATCATGCTGCTCTCAGATAAGGTAGCAAAAATCTGGTGACCAATTTCCTTTAGATGTATTTTATTGGGCTTTTATGTGATATACCGATACAAAGTAGGAAGTATTTTGAGGTGTAAAAGAAATAATGCATGTTTTACCAAATATTTGAAACATATGTGAATATTGTGCTGTGTATTCAGCCCCCTGTAGTCTGATACCCCTCAAGTTGAAAGAAAGATGAATGTAGCTAAATTTAGGGAAATCCGGGAAGAAAACCTGTTAGAGGCTACAAAGATTTGAGACTGGGGCATAAGTTCACCTTTCATGAAGACAACAACCCTAAACATTCTGCCAGAGCTAGATGGTGTGGATCAAAGCATATTAATGTGTGTGAATTGCCTAGTAACATTGAGAATCTGTTTCAACACTTGGATAGTTCTTTTTACGAATGTTCTCCATCAAATTTCACTGAGCTAAAGCTATTTACCCAAAAAGAAAAGACAACATTTTGCTAGATGCATACTCCAAACAATTTGCAACAGTAATTGAAGTGAAAGGTGGTCCTATAAAATTCTCAGAAGGGATATATACAAGCTCATATCACGATTTTCAGATTTATATTTTAAAATGTTTAGTAAACCATATCTCATTACCTTTTCACTTCAAAAATACTTGCTACTTTGTGTTGCTATATGACATACAATCCAAATGATATGTATTTAAAGAGGACCTTTCATCCCCCAAGGATATCAATCTAAATGCAGCACTGAATGCAGCATGTAAGCTGCATTCCGGCAAGGGGTCCCCCATGTGTGTGTGATGTTTGTACCCTAAATACAGCCTTCTGAAAAAGTGTAGTATAATATCAGGAGGGCATTACCAGCTCCAAAAGTTAGCTCCTTCCCAGTGGCTATTCCCGCCGACTGCATCTCTGTTCCTCCCTCCTCCCTCTACTCGCCACCGCCTTGATTCCTTGTCAGCTTTCCTTGCTCTGAGCCTGCGCCTCCTTGTGTCTAACTTTATTTACTGTTTGCCCCGTGCTCCCGACCCGCCTCTTGCCCTGACGTCAGCACTTGTTCCCGCCCTGCTCCATGTATAACACTGAGCAGGGTGGGAGCAAGTGCTGACACCCTGCGCTCCTGTCCCACCTCCCGCCCTGACATCAGCACTTGTTCCCGCCCTGCTTAGTGTTATACATGGAGCACGGCGGGAACAAGTGCTTATGTCTGGGTGGGAGGCGTGTCAGGAGCGCAGGGCTGACAGTACCAACACCTCGCTCTGTGCCTGCGTGAACTAGTGTGAGGATGGCTGACAAGGCATCAAGGAGGCGGTGAGGAGAGGGAGGAACAGACTTGCAGGGGGTGGGAATAGCCCCTGGGAAATAGCTGACTCCTGAAGCTGGTAATGCCCTCCTGACATTTTACTACACATTTTCAGAAGGCTGTATTTAGGGGTACAAACATCACACACACATGGGGGACCCCTTGCCTGAATGCAGCATACATGCTGCATTCAGTGCTGCATTTAGATTGATATCCTTGGGGGTGAAAGGTCCTCTTTAAGTTAAAGTTCACAGGGTATGAGTACTTTTTCAAGGCACTGTATATATCAGGATGCTTTTAAAGTGTTTACATTATAGGGAATCTGTTGGTAGGTTTTTGTTTCCTCATCTGAGAGTTGCATGTGTTAGGCAAAGAGATTCTGAATCCAATGATGTTTAGCTTTGATTACTGGGTGCAGCTATTTTTTTCACAATCAAAGGATTTAATTTTAGCTATACAGCAGAGGTGGGAAAGCATTCCCAACCACACCAATCTCTCAATAGAGATTGTATATTGACAGTGAGGTGTCAATCACAAAAGGGGGATTGTAGGACTGCAGTGCTCATGACAAACTAGTCCAGTAATGGTAATCACCAGGTGATGAAGCCATTAGTTTATGTAAACAATAATACCCAGAGTGATAAGACCTTTGACTTTTGCTTTTTAACTCCTGCAGTTTGCTGTCCTTAGCTCACATAGCAAAATCCTACAGACAGATTCACTTTAATGATCCTATAGACCTCTATTGACCATAGGAAGCCATATGTGTCCTTTTGGCCACCTTCTAGCCAGTATATGTCTACATATCATTTATGTGTAAGAAAGTACAACAGACTATGTTTTCCTTTATATGAGGTAAGTACAAAAAAATCCATTTACCATGCAAAATATATTTTATACATAAATCCATACAGAAAATGGATTGCTTAGATTCCACCAGATTGTAGCTACTGTATACCTCCCAAATGTGATGTCAATAATTTCTACAAGTTTAATATGTCCTTAGCCTTACTAAATCCAAAATAGAGGGAGCAACTATTTGTGGTAACTCTCCCCTGTAATCCATCATTGGAGGTTTCCAAACAGGGGTCCACTTCTGATATTCTTACACTATGACTCTGGTTAACAGGTCTTCATTTTCAGTGAGTCTGTAATGGATTATCTCAGATCTGCAAGTTGTTATTTCCAAAGCAGATTTTTAAAACTATCTGTGAATATGTTCTTAAGAACTAATCCATGTTGTGCCTATAGATCGTGACAGACACCATGATGGTAACTTGAAAGCCCCCATTATAGTCGAATGCATCATTCAAAGCTTTTGGTGTCTGTTGTGTCATGTATGCAACATTTCTGCAATTTCCTTTTTTTCTGCTCCTATGATGAAAAAGAGCAATGGAAATGAAAAATGTAGATGTGATCCAAGCCTTCATTACATAGAGTAGTCTTCTTGGTCCATGAATAGTGGAATTAGGCTGCTTTCACATCAACGTTTTTCGCTGATCGCGGCAGTTGCGGTGAAAAAAACGCAACTGCCGCGATTACCGCATAACAGCCGCACTTGCGGTTCACTTGCGGCAAGCCCCATACAATGTCTATGGGGCTTGCGGTAAGTGTGCGGCAGGTGCGGCATGTGCGGTTTGGGCACTTGCAGCAGGTGCGGCTGCGAAAAAACGCGGTATGCCACAAGTGCTGATACCGCACTTGCCACACCTGCCGCAAGCCCCATAGACATTGTATGGGGCTTGCCACAAGTGAACCGCAAGTGCGGCTGTTATGCGGTAATTGCGGCAGTTGCGTTTTTTCACCGCAACTGCCGCGATCAGCGAGAAACGCTGATGTGAAAGCAGCCTTAGAACTAAAGTCATGATGGATGCTTATGATAACTGAATATCACACAATAATAGTAGAAAAAACCTATTGGACTGTTATGAAATATCATCATGTGATCCAAAAATTATTTTTTAATTAATTACTCATTGATTAAAACAAGAATTTTCCAATTATAAGCAATATAATCATGTAGCAGAAGGCTTCATTTTACCTTCAATGAAATTGATTTAAATCTGCATTTATGACTGTAATGACATCTGTTTCTGCTGAATGTGAGATTTTATGCCAATATTCATAAGGAAGGCTTACATTTTCATCTGTTCATCCATTAATTTCGGTATACAAGGTTTAAAGCACTCATGACCAATAATATGAAAATGAACTTTTCATTTCATGAAGGAGGACGTCTTAGGAATGTTACGCTTGCCTTAGAGTAAAAATATTGTAAATTCTGCAGATTTTGGGCAATAAAGTTTACAGATGTCTCATAACCTGCTGCTATTTTTTAAGTTTTCTACAATAAATATAAACTAGACACAAATTTACTATGACGGGCAGGCATGTGCCCAGAAAGTGCCAAGATGAGCTAAATTGCTAAAATTATTTAATACTTAAAATAGCTTTTCCTTTACTTTTGGCAGCCAAGTTTCAGATCTTGGAGTATTATTGGAGCGTTGCAACATGGCTTTCTTGTTAATTTATAGAGACATTATACAATTCCAAAAATATTCTGAAACTAATCAAAACATTGTATTACATAGTAAGATAGTTTGTAAGGCTGAAAACAGCCAAAGTTCATTCCGTTCAGTGTATTATCATGAAATATTTAATCCATAGCTGGCAAAAATACATGCTGAGGCAAAAGGCAGTTTTATTCATCACAATGAGTTGAAAGTGTAGATCAAAACCCACTTTTAGTAATCTAATAATCAAATATATATTTTTAATATTTTGTTTATTTCACTCTCATTAAAGGAGTTCCCCCTGAAAAAGTTAATTTTAATCAATAGATTTTGGAATAATAGTAATTTCTGCATTAGGATGTGTGCCACTTACGATTGCTTAAGGTTCCACACCACCAGGCCAACGGAAACTTGGATTGTGCTCCAAAGGCGGTATTAGTATGTAGACCACTGGACCACAGGGGGACCAGGGACAACCCGGTCTAGGAAAGGGCAGTGACTGGGGTCTGTGACAACTGAATAAGTAGGCAAGATGGTAAAAGTCATGACTAGTAGAAACCGCACAACTTCAGGTATAAAGAACATAAAATTTACCAACACAAAGTCACAGAGTACAAGACAGCAGGGAAAGGTAAACATAAATGCAAGGTTTCCGATTCCGCACATCTGGTAAGGATAACATCTCAGGTAGACAGACGTCAGGCGATGGCATGGCAGGGAGGTCACCTCATTTTGATTCAGTCCACAGTCATCTGGCAAGGGCATATTAGTGGGACCTCTGACTCAGGCCTCAGACGTAGCACTGACACAGCTGGAGAACAATCAGCACCAACATCAGGCAGACGTCATCACTGGATGTACCCCTGGGAAACCAGAAAGACATCGGAACATAGGCAGAACAGGGAGAGCACAGATCTAGGAACACAGAAAGGACAGCTTAGAACATTGGCTGGTTAGATCCAGGAAACTCAGGCAGAGCCATTACAAGTATACAAAACTGGAGACTCCCCAGAAACACGGAGGAAGAGCCCTCCTGGAACATGAGTGGGACTGACTATGGAACACATGCTGGATGACCAGGATCTCGGACTGGGCATCTGGACACAAGCTGGACATCCAGGTCAAAGGCAGAACATCTGGACAGCAGACATCGGACATGGCTCTAAGCAAAGAACACTGGACATCAGACATGGCTCCAAGCATCAAGCAGCAGTCATCGGACACTGGACATCAGACATGGCTCCAGGCACCAGACAGCTGTCATCAGAGTCCAGACATCGGACATGGCTGCGGAAACCAGGCAGCAGTCATCAAACCCCGGACATCGGACATGGCTCTAGTCACCAGGCAGCAGTCATCGGACTCTGGCATTAAATATGGCTCCAGACTCCAGGCAGCAGTCATCAGTCTCCGGACATCGGATATGGCTTCAGTGGTCATCAGACTCTGGACATCCATCAGGCACAGCTCCAGGGATGAGATATTAGACATCAGATACTGGCTGGGAAGGACCCAAGCAAGGTGGGGCAAGCACCACATGAGTGGACCAGAGCTGAATGACATAGGCATTGCAGGAGCTGACCAGAGGTGGGTAGTGTGAGCAAAACAGAACAGTGCAAGCACAACAAGCATGGACCAGAGCTGAATGATATATGCTCCACAGGAGCATACTGGAGCTGGAGGGTGTGAGCTCAGCACAATAGTATAAGCACAGCAAGCTCAAAAAGAAGCTAAGTGACCTGAACACAACAGGAATATACTGTTGCTGGGTTGTGCTTGCACAGCAGAGTAGTACAAGTCCAACAGGCACAGACTGGAGCTGAGTAACACAGGCATTACAGGAGTGAAAGGGAACCGGGTGATGCAAGCACAGCAGAGTGGTATATGCTCAGTAGGAACACCGGACTCCAACTTCAAGAGATGAACAGAGGTTTATTAACAAGACACAGAATTTAGGAAACTCAAAGTTTTCAGATTCAGGGTACAAGGCAAAGGATTCCAGAGGCAAGGCAGGGAGGTTGGTACCAGGGATGGCACAAAAAGGATTGGTCCAGGGACAAAGACAGAGAAATATCAGCTATCATAGAACTGATTACTAGTAGAAATGGAGCTGGAAATACAGGCTGACCAGGAGCAGCTAGCGGGATGAACACACAATTCAGAAGCCTAATGCAAAGCTCTGGTGATGTTCAACAAGTAAAGGGAACTTTAAATAGGAGTTTCCCCTCAGCAATAGGCTGGGGACAGCAATTCAAGGTGCACACCACCCCTAATAAAAGTGGGGAAGATGTGGTCGTTTGCACCTTAGGCACAAACAGGAACCCAGCATACCCAGCACAGGAACTGAGGACTAGGGCACCTGGAAATGGCTGCAAGCCTGAATAAATGTGGAAAATAATGCACCATTGAATAGGAGCTCGCAACCCATAGATAGCTTCCACAGCAGAGAAGTCAGGGACAGCACATGCAAATGGTCATGCTGCTCATCAGAGGACCTCACAACACACATAAAGCTAAGCAACAGAGCAGGGAAGCATCGTTAAAGGTAACAGACAAGGGTTTCCCAGCAGTTAGGGGGATGGAGCATAGGGTAAGAATACATACTTAAAATACAGCACAGTAACGCCAGGGAAACAAAGGACAAACAGACCAGCATTACAATTTTTTTTAAAAAATGTTGCTGTGCTGAGATATTCTCATAATTGTTTCCTGTAATGCACTGAGTCCTGGTCGTGTCTGACTATTCAGGGACAAAGTCTTATTGTGGCACCCCAGAGTCCAGTTTCTACAAAGGCTTTTCCTCTCTTGGGGTGTAATGTCGTACTTGGAAGCAAGAAAGGGTATCCACACCAGGTAAGCCCACAGCATGCAACACTTTTCCTGACTCCAGACCAGAAGACGGAACTCTGAAAGCCGAGTTCAGGGGAGCTCCCCTTTAAATTCTGGCCTGGGGGCGGGGTTAGTTAGTTCAGTTTCTGGGAGGATTGTGAAGACGAACTGTGGACCGGAGCAGTGCTAAGCTCATCCCGGGTAGAGTCAGGAGTAAGGAACGGCAAGCATGAGGGACCCGTAGGAGGGGGTCTGAGGAAGGAGAGAAGCAGGCCTGTGGAGAGGAGCCAGCTATCGGGCTCACCCTAGTGCAGAGCGCCAGAAGTGGACACCGGAGTTCGAGGTTGTCAGGGTATTCCAGACCCAGCAGCCAAAACCCGAGGGTAGGAGATTCCAAGTCTCCCGGCCACTACAAAGCTCAGGAGGCAAAGCAGCATCGGAGAGCTCAGGGACAGTAACCAGAGGAGTGGTGCCTGGGAAGGGTTCAAGCTGCCTGCCAAACAGGTGAGAGACTTAACGAAGAAATAGAGGGCCCCAGCTTAGCTATATGCAGCCAGGACCACCCAAGAGTAGCACAACATGGAGGCCTCAGAACTCACCGGTGAGGAGATCCCCGACTTGCTTCCAGGCCACCCAGATTCATAACATCACCTGTGGACAGTATCCTGACTTCTACCTGCAACTATCAGTAAAATTAATGGAGACTACGTACTGTGTGTCTGTCAGTTATTCCGCGCCCTCTGCCCTGCACCCCCTACGGCCTACCACCGCCATAGACTTTACCAGTTGCCCTGGGGAACCGCTCCACTCGTGGGAGCGATATCACCTTAGCTGTACTCCCATCATCCCCGGAGGTCCCACACCACAAGCACCGGCCATTAATAGCCGAACACCACAGGTGGCGTCACAACTACCATCCCTAAATCCCTATTTCCTCAACTTTTATTGACACTGCCAGGGTCACAAAGCCGGGTCTCGACCCCGTTACTCCCCAGCAGAAGTGTTGCTCATTTCCGAATACCCCTTGGCCATGGGGGGTGTGTCAACTTGGTATCACGAACAGGACTGCGTGCCTGATGTTTACGGGTACTATGTGCCATCAACTTTATTGAACTGTGTGCTGTCCCCATTGTCAGACCATGTGACATGCCGGAAGATAAACCGTGCCTCGTGCTCTGACATCAGCCTGCGCGACGCAGGAAGCCCTGCCCCGGAAATCCTCTGCACACTCGATCCCCCGCCTGAGGGCCGGTAGCCTGATCTGCCGGCACACACCGGCAGACACCGAGAACCTAGCTGTGGTTCACTAGGGGGGAGAATGATGTCTAACCCAGAGTCAAAAGAGCCCGCAGTGGACTCAGCTGCCACTCAAGCCAAGGCCACAGCCCAAGCCAAGGCTGAGACCCCGGCCACCAACGCAAACCCAGCCGAGCCCCTAGCAGCCAACGCAGCCGTGGCACCCGCAGCAGTGCCAGTCATGCCGTTTGCGATGCAATACATCTCTGGGGCGACCTGGCTACCACTGTATTCAGGGGAATCAGATACCCTGATTTTTTTAAAACGCACCAAAAAACCTTGCTTGCAGTATTTTTTGGTGCTGAGCCAAAAACTCATCCCAAAAACCCATGGTACATTCAGACATGTGTTTTTGCTATTGGGGCATGCATTTTTTGCATGGAGGCCTATGGATGTCTTTTTGCATGCGTTTTCAGAAAACGCAAGTCTCAAAAACGCATGGAAAATCTGCAAGTGTGACCCTAGCCCTACCTGGTCTTTCGTGCTCCCACGCTCTTTACCAGTTTCCTCAGCATTTGTGCACTATTGCAAATGTAACATGTCTGGCAGAGAAGCCTGCACTGCCTCGATCTTCAAGGCTTCATCCTCCCTGGCTACCTCCAGTATTGATATCCACAACCTTAAGAAAGCCATGACCACCGAAAACAAAACTTCACAGATCCAGGGAAGGTGTATAGATGGTCCGCACTGCTCGAAATAATCAGTCAAATTTCGAGCAGCGCTGACCATCTATACACCTTCCCTGGATCTGTGAATATTCTTACACGTGCAACATGGCGGTGGAGGTCCTGCAGCAGCTTTCTGCTATATGCCATCAAAACTAGTTGTGGGTGCACACAACTAGATCAGGTGAGTGCACCTCTGTGTGACCTGTGTGTATAGTCAGTGTCGCATTGATAGGGCACTATTGCGCCTCTGTGTCTCCTTTTTTCTTTTCTATAGAAAACAAAACTTGGTGGGATCATACCACCCTCCTAAAATACATCCATTGTGAAATGGTACGAAGGTGACTCAGAATCCACAAGACTGTGACTACAATTTACAGCCCTGAGTTCACCCAGGAATGGAACAGCATATTAAGCAATTGTTCCCTAAACCTCATGCGCCTTAATGTCAGATATGAGGAAGCAAAACTAGAGGAAGGAAGGAAGTGTTTGCCACGACTATACAACGCATAGAGAAATCGGTTCTTAAAACTGAGGACAATATTTCCATCAAACAAAAAAAGGTTTCAACGGAACCTCACTGATTACAAAGGCAATAAGGTCTATGATTGTTCTAATGTACTGAATTTCTCTAATAGATTATTCACTAAAGAGCAGTTAAAAGTACAGTCTTTTGGTCTTGATTTTGTGCCCACTAACGATTTCAAACATTTAGCACCCTTATGGATGTAAACCGCTTTGTGAGTAATCTTACCATTAAAAAACACTTTTTCACTGATAAAGGTGCTATAGATCTTCCTGACGATGCAGTTTTCACTAAGGATAGGGTCAAACTTGGAGGGATGTTTTTGGTAAGCCTGCGTTAATGCTAAGCTTTTTTCCGTTGCTATTTTGTTGCCAAATTAACGCTAGCATTAACGCATGCGTTAATGCATGGTACATATATGTACCATGCGTTAATGCATGTGTTTCCCATAGGGTCCCATGTTAAAAAAAGAATGCGTTTTTTCAAAAGCACCCAAACACGCTACTAGCTGATTATGGATCCGTTAACACATGCGTTTTTCACAAATTTCACAATGAAAAACGTTAGCTTTTAGCGGATCCATGACGCTAATGTGACCCTAACCTTAGACTAGGGTTACACTTGTGTCATGCATCTTATAAACGCATGTGTTGTTTCTTGCATTTTTTTGAAAAATCAGATGCATTAACGCACCCATAGACTCCAATGCAAAAAATGCAATGCGTTTGACGCTATGCATTTTTGCAAGTGCACCAAAAAACACAGTCTGCAGCGTACCATGTATGTACGGGTGTGTTAACGGATGCGTTAATGCATTCTACATAAATGTACCATGTTCACCAAACAATAATGAGTAGTCCAACACTGATGAATGCGATTAATAACCGCATTCATCCACCACCAGAAAATCTGCAAAAAATCAGTGCAAAAAATCCGCACAGGAATCACACAAAAAGCTCTCTGTTTATAATAAATATTTTTTCCAGTTTGTAGCAAGTGCTATCAAAAAAGTATCAGTATCAGTATTTGATACTTTTTTGATAGCACTTGCTACAAACTGGAAAAAATATTTATTATAAACAGAGAGCTTTTTGTGTGATTCCTGTGCGGATTTTTTGCACTGATTTTTTGCAGATTTTCTGGTGGTGGATGAATGTGGTTATTAATCGCATTCATCAGTGTTGGACTACTCATTATTGTTTGGTGAATGTATTTCTCCTGTTCGCAGGAAAGGGAAGTGACCCACCCTTCCCCTATGAGTAGTCCACACACAAGCTGTTTCACAGGTAAAAAGCCCACAGAGTGGAGTCCTGGCTGGAGCCTGGATGGAGGTATGTTCACACACTCAGGTTTTAAATGCACACATCAGCTAGGGACTGTCTCGCTAGGGCAACCGTGACGAGGTGAGACAGCTTACGTATATTTTTTGCAAAAAACGTACAGACCAATAGCCCTGTTTTTGATACTTTTTTGATAGCACTTGCTACAAACTGGAAAAAATATTTATTATAAACAGAGAGCTTTTTGTGTGATTCCTGTGCGGATTTTTTGCACTGATTTTTTGCAGATAAATGTACCATGCGTTAACGCATCAGTTAATTAAGCCAACAAATATACACACATGCCATGAAAATGGCAAGGGAAAAGAAAGGATCCTTTTCCTTTAAAGGGAACCTGTCACCTGGATCTAAGCCCCTACACTATCACTACCTGTCCATGCACCTTCCTAGCTGCTCCCTATCTATCCCTCTCTGAGCTAAATCTGCCCTATAAAACAGCACAAAAATAACTTATAACTTACAGAAGTCCCTGAGGCTGGGGACTGAAAAGGCAGGCCCAGGCTCCATTCTGCCCTCCCCGATGCAGCAGCACACGCCCCGCTGGGCGGCGTTATTTTTTCTTCATCGCCACCTCCTCCATTTGGAATCTCCCACCCACTTTACACCTATCATGTTGTGGTGATGCGACCTCGATGTGTCCCCTGAGCGGGACACAGCATATGGGAGATTGTATCTTCTGCTCGGTAGCAGCACACACAGGGTTAGCTGCTACTGGAGCTGAGTGCTGATTGAAAGCACTGACGCCCAGGTGTGCGGGTGAATAGGAGATGAGTTGAACTTCCCTGGGCTGTGGGGAGGGGGTGGAGTGTGTCAGGACAGCAACAGGAGCTGCTGTGTAGAGAGCTGTGTGAAGATTTAACACAGCCTGTGAGCTCTCAGAGTGGATGTTCATGAGGCTAATTAGCAAACGGTGAGGAGAGAAAGGTTGTGTTCTGACCTAACACAGCCTTCCCGGGGGAAGGTACAGAGCTTCTATATCAGCTGTTGGGATTGTATGAGGTTGTACTCGGCTGTGCCCCGGAACCTGGAGGTCTGTGAATACCTGAACTGTGCCATTAAACTGTGCGCTGTGTCAGTAAATACCTGAGTCACTGCCTTCTGTTGTGCCGATCCTAACCGCTACCTTAGGGTATGTGCACACAGTGCGTTTTTGCTGCGGTTTTGCTGCGGTTTCTGCCTGCGGTTTACCATTGGTTTTATGGTACTGTGTGCTAATTTGTTCCTGCGGTTTTGATTCCCAGCAAAACCGATGTATTTCACAGAAACGCTGTGCATACACATTGGTTTTTGTCCTCTGGAGTAGTGTAAATACCACAGGATTCACGGGTCAATTTCCTGAACGATATCGTTTAAGCGATCTCCTTTTTTGATTGCTTAAGCGATATCTTTGTGCGTCGCTGCGTGTAATCAAACGATTTTTAATTGAAAAATCGCTTGATTGTTTGATTGCAGATTTGTGAACATGTTCACAAATCTGTCGTTGGTCGGCCGGTGGACACACAGCATCACTGCGAGTGACACCAGCAGAGCAACGATGAATGAGCTCCCAGCGCCTCGCAGCCTATGCTGGGAGCTCGTATCCATGGTAAACATCGGGTTACTAAGCACCGCGCGGCGCCTAGTAACCCGAAGTGTACCATGGTTACCAGCGTTCTCGCTGGTCCACATCACTGGTGAGTCTGCCTGTGTGACAGCTCACCAATGATGTGAACGATATTGTTAGCGATCGCTCATGCATGTGATCGCTAACAATATCGTTCAGGAAATTGACCCGTGTGACGGCACCCTTAGAAAGAATGAGCATGTCAATTCTTTGCTGAACTTTTGCTAAAGTGGAAACACCTGTGGTATTTCCATTTTCTGTAGAGAAAAAAAAAAGTGTGTGTGTGAAAGCTTTTACCCGATCACATAGGTTTTGATGGAAACCAAAAACTCAGGATTAGATTAGCAAAGATTTACATAAAACCAAGGCAAAACCTGATCTCAAACGCAGCAAACAATATCATTGGTACATCACGGGTTTTGGGGCAGAGCAACAAAGTCGTAATGACGTCAATGCGTGTGACACGTAGTATCAACCATTGATAAGTCAGCTGATCGTTGATCGGAGGTTTATGAACTGGACCATAAATCAGTCGTTCATCGTTCATTCAACCTGCAGCATCGGTGTGTGTGACACCTTGATAACAATGTCATTAATTACTTTGCCTATTCAGAACATGAGAATGTGGCACCCAAGGGTTAATGTGCCACAGAAACATCAACACAGGTTTACACCCCACACAACACTACACTAAAAAGTGGGAGTAGTTTAGGTGGCACCTGCACTAGTGGGAGGAGCTAAGTTGTTAACACAGAGCAAGAGTGACAGTTAGTTCAGTTCAGAGGAGAGTTGGAATTGAGTCTGGAGCAGGAGCAGAGCCAAGTAGAAGTAGAGGTCCTGAGAGGTCTGAGGAGAGAAGACAGAGGAACAGTGGAACATACCCGGGATAAAGAGTTACCCCAAAAACTTGACCCCGGGGAGGCGCTTAAGACGGATACCGGATCCGAGGCTGTGCCTGAGACAGACAGACACACCGGCATAGTGAAGGTCCACCATCTTCACAGCACCATAGCAAAGCAACACAGAGGGGTCAGTGACACAGAGGACTCAAGTTGCCCAGCATATTGGTACCCGTGAGCAGAGACAGGGCCAGCAGTACAGCTACAAGCAGCAGCAGGGCCACACACAGCGCTTAAGTAGGAAGCCAAGGACCTGGTCAGGGTGAGAGCAACCCAGTACAGACTCCGTGGACAATATTGTGATATACCATCTGCAAGTAAAGACTTGGAAAACAACAGAAACCGTGAGTGTGTGTGATCCTTATACTGAAGCCCCACTTGCCCTCATATACTGCGATTACCTCTACTCTCATCATCTCTACTGCTACCCCTACTCTCCTGCAGCATCAATAACTATCCTCACAGACTTTAACTACTACTACCACTGCCCCGGGGAACCCAGTTCTGCCCACAGGAACTATTCTATCCAAGCTGCTATCCCATCATCCCCGGAGGTTCTGCAGCAGCGGCGGCCCCATTACTGGCCGCATATAGTGGATGGCGTCACGAGTGACAAATCCCCTGTAAATAACCCTCATTTTATTGTGCGGGCCCGGGACACGGTCCGGACCAGGACCGCCGTGACATCCCCCAGCAGTACACCAGTCCGACACCGAGTACCCCGTCCCAGTGGGCTCAACAACTTGGCGTCACGAACAGGATTAATTAATCCAATTAATACAATTAATATTTACAAAGACTTAAAAGTAAAAATCACAAAAATCACTAAACTTCAAAAACAGTCCAAAAATTCAAAAAGCAGTCCCTCCGGGGGTTTAGTCTTTTGCCTCCGGGCTGATGAATGTATGCTAGAAAGTTTATACCACAACCAGTCCGTGGTAGTATGGTCCATAAAAATAAAATAAAAGGAAAAAGTTTGAAGAATATGCAAGAAGTTCATACAGGATAGTCTCTGTAGGTACTGGGCTTTTTTAACGTTGCATTAACTATGTACATTTGTTTACCGGGTTCAATTTATATTTACACAAACATATTTATATTTTACAGTTAACTTGACCTTTTAATCCCTGTACCTACCTAGCGGGTAACGGACTTCTGGTACTACCCTCGGATCTGCGTAAAACGGGTATACTACTTGCATGTAGCCTATTGGTGCTGGTAGGCATGTACCTATTTGCAGTGTTTGGTACTATGTTAGATGAAGATCTGACTGTAGGACTGGCAAGCTCACTGGGACCAGGAATTGATTCTTCCTCTACAGGTTCTACTTCTAGTTCTTCAGGTCTTGGGACTTCTTCAGGTAACACGGGTTCTGGTAACACAGGTTCTGGTGTTGGTTCCACCATTGAAGGGAATGCAATCATTGGTACGACAACTGCTCCATGGTAATTTGGCCATGTTTTAGGGAAATCTCCTAGTACCGTGTGGAATACTTCTTCTCCTTCTTTAATAGGTTGGACCTGTACGGGTTCTGTTACTTCAGGTGTCTTCAGTGTTTCAGGACACAATTTTAGCTGATCACGAGATACGACTTGTGACGTTTTTCCTTCATCTTTGCTTATCAAACAGGTTTTAACATTGTCTAGGTTAGATGGTAAGACTGTGTATGGGACGGTTTCCCACTGATTATCCAGTTTGTCAATGCGTCTCTTTCTCTTGAGAACTTGATCACCTTCTTGTAGTGGCATTGCTTGAGCATGTTTGTTAAAAGTTTTCTCTTGTCTTGCTCTTGCTTGCTGAAGATTTCTCTCTACACATTCTTGAACTTGTTGATACTGTTTCTGACGTTGGGTATCCCAATCTGATTCTTCTTCTATTTCTGTATCTGGTTTACGATTCCCATTTCTAGATCAATTGGTAATTTACCGGGTCTTGAACGCATAAGGTATGCTGGAGTGCAGTTTGTAGAACTCACGGGTACATGGTTGTATAAGTCTACCAAATCAGGTAATTTATCTGGCCATTGGTTTCTTTCTGATTCTGGTATGGTCTTTAACAGTTCAATTACAATATGATTCATTTTCTCGCATAAACCATTTGTTTGGGGATGATACGTTGTTGTGTGGATCTTCTTACAACCGTACACTTTGCAGAATTCCCTGAATAGTTCTGATTCAAAAGCTGGACCTTGGTCTGCAAGGACTTGTTCTGGGTAACCATGTGGTCTACAGAAATGCGTCTGGAATGCTTTTGCTGCCGTATTCGATGTTAGATCTTTAACAGGTACCACCACTAAGAAGTGTGAGTAATGGTCCACGATGGTTAAGGCATAGACATAGCCTGACCAGCTTGGTGACAACTTGACGTGGTCTAATGCGACTAGCTCGAGTGGCTGCTTGGTTACTATTGGTTGAAGCGGAGCTTTCTGTGGATCCTTCCTTCTGAGGTTGCATGCGGCACATCTTCTGCACCATAGTTCAATGGATTTTCTCATGCCAACCCAATAAAATCTTTCTCTCAGGATCGCTTCTAACTTCTTCCATCCAAAATGACCTGCACCGTCATGATAAGCTTCTAAGACCATTTGAGTGGCCTCTTGGGCACGATTATCTGCCAGACTAGTTCATGCATTTTAGGATTGGTATACGTTCTGCAGAGCTTCCCTTGATGTAGAAACAACTTGCCTCTATCTTTCCATAGCTGTATAGCTTCAGCTGGGGCATTCTGATCAGGGTATGCGCGTTGTTGCGTAAGCAGTTCTTTAACTAGCTTCACGGCTGGATCATTATCTTGGGCTTCGGCCCATCCGCAGTGTCTTAACAGGTTCAGATTACTTCCTGCTTTCTTTGGTAGGCGCCGGGTTGATAATCTTGTACCTTTGAACGATGAAAGGCCAGTAGTTCAATCTCTTCCAACTCTTCCGGTTCCTCTTCCACTTCTTTCAGGTGCGGCATCCGTGTCAAGGCATCTGCGTTCCCGTTCTTGCGACCTGCTCTGTATTTGATGACAAAGTTGTAATTAGATAGACGGGCTATCCATTGCTGCTCCAGATCCCCTAGTTTCGCTGTATCCAGGTGAGTCAACAGGTTGTTATCCGTGTAGATGGTGAATTCTGCACCTGCCAAGTAATGTTTAAAAAGTTCAGTCATAGCCCAAACTACTGCCAGTAGCTCTAACTTGAAGGAGCTGTAGTTCTCGGATTTCTTTCTGTAGGCCAGAGCTTCCTACTTGCAAAGGCAATAACTCTTTCTTTGCCTCCTTGCATCTGTGATAATACTGCTCCCAGTCCAACGTTGCTGGCATCCGTGTAAAGAATGAAGGGTTGATGGTAATCAGGGTATGCCAGGATCTCTTCTCCCGTCAGTGCACTTTTCAGCTTATTGAAGGAATCTTCTCTTTCATCATCCCACCGTGTCAGGAAATTACAGGATGAAGTCTTCTTTGATCGTCGTACTAGAACGTCTTGCAGAGGAGCTGCTAGCTTCGTGAATCCTCTGATAAATCTTCTATAATAGCCTACCAGGCCCAGGAATTGCCTCACTTCTTTCACGTTCGTAGGTCTTGGCCAATCCCTTATCACTGTGACTTTATCAGGATCCGGTGCTACTCCCTCTGAACTCACGACGTGTCCCAGGTACTGTACCTTTGGTTTGAGAAGATGACACTTAGATGGCTTGATCTTCATGCCGTATTTCTATAGGGCTTCGAACACTTCTGCCAGATCTTGTAGATGTTGCTCATACGTCTTGGAATAGATTATGACGTCATCTAAGTACAGGAGGACAGTTTCAAAGTTCTTGTGTCCTAAGCAGCTTTCCATCAGGCATTGGAAGGTCCCGGGTGCGTTGCAGAGTCCGAACAGCATACAATTAAACTCACAGAGGCCCATTGGGTAGTAAACGCTGTCTTCTCCTTGTCGGCCTCGGCCACAGGAACCTGCCAGTACCCACTAGTCAGATCAAGGGTGGAAAAGTAGTTAGCAGATTTTAGTGCAGCTAATGACTCCTCAATCCTAGGTAATGGGTATGCGTCCTTATGTGTGAAGCGATTAATCTGCCGATAATCTACGCACATTCTCATGGTCCCATCCTTCTTTTTAACTAACACTAGAGGTGCTGCCCAGGGGCTACAACTGTCTCTTATTACCCCTGCAGATTTCATCTCTCTGAGCATATCTTTGGTGGTTTGGTAGTGAGCTGGTGGTAAAGGTCTATACCTCTCTTTTATAGGCTAATGGTTACCTGTGGGTATAGTTTGCTCTACCCTTTAATCTGCCCAAAGTCTAACGGGTGTTTACTGAATATTTGTTCATATTCCTTC